>CM065124.1:40610070-41210070 GCA_033026305.1 Cirrhinus molitorella
AAAATAAGTTTTGATACATTTACAGTAGGAAATTTGCAAAATATCTTCATGGAACATGATCTTTACTTTTTTTTTTACTAATTTTTGGCATAAAAGAAAAATCAATAATTTTGACCCATACAATGTATTTTTTGGCTATTGCTACAAATATACCCCAGCGACTTAAGAATGGTTTTGTGCTCCAGGGTCACAAATAGTGATGACAGCCAAAATATGAAATGTCATGGATGTAAATTTACTGAGTAATGCACTATTTTGAAGAGGGGGGTCGAATGACCATTTTCACTTGGGATTTGGTGCCAAATTACATGAGGGCAAAAATTATTTCAGAAAGATGGCAGCATCATTATGTTATATTTACTCAGAGATTAGTAGGTTTGTAAGTAAAATCTGTTAGCAATCTTTGTTTTATTATATGCCAGTGGTGACTGCTCAAAATAGGGGGGGAAAAAAACAAAAACTTTTTTCTTATGTTTGCATGCCTTTAACTTAAAGATCTTAAAGAAAAACTTTTCTTTTGGCATCTTAATTTTTAAGTCCCTCAATGGTTCACTTTTAAAGATATATTGATTTCAGTGGGAGTAAATTGTTCAGCAGTCAAAAACAGCTTCCAGTTATTTCACTGTACAAAAACAGTGTTTGCTATCATAAAATTTGTATTTATTACCATAAGCATTAACACACTGGTTTGTATTAGGGCTGTGCTATATATATATATATATATATATATAGAGAAATATCACAAATGTACATATCGCAATATGCATATTGCTACAGCTTGCAATATTTGGGGCCTTGAAAAAAAGACAAAGAGCAAATCAAAACTGCTCTTGCCTAAATAACTTTTGTAGCTTAAATAAGAATCAGTGAATATCGAATTCATAGAGTAAAGACTGAGCAGCGTTTTATTTTTCCTTTTTATCATTCAGTTTCTAAACTGATGTTAAAATGATTGCACTAATGTTAAAATGACATTTTAATGTAAAACACTACTGTTCGCATTTTTCTTCAATTTCGCACAGCCCTAGTTTGTATCACAAATATTTTTATGGTTTACTGCACTTTTCCAGTCTCACATTTTCAAAGAAGATATCTTACTAAGCTGGATTATACAGACAGCAGCTAAAATATCCTTCAGATATCTTCTTTTGCATTTAGAATAGCATTAAAGTAAGGAGCTGATGACAGGATTTGCCATTTTTCAGTGAATCATGCCTTTAAATGTCATGCAGAATGGCACTAATGCCCAAGATTTCAATTATAATACAGTACTATGGCAAGCTGTTTTGACTTTTATTCATTCGCAGGATATGAATTCATGATATCAACAATTAATTTTCAGTAGTTAAAATGCTAATTTTTGATATCAGGAATTACATTTCCACTAGTAAAAAGGTCAATTATTGATATCAATAATTGAATTTCAACTAGTAAAAACTATCATTTTTGATATCAAGAATTGTATTTTCACTAGTTAAATGTCACCATAGACTCCCATTCAAATTTAATTGTTAATATCAAGAATTGATTTCTTACTAGTTTCCATTTTTTTTATTCCAATTTCAAAAGAAATACAATTCTTACCAGTAAAAGCCTTTATTTTTTTATCTATAATTACATTATTTCTAGTAAAAATGCCTATTCCTAATATCAAGAACTGAATCGTCACTAGTTGAAATGTCAATTGTTGATATCTGTAAATATATTTCAGCATGTTACATTTCTTATTTCTGATATCTGAAAATATATTTCTGTTATCAATAATTAGGACAGTAATTTCAGATATCTAAAATGCATTCTTACTAGTAAAAAACTAGTGACAATGTTCATTTCTGATATCATGAATGGGATTGTTACTAGTGAGAATGCATTTTGGATATCTGAAATTACTCTCATAATTATTGATAACAGAAATATATTTTCAGATATCAGAAAATAAATTTGAATGTGAGTCTATGGTGACATTTAACTAGTGAAAATACAATTCTTGATATCAAGGATTATAATTTTAACTAGTGAAAAGTGAATTGTTGATATCAAGAATTCATATCCTGTGAATGAATAAAAGTCAAAACGGCTTGCCATAACAGTACAGCCTGGTCTGTGAAGAGTCAATCATGTCAAAAGGAAAGGAAAAGAATAAACCTGACATCTCTGAAGGCTCCTGGCAGAGATCTGTGATGTTGAAGAGCGTGGTGAGGTTGCTGAAGGAGTTATTGACCACACAGCTGTAGGTGTTTTCATCGTGATGCTCCACATCCAGAGGCAGAGAGAGGGAGCTGCTGGAGTCAGAGCCTCTGACACTGGACACCAAATCACTGCCCTTGAAGAAAGACAGAGTCGCCTGGGACGCATTCGTCACTGAACACATCAGGACACACGCTGGACCCACAGATCTTCCTGACGCAGTCTGGTTCTGTGAGGAGTCAGCAGTGATGATGGGAACTGGGAGAGGAGCTGGAAAAGGCAAGGCAAGGCAATTTTATTTCTAAAGCACATTTAAAACAGCAAGTGCTGACCAAAGTGCTGTACAATCAGGACATATCTTCACAAACATACCAACATAAAAATATAACAATTATGCTAAATAAAAACCTCCACAACAATCAAATAAACAGAATCAAATTAAAATGCTAAGGAATAAAGATAAGTCTTAAGATGAGATTTGAAGCTTGCAATATCAGGAGACAGCCTAATAAACATTGGTAAAGCATTCCACAATCTAGGGGCAGCAATGGAAAAAGCACAATCGCCTTTTAATTTCAGCCGAGATTGTGGCACTAAAAGCATCATGCTATTGGACGACCATAGTGTTTTAGCACAGTTTCTAGGGAGAAGGAGATCTGTAATATATTCAGGAGCTTGACCGTGTAAACCCTTGTAAACAAGAAGCAACACCTTAAATTTGATGCGATATTCAACCGGCAACCAGTGTAAAGAGGCAAGAATTGGTGAGATATGGTCCCTAGTGAGGAACCTAGCAGCAGCGTTCTGCACCAGTTACTAACGAAATAAGGAAGACCTAGACACACCAAAATACAAAGAGTTGCAATAGTCAAGCCTAGAGGTGACAAAAGCATGAATCACAGTCTCCAAATCCTTAGCTGATAAAAACGATCTCAACCTTGCGATCAATCTAAGATGATAAAAACTGTTTTTAACAACTGCGCTAATTTGCTTATCAAATTTTAGATCGTTACCAATTATCACCCCTAGATTTTTAACATGTGCATGGGAGCTAGCTGACAATGAACCTAACTGATTATAGACCAAAGTAACAGAAGCAGGAGGACCAAAAACAACAACTTCAGATTTGGAATCATTCAGTGTTAGAAAATTTGCAGCCAGCCAGGATCTAACCTCGGTCAGACAGTTCAGCAAAGGGAGTATGTTACAGCTATCCTTATGATTAATCGGAAAGTAAACCTGTGTGTCAACAGCGTAGAAGTGATATGGAATGTTATATTTCTGAAAAATACAACCGAAAGGAAGCAGATATAATGAAAACAACAACGGGCCCAGAATAGAGCCCTGGGGAACACCACAATTTAAAGGAACTGAAGAGGAGGAGAAATTTCCAATCTGCACCGAAAAAGATCTATCAGAGCGGTAGGATTTAAACCACCTTGAATACCTACACAATTTTGTAATCTTTCAAGTAGAATTACATGGTCAGTGGTATCAAATGCTGCACTTAAATCTAAAAGGACAAGAATGGAAGACTTTCCTAAATCTGCTGCCACTAAAAGTCATTCAGCACCTTTAACAAAGCAGTCTCCGTACTATGATGCCTTCTAAAACCAGACTGGTACTTATCTAACAGATTATTAGATGTAAGATATTCAGTCAATTGGTAAAATTTCACTTTCTCCAAAACAATGAGAATATAACTAAAATGCCTGATAATCACAGTTTATCACGTCTAATTTAATTTTCTTACCATTGACTTTAACATCAAACCTCTTGTGGGAAGTCTTTTTGTTATGGATGATAGTCAGTTTATAAAGTCCAGAGTGTTCAGATGTGGTGTTCTTGATGGTCAGTGATCCAGTCTGTTCGTCCATTTGCAGTTTGTCTCCAAATGGCATTTTTCCGCTCACGTATATGGAGAGCATGTAGGACCATTTGATAAGTTCTGCTATCTTGTTGTCTGGACTGTCAGGTCCAAACATCCACACGATATGATCGTTTCTCCTAACTGTGCCAATGTCAGTGTGCAGAGTGACCGAATCTCCCACCATAACCGACACGCTTTCAGTGTTATCTGTGTCTGCGCCAAACACACCTGGACAAACAAATAGCAAAACACATTAGAGTCATCCCCAGGCTTGAATTTTTGATTCAGCTCTTATTTATTCCGAAGAAAGACAGACATGTATAGTGATGAAAGCCAAAATATTAAATGTCATGGATTAATATTTACTGAGTACTCTACTATTTTCTATTTTTTTTATTTTTAATTTGCATGGAGATTGGTGGCTCTGTTAGTAAAATCTGTTAACTTTGTTGCTAATCTTTGTTGCATTATGTACCAATGATGACCATTCAGAAATTGGGAAACAGCACTTTTCAATTTTTCTCCAAAGTTTGCATGCCTGTAACTCAAGAAGTATTAAATATATGTTAATACCCTTTTAGATATTGGGTTTTAACAAACTTTCCTTTTGGCAGCTTTATTTTTAATGCCCTATGAGATTTGGTTCCAGAGATATTGATATTTCAATATGGCTCCGGGAGTAAATCGTTAAAATGTACATTTTCAGTGGTCAAAAACCAAATGTGGGGCAGTTTGAAAAATACAATACTTATTTTCTTTTAAAGAGGAATGACTGAAGAACAAATAATGTTAAAACTAGAGATGTATCTCGTTTCTTTCCATCAAAACAACTGCATTGAACATACCAGTCTGAGTGCCATAAATCTTATTTTAGTTTGCATGCCTATAACTCAAGAAGTATTAAAGATATTGCAACATGATTTTAGATTCTAGTTGTTAAAAATCTTTTCTTTTGGAATCTTAATTTTCAAAGCCCTACATCATTCAGTCCCAGAGATATGGGCATCTCAATGAGGCTCCATGTCCAGATTGTTGAATGTTAGCAATATTCAGTAGTCGAAAACCAAATGTTGGTCACTTTGTATACAGCTGATACTTATTTTATTTAAAGACCAATGTCTGAAGAAGAAATAATGTTGAAATTAGAATTGTATCTTGTCTCCCTCTATCAAAACAATTGCATAGAACATAGCTGTCTGAGAGCTAAAATTGCACTGAAATGGTCAAGTTGAGGCACATTACCTTGCTCTCTGTAGTCTATTCATAAGATTCTATATTTGAATCAGTTTCAAGCATATTTGGAAAAAGGGATTTTTTATTTTTTTTTTTTTTATTTTAACAGCTTCTGAAGCTACCAAGAGTTTGAACATTCAGTATTGTAAACAAAATGTTTGAAACAAATTGTTTCCTTTTCTTGTTTATTGTTATAAAATATGAAGCATAGTCATAGATCAAGCAGTATCTACTGCTAAAGGGCATATTTGAGTACCTCAAACATTTAACGTCTCTCACACTTGAAATAATTAACACTATAATTCTGAACCCTAGGTCTTATTTTATATTTCACACTGTTACCCAGAATTAAAGAATAATCCTGGTCATTTATAATCTGATGTGTCACACTGTACAATTCTATTATTTACTTTATTATTATTTGCATATTTGTATTGTAAACAGTAATCACTAGATAAATATAAAACTACATTTGGCTTTTGACCATTGAAAATGGGTAGGGTACTAAATATGGAGCTGCACTGAGATCTCGATATCTCTGGGATTAAACCATACAGGGCCTTAAAAATTAAGATAGCGACAGAAAACCAGAATCTAAAATCATATTAAGATAACTTTAATACTACTTGAGTTACAGACACACAAAGCGTCTCAAACAGAAATGTTAAATGCAATTACTGTTATAGAGGGAAACAAGACACAATTCTGATTTCAACATTGTTTCTTCTTCAGACATTTGAAAAAAGTATCAGCTGTATACAAAGTGACCAACATTTAGTTTTCGACCACTGAAAATGGGTAACATTCAACAAACTGGACATGGAGCCCTATTGAGATCCCCATATCTCTGTGACTGAACAATGTAGGGTCTTGAAAATAAGGATTCTAAAATTAAAGTTTATGAAGAACTACAATCTAAAATCGTATTTTGATATCTTTAAAACTTCTTGAGTTATAAGCATGCAAACTTTGGAAAAATAAGAGTTATGGCACTCAGACTGGTATGTTCAATGCAGTTGTCTTGACAGAGAGAAACAAGATACATCTCTAGTTTAAACATTATTTGTTCTTCAGACTTTCCTCTTTAAAAGAAAAGAAGTATTTGATTTTTCAAACTGACCCACATTTGGTTTTTGACCACTGAAAATGTGTACATTTTAACGATTTTAACATTTTAACTCCCGGAGCCATTTTTTAAATTCCAACATCTCTGGAACCAAAACTCACAGGGCATTAAAAATAAAGATGGCAAAATAAAAGTTTGTTAAGACCCAATATCTAAATAGGTTTTTTAAAATATATTTAATACTTCTTGAGTCACAGGCACGCAAACTTTGGAGAAAAACTTGAAAAGCGCCATTGGCACATAATGCAACAAAGATTGCTGAAGTCAACAGTTTTTACTAATAGAGCGACCAATCTCTGTGCAAAAATAACGTTATGATGCTGCCATCTTTCTAAAGTCATTTTTAACCCCCTGTAACTTAACTCTGAATCTAAGGTGAAAATTGCCATTTTGACCTCCCTCTACAAAACAGTGGATTACTTAGTAAATATTCATCCATGACATTTAATATTTTCGCTTTCATCACTATACATGTCTATCTTTCCTCATAAAAAATATTAGCAAAATTTGACACACAATGACCCATTAGTCTTATGTAATGATTGCATACACTGTTAACTTAATCCTAGCTGATCCTATGTGCTTTTTAAACTTGATCTTGCAAAATAAGATTCACAGCCATTGCTGGCTTAAGATCATTTGGCTGACAGTTTGGTGAATTTTTTTGTTTTGTTTTGAGAACAGCTAACAATTACATGCACACGGAAAGAGATCATTTTTAAAACAAGACACGATATTGCTCCAAACTTAACACTTAGGCCTACAAAATTATTGCAAAAACTAAATCTGAAAGGCTTCCCGTTTAATAAACGTAACTTACCGAGCAGTAAACAGAGGAAAAACACAGATTCAAGAATCATTGTCCTCCACGACTCCAAACAGACTTTGATAACTGAGCTCATGTATGCGCTCAGAATTATATTTGCTGGTAAATAAACTAGTAGTCAATTTGTCTAATTGTGAATCGTGAATCGTGACCAGGGCCAGTGCATCAAGCCGATTTAATATTATTTAAAAGCATCGATTGACGTTTGTGTTGAAGGTGAGGTGAATACACCTGAAGCGTGTTTGCATCAGTACCACTAGATGGCAAACTTTTCTAACTTTAGAGGTTTTTAATTGCATCGTATGAGGTACAAAGTTATCTGTCTTTCTCCGGGACAGTGGATTTTCAGTAATTTCTGTTTTTTTGTCGCTTAGCCTTCCTTTGTTTTTGAAAGCATGTTCAGGAACTTTGTTTAAAATAAATGTAAGCCAAAGTTGTGCATCAGTCACTAACAGTGTTGAGGGGTAACGCATTACAAGTAACGCAAGTTATGTAATAATATTACTTTTTTCAAGTAACTAGTAAAGTAACGCATTACTTTTTCATTTCCAAGAAAATATCTGAATTACTTTTTCAAAAAAAAAGTAACGCCAGTTACTTTTTGTTTATTTTATGTATTTAATCACATTTTATTAACTAATGTCTTTGCTGCTTTGTTGCTTTGTTGATCCAATTCAACCGTACACTGCAAAAATACTTTTCTTACTTAGATTTTTTTTTGTCTTGTTTCCAGGCAAAATTTCAAAAAAAAAAAAAAAAAATTCTTAAATCAAGAAGGATTTTCTAGACAAGTAAATAATTATTTTCTTGTTTTCAGAAAAAAACAAGTCAAAATTAAGTGTGTTTTAGCTTGAAACAAGCTAAATAATCTTCAATGGGGTAAGAAAAAAAAAATCTTATTTTAAACAGAAAACAAGAGTATTTTGCTAACCCCACTGGGAGATTATTTAGCTTGTTTCAAGCAAAAACAACAATAAAAAATCCTTCTTGATTTAAGAATTTTTAGATATTTTGGCTGAAACAAGACAAAAATCTAAGTAAGAAAAGCATTTTTTGCAGTGTACTAATAAGCAAAACTTACTTTATATTAACTAACATTTGTGCTTTTTTCATACAACAAAACTTATCTTAAATCTGTCGTTTTTCTGTAGATTTAAAAAAATCTTTAAACATTTGCAAGACAAAAATACAGATAAAGAATGTCACTTAAAAATCTGATGAAACTTTTTCCCTCTAAAGTTTATTTTTATTTATTTATTTATTTAGGTTTTTGGAACCCTCAATGCCAACGAAGAACATTTACTACTATCCAGCATTTACACAAATAAGCTTTGTTGTTTATTTGTTTTGTTTATTAAGAACAGAAAGTAATGAGTTCTATAAGCATTTTGCTTGTTTTATATGCATTTTGCTTTGGATCAATATAAAAATATTGCAAACCATAATAAAAGTTGATGGTCAATTAATTTTGTCCTTAACAATAAATATGTTATTGTACATAAAAAAATAAATAAATAAATAAAATAAAACAAAAAACGTCAGTAACAGTTTACAAAACATTTGCAGACATGATCAAAATAAAACATTTTCTTCAATAAAATACGTGTTAATAATATAATTATTTGTATTATTGCGTAAAATATTATTATTGTAATAGCCGAGTGGATACAATTCTATATTTGAATCAAAGAGCATATCATACAAAACAAAATTATTTAAACTAGAAGATTTCAACAAATTTTGTTCATGAACTTTTATTTTGTCGTGTCACCGAACGGCGTCATGACGTCATAGGAACAGTGACGGAGGCTGTTGTGCGTCTGCTGAAGAAAGGTTTGTGGTTTACAGCGCTTCAGTGTTTAGTGTTTAAAGCGTTATGAAACGTTACAGGTGCGTAGACGTTTTGCCAAATGTGCTGTTAACAACACGGAATATTACTATAAACATTTGCCTTAGTAAGTGAAGTGAATGTACATTACTACGTAAAACAATTCTGTAATGTTTTGAGGCCTGTTCACATCAGGAATGAAGGAAAAACGCACAAAACAATAATGTTTCATATATCTATTCTTAATCTGCATAGCATTTATTACAATAGCTGCAGATCAGTAACGTTACACTTTATAGTCATTGTTACCATCTCTGTCACTGCAATGACTGCATTACATCTACAGAGGTCTTTACTAAGAAGTGTGTCTTGTAGCTCTTGCTTTTAAAGTTTAAGGGTTTATTCTGCAAATCAATTATTGGATTTAGGGCTGGGCGATATGGCAAAAAATGTAATTCGATTATTTTTTCCCATATTGATCGATAACAATATATATTTCGATATATAAACTGTAAATGTTGCCAGCTTTAAAAGACACAATTACAGTTTTTTCTTTTCCAGAAAGACAAGTCTACATCGTCTGGCTTTAAGAGGTAGATTAAATGTGCAAAATGTAAACAGAAAACTTTACAACTAGAAATTGCACACAATTAGTCAAACTATTATTTTTTATTTATTTTATTTTATTTTATTTATTTTTTATTTTTTTTGTCAGGAAGATGACCATCAGCAGTGTCTGACTTTAAGAGGTAGATAAAATGTGCAAAATGTAAACAAATATATTCAACTTCTATTCATCACAATTTGTAAAACCATTTTTTTAATAGAGTAGATTAAATGTGCAAAATAAAACTATGCTATTTCTAGCCAGTGCATATAATGTAAATAAAAAGAAATAGAAAAAGAATAGAGCAAGATGGCTTTTTTTTTTTTTTTACAAAAAGAAAAGAGAAATTAGAAGTGTTTTTTCTATTTATTATTATTATTATTATTATTATTATTATTTAAAAAAAGATAAAAAATAATAGAGTAGATTTTTTTATTTTATTTTTTTTAATCTACACCTCGTTGCTTTTCAAATAGCCAAACCACTTCCATATAACTGAATTCGTGCTATGTTTTTTGTCAACAATTTCATCATTTTTGGATAATAACGTGAGGTTAGTTTTACTTTCGTCACTGCTTCCACTCATTTTTGTCGTCCTCGTGTCGAGTTTGCTTTGCAAAATGCCATAGGAAATTGACTTGTCTTTGGCGTGAACGTTAAAAGCTGCACTCTGATTGGCTGTTGTTGCATATTTCTTTTGTGTGATTAGCTCTTATATTAATCCATATTGAGTAAAAATGCCTAGAGCTTATTATCGTTTTTATCGTGATTCAATATGATATCGTTTATTGGCACAGCCCTAATTGGATTGCATTTTGCTTTCATCCTGGATATGACAGAAAACATCATCATGTACTGGTCATACTGTAGCCTACTACAATATAATAGAAATAAAAAGTTCGATCTAATTTAGTTATAGAGGTTGAAGACTAATTTTAGAGTTTTGCATTGTGACATTATTTTCATAACAGTTTATTCCAGTCCAGCCCTATAATGCATTCCCAATAAAAAGACAAAATGCATTGCATTGCAGTAATTTTGCACAAAATGTACTGATTTTTTTTTTTTTTTTTTTTTTAAATTTGAATTCGCAGATCTGGACCTCCATACCACATCACACCAGCGATTCTGGTTGACATCTTCAGTGAAGCTCCTCCCGCTTCTGGGCTTAAATCTGTCCATTTACAGACGAAGAGGCCGACAAACAGGAATAACTCCAGGAGGAACAAACTACTGAAAAGATGGAGTTTGTCAGAGTGGTGATTGGGGACGTGAACGATCCAGAACCATTCAAAATATTAAAGGATGACCCTGAAGAACAAAGAGGTCAGTCAGTTTATGCTTGTTGCTGGGTTTACACATTTATATTAATCACACATGTTATATGATACTGTATATAGATGTTCTAATCTATTGTATCACATACACAAAAGTTGTGTCCCAAATGATGTACAACCATCTTTGGGGTGAGTCAGACTTCTCAAGCCTGCATTTATTTAATCCAAAGCACTGCAAAAGCAGTAATATTGTGAAAAAATTTTTTTTATTTAAAATAACTGCTTTCTATTAGAATATGTTTCAAAATGCAATTTATTTCTGTGATCCAAGCTGAATTTTCAGCCTTACTACTCCAGTCACACGATCCTTCAGAAATCAACCTAATATTCTGATCTGCTGCTCAATTACATAAATTAATACTAGCAAGGACGCTTTAAATTGAGCAAAAGGGATGATAAAGAAAGATTTCTACTTCACAAAAACTTAAATTTTTTATTAAAGAAATCTGAAAAAAATGACTCAGCTGATTTCAACATAATAATAATAATAAAAATGTTTTTTGAGCAGCAAATCAGAATATTAGAATGATTTCTAAAAAATAAAGTGCCAGAGGACTTAATGAGACTAAAAAATTAGCTTTGATCACAGGAATAACTGAATACAATAAGGAATAACAACTGAGGGGCTCATATGCAACTATTATAAGGTTCAAACACTCACTGATGCTCCAGAAGGAAAAAAAACATGCATTAAGAGCCGGGGGGTGAAATTTGAAGATCATGGTAAATGTAACTAATTTTGGAAACATGCAAGTATCTTCTGTAGCTTCTGAAGGGCAGTGCTAAATGAAAAAAATATGATATTTAGGCAAAATGAGCAAAATGTACACATTTCCATTCTGTTCAAATGTTTTCACCCCCCAGCTCTTAATGTGTTTTTTTTCCTTCTGGAGCATCAGTGAGTGTTTGAACCTTCTGTAATAGTTGCATATGAGTCTCTCAGTTGTCCTCAGTGTGAAAAGATGGATCTCAAAATCATACAGTCATTGCTGGAAAGAGTTCAAATACACAAAAAATGCTGGAAAACCAAAGAGTTTGTGTGAGCTGAAGGATTTTTCTGAAGAACAGCAGACAGTTTAACTGTTCAGGACAAACAAGGGACTCATGAACATCTATCACTAAACAAAAAAACACAGTTGTGGATCATTCAGGGAACAACACAGTATTAAGAATCAAGGGGATGTAAACTTTTGAACAGGGTCATTTTTATAAATTCAACTGTTTTTTCTTGTGGACTATATGTAAATGTTTTTAATGTGAAATATCTTATTCAGGTCAGTACTAAATAAAAAAGAACATGCTTTTTATATGATCCCTTTTATTTTGCTAAAAGAATAAACATTTTGCAGATTCTGCAAGGGGGGTGTAAACTTTTGAGCACAACTGTAATAATCTCAATTTTGAAAAATTGACAAATATGACTGGTTTTGTGGCCCAGGGTCACATATGGCCCTAGAAATGTAAGAGTCTAAGCAGATAAAAGTGCATCACTGTAAGTTTTTGGTCTTGTGTGTTCATTTCAGACCTGGTGGAGGTGAAGGAGGAAATCCAAGAGCTGAACGAAGCAGAGGAGAAACAGCATTTTGAGGACCCTGATGCACTCACACCCAGTGACAAATCTTCGAGTCACTTACAGACGGAAAACAAAAGTGCGTCGAAAACGGCTCTCATCTGCCCTCACTGTGGAAAGACTTTTAAACAAAGAGGGCACCTTGACGATCACATAAGGACTCACACCGGAGAGAAGCCTTACGCGTGCCTCCAGTGCGGAAAGAGCTTCACGCATAAAGGAAACCTTAAGGACCACATGCGGATTCACTCCGGAGAGCGGCGGTTCGCCTGTCAGCAGTGCGGGAAGAGATTCACGCATAAAGCGAACCTCACGGATCACATCAGGATCCACACGGGAGAGAAGCCGTTCGCCTGCACGCAGTGCGGGAGGAGTTTCACGCACGCCACGAGTCTCAAGACTCACCTGCTGTCGCACTCCGGAGAGCGGCCGTTCAACTGCGACCAGTGCGGACAGAAATTCATTTTGGCGGCGCACTTGAAAAGGCACCTGAAAATCCACACCAACGAGAGGCCCTATGTGTGCTCCTTCTGCGGGAAGAGCTTTTTGTGGCTTTGCTATTTTAAGGACCACCAGAAGAAGCACACGGGAGTGAAGGCGCACGTCTGCTCCGAGTGCGGCAGTGCCTTCACTAGAGCCAGCGAACTGAAAATGCACCAAAGGACCCACACCGGGGAAAAACCCTACACGTGCTCGTACTGCGGGAAGAGCTTCGCCGAGTCCGGAAACCTGAAAAAGCACGAGCGGGTTCACACCGGGGAGAAGCCGTACCAGTGTCCCTCGTGCGGAGGCAGCTTCAGCCAGTTCAGCCATCTGCTGAGACATTTAAAGCAGCAAAGCTGCCCAAAGTTGACTCGCTTCATCTTCAGGCCTCAAGAAGAACAAAGCTCGTCCTCAGGTGCAACACTGTCCATTGAATCAAAGGTGGATTTTCTGCCGAAATAGCAGTTCGGACTGTGATATTTATAGTTGAGAGGTGCGTCTTGCTGACAAACTCAGTCTCTGATCACCTCAAAGAATTTTATTAGAAATAATTGGTCAGTCATCTGTTACAGTGTTGGGGAAAGTTACTTTTAAAAGTAATGCGTTACAATATTGCATTAAAAGTTACTAATTATGTTGCTTAGTTACTTTTTATGGAAAGTAATGCGTTACGGTACTTTTGCGTTACTTTTTAAATCTGGGCAGGGCTTGCTTGTTTGTTTTTAATATAAAAACATTTGATTCTTAGCAAATGTAAAGCCCTTTCACACCAAAACTAAATGAAGTGAATAAGCCTATGACTAAAGGAAAATTAAATTGAGGTTTGTACAGTAGAACTGTAGGAAAAGAAAGTTCAGCACTCTTCGGCAATGAGAAAAATGTTAGGTAATCTAAAGTAAGCTTTGTTTATTAGTACACTTCAAAAAATGTTTTTCTTACTTAGATTTTTTTTGCCTTGTTTCCATCCAAAATGATTTTCAAGTCTTGTTTTTTCTGAAAACAAGTCAAAATTAAGTGTGTTTTTGCTTGAAACAAGAAAAATAATCTCTCAATGGGGTGAGCAACATAATCTTGTTTTCTGTGTGAAATAAGATTTTTTTTTCTTACCCTGTTGGCAGATTTTTTTACTTGTTCTAAGCAAAAACTCACTTAATTTTGACTTGTTTTTTCTGAAAACAAAAAATAATACATTTATAAAAAAAAAAAAATCCTTATTGATTTAAGATTTTTTGATATTTTGGCTGGAAACAAGACAAAAAATCTAAGTAAGAAAAGTATTTTTGCAGTGTACGTTTGAATTGGATCAACAAAAGTCAGCAGCAAAGACATTGGTTAATAAAATGGGATTAAATGCATCAAGAAAGCAAAAAGTAACTGGCATTACTTTTTAAAAAAAAAGTAACTCAGATATTTTCTTGGAAATTTAAAAAGTAATGCGTTACTTTACTAGTTACTTGAAAAAGTAATATTATTACGTAACTCGCGTTACTTGTAATGCATTACCCCCAACACTGATCTGTTATTATATCATGTTTTGTCTGATTACCTGGATTTTGTAATGGAAAAGCTGGCATGGCATTAAAAACAAACATTGTCTGAGAGCATGAGGTTTTAAATGCACTACTTTGAGTGATGATGATGTTTAGGGGATGAATAGGAATAGTTGAGAGTAATAGGTTGCTGTGAAGTGCCATGTTTTAGAGGTGTTTCTCTTATGTTGAAGTAGCAATAGTACATGAGATGTATTGATGTGGGATGGTTCATTCAAAAATTAAACTTGTGTCATCATCACCTCTCTCACATGTTGCTCCAAACCTGTATGGAAAGTGATATTTACATGATATTTAAGCCTTATATTCCAGCCGCACATTAGCTATGTTTCCAATCAAAATTGCAAATTTAACTTATAAAAAATTGGAATGTAACACAAAACACTTGCGAGTTTCCATCCAACGAGTCAAAGAGAACAAAATCGTCACTTCCTGAAAACTTAAGCAATAGCCAAAAATACACTGTGTGGGTCAAAATTGTCTTTTATAACAAAAATCATTAGGATATTAAATAAGGATCATGTTCCATGAAAATATTTTGCTAATTTTCTACCATAAATATATCAAAACTTAATTTTGATTAGTAATATGCATTACTAAGAACTTCATTTGGACAACTTTTCTCAATGTTTTGAATTTTTTTTTTTTTTTTGCACTCTCAGATTCTAGATTTTTAATAGTTGTATCTTGGCCAAATATTGTCCTATCATAACAAACCATACATCAATGGAAAGCTTATTTAATCTGATTTTTAAAAAATATATATTATATTTCTCTATTTATATATTATATTTATCTAACTACAAATATTCCTGTGCTACTTAAGACTGGTTTTGTGATCACATATGTCACCCTGGACCACAAAACCAGTCATAAGTGTCATTTTTTGCCAAATTGAGATGTATATATCATCTGAAAGTTGAATAAATTAGCTTTCCATTGATGTATGGTTTGTTATGATAGGACAATATTTGGCCGAGATACAACTATTTGAAAATCTGTCATCTGAGGGTGCAAAAAGGTAAAAATATTGAGAAAATCACCTTTAAAGTTGTCCAAATGAAGTTCTTAGCAATGCATATTACTTATCAGAAATTACATTTTGATACATTTATGGTACGAAAATATCTTAATGGAACATGATTTTTACTTAATATCTTAATCATTTTTACCATAACATTTTTTTGATCATTTTGACCCATGCAATGTATTTTTGGCTATTGCTACAAATATACCCCAGCGACTTAAGACTGGTTTTGTGGTCCAGAGTCACATATAATAAATTACTTGCACCTCAGAGCGAGCAGAAATGCAATAAATGCGGTCATTGCTTTCGGAGGTGGATGGTAAGACAGAAATACTTTGATGACAGACTTTTAAAAATTACCATTATAAAATTTCAGATGCTGTGCAACAATGTCGGTCCGCTGGTTAGTCAGGTTATGCCGTCCCATCATGCAAAGTCGCATGATTTTTGTGATGCACATGGTGGGATTTATTTGGCAAATGCATTTCCATCTGCCATTATTCACATTAACTCTCTTTCCCAAAGTCAAAAAAACACCTCAAAATGTTTTTGCACTTTTTGCATTCACTCCGATGTGGTTCTTCAAAATGTGCATAAAACAAATCTATTCAAACAGAATGGTGATTCTGACTGTCAAGCTTTAAGAACAAGAAGAAAACAGTAAATGCAAAATCACTTTCCAAAACCCCTTCTTTTTCCATTCTAAGAGAGCAATGTGGTGTTTGGAGCAACATTGGACACTAGATTATGACAAATGTTCATTTGAAAGTGACCTGTGCCTTTCTGTCAATCCTAGTGGAGAACTGAAGAGCAGTGAGATTGCAGTCAGCTGGTAGATCATGACTCTGTCAGTGCCAAATTCATGCGTTTGTTTTCTAAGTAACACAGTTGTTGATTGAATGTATGTTCTGTATGTTGCTCTGGACAAAAGTGTCTTCAGATTTAATAAATGTGTAATGCTTGTTCACCTTTAGAAACTCTTATGGATAAAGTTACTTTGTCATTTTTTGTGTACTTGGGTATGTGCTTTAGTGTTCTCTTATAAAGTTTTTTCAGTATTCTTACAGTTCACATTTTTGCACACTTAAGATTTTATATGTTTTAAAAATATCTCTTTAAACATTAAACCATATGCTGCCACAAAATACAGCAAGAAAAAAAAACATCAAACCATAAATAATAAATACATGCAATCAACTGTTCATATATTTTTTATATATATCATATATTTTATTACCATATTTTTCCCAATGCAAGGTGCATTATTGAAATGAAATGTTGTTGTTTTTTTTTTATTAAAAAAAAAAAATAATAATAATAATAATAATTATTATATTTGTTGCTTTTAAATAGTCTAATAAAGCCTTAGAAGTTTCTTAGATCCTTTGATATAGGTTATAAAGCGTCAAACCTATTTATTTAAGGGATAAATCTTTTCCATCCAAAAGAACTGCAATCATTTCTGCTGTATAAACTGATATATGATTTGATGTCCTTTTTCTCTAACAACTTCATTGGTTTCAGCAAACTGCCAATGATTAAAAAAGCTGTCAAAAACAAAAACAAAACAAAACAACAACAGTTCACTAAAACATGAGATGCATTTATTTGTTACACCTCCATCCTAATGCATCCCTGCATCTCTTTCCATTCTATCATTTAGCACAACTGTACATACCACATTTATTTCTCAATTTATTTTACTATATATATTTTTGTCTATTCATATTTAAATAGGCCTATGTGTGTTTTTTTATTCTCATGCTATTTTTATTGTCTCTGTGTTGTTGTTGTTGTTGTTGTTGTTGTCTCTGTGTACTGGAAGCTAAAGACACAAAATCAAATTCCTTGCATGCGCAAGGACCTTCCCTGCGCATCGAAGCTTCATCCTCCAGTTCAGCAGGTGGCGCTAATTCTCTTAAACGTCTTTGTTCTCCGCCAATAACAACAAAAGAAGAAGAACAACAACAACAGCGCCAACTCTTCTTCATCCTTTGGTCTGGTTCTGCTGTGTTTGGTAAGTGCTGGTTTAATTGTTGTGAGGGAACATTAGTTTGGGTGTTAAGAGGGAAATTGGTGGCATTTAAAGATTCATTTTCATTGAAAAAAATCTTCAGTCGTTCAGTCGTTCAGCCGGAGTTTAGCGGATTCACTCCGTATTTAAATCAGGTTTGCTTTGTTTGCCAGGCTAGAAATGAATCACCCACGTCTCTGTCTGGATCTAACAATAAATGAAGAGTTCAGGGGCCGGTTGCTTGGTTTAGACTAAAAGTCTTAAAAAGCCAGCTAATTTTTTCTTTAAGACTGGTCATAATTTTTTTTTATTCAGTTACAGAAAATGTAAATTGGTCCAAGTTGAATCTAACAAATAAGACTGATTACCCTTTGGTTAACTGATAGTTGGTCAAACTATAGTAGACCGAGTGCAGTTGGTACACTTTTTGCTTTTTCCTTTGCCACACCAAAACTAGGCACTGAAAAGAAGTGATTTTTCATGACATTTCCTTTCCTTGTCTACTAAAATATTAATACTTATTCACATCCATAAGTAGGTCACAATTGGCTCATGAACACAAGAAGCTGTTTTGTTCAAACTGTACCCATTGAGACACCCATCCGTAATGCTGTAAAGCAGCCTAACCAATTCATTGCAAATGTGAAATGCCTTTAAAAAAATGAGAATTACTTTTTTTTTTTTATTTGCATTTAGTATTTTATTTGATTATTTGTTAAGTTAAAAGTAGTAGTAATGACAAACAGAGATACAGTGTTTTAGAATGTTTAATTATAACAGCAAACAGCAATAATAAAACAGATCAGATGCAAACAATAACCTAATAAACATAATAATAATGAACATCATAAATAAAAATAATAACAATAGCCTAATAAACCATATTGTGACTGTTAACTTACATCTTGCATTGTGCAACTAAACTGCATGTGCTGCAATAGGATTCTAGGGCAGGTACAATGTGTCTCAACTGTACCCCGCTGAGCACCTCCAACATTTTATGATGCCCTTGCATGACACGAAGTCAGTTTGTAGTGCACAGATTAAGGTTTAAGAAAATGTAAGTTAACTTTTACAGTCATGTAAAGATGAGAAGCTATTCAATATGGAAGAGATGTGGTGAAGTGAAAAACCTACCTTGGAAAAAACTTTTTCGCTGATATCTTTAGACTGGAGAAGCGCACAAACTTCAAATTTCCCATGATCGAAGAGGGCGCTAATATGCATGTTTGAAGCCAATATCACACATCAGACTTGCTGTGCATGCAGGTTATTTTAGGTGTTTCAGCTGTACCTCTGTACCAGCTGTACCCAGTCTACCCTACTTAAGACACTGTCTTAGAATAGAGGCTAAGTTTATGCATCTGGCCTCAGATGCAAAAGCCTCTAAATCCATCTGACGTCTTTCTTTAAAAAATGCATTTTTATCAGGCTCTGATGTATAGGTTTCTATGTAAATACTGGTTCTTCTGATTGGGCTGAGGCTGGGATTTTAGCGAGTTTGAGGTAAAAGTATTTGATGTATAATATGTGTCCAGAGCATTCACTCACTATCATTCATATTTGACCCAGATGGCTTTTAGCTGGTTTTGCGTCTGAACTCTTTATATAAAATATAAACATTTGTATGGGTAAACTACAGTATTAAGATATGATAATTTTACTAATTATCATAATCTGTAATTTTTCATATCCCTAATAGTAAGACATTTGATAAAAAAAATTACTTTGCATTTAACTTATGTTGAATTGTTAAACAAAGCTGAAGTGGAAGTAATTGTATGGAATATGGTTATTTTATCAGTTAACTAGTAGATTATTTGATTATTCAGCTTTTGCAGTTAGTTAAAATATTGAGTTATACATATTCCAACTAATAAATAAAATGAGAAAAAACTTCAGCTTCTAAAAATGTCGTTTTTTTTTTTTTTTTTTTTACAACTAAATTACATTTTTATACAATTGTGTTGGGCTGCATAATTAATCAAATTTCTAATCATGATTACAATTATCCAATCACCGCAATTATTTGTTAAGTCCACTTATGTTATTCTGCTTGCTTTTTTCTTTCTATAAATTATTTTAAGGGTTTTTCCATTGTTTTAGTTTTAGTAAATCATTATAATGCCATGCATATTTTTATTTAGATTTTTTTGGTTTAAAGAAGAAACAATCCAATGAATAGCTCACATTTGAGGCTTCATACTATAGTTTTTTTGTGTTGTAATTTGGCATGCAGTTGCTTCAAACACATTCAGTATAATTTGTAATACAAGTAATTCATAATCACAACTACAGTTTCAAGGGAATAATCGGCAATTATGTTTTTTTTTTTTCATAATCGTGCAGCCCTAAAATTCTTTCAATACAAATGAATGGGGCACACAAACGAGATGACCGGCAGAGAGACGTTTAATTAACAGTTTGAAAAGTAACTGATGGATGCATCATTTTGCCAAACATCTCCTTTTGTAATTCATATGGAACAAAATAAATGTAAGTGAAAACATCACAACATTTCCTCTCTTATAATACCTTACTATAGTAAAAACATTCATCTGTGCAAATCAAACTATTGCTTTTATGTAATACTATGTGTTAGGGTATTTTGCATTCACTAGTTAAAAGTATAGCCCAGCTTAGATATAGAATAGACATTTTTATCAGTCATAACTTCTGGAGAAAAATTGCACAGACTTGTGTTGACATTCATGCTATCAAATGGAGTATACTTACTAAGGCTGCATATTTGACTGTATGCCTTTGTGAACAAAAAACAAATATACTTGTGCTACGATGCCACACTGGTCAAACGGCATTATTACTTTCAATCATATGAGATCAAAACACTAAACAGTTCTCAAATATTTTTGTTGTTGAATACTGTCAGTAAGTTGAATAATTGTTTCAACCCCAGCATATGGAGTAATGTATAGCAATTACTTTTTTTTTTTTTTCTTCTGTTTTCAGATCTGGTCATCCATACCACATCACCATGAGCTGTGACGTTGTAAAGACGGAGTTTATTAAAGAGGAGATTGATGACGGTGACACATGCCATCAGTGTGGAAAGATCTTCTCAAGTAAACTAGATCTCAGTGAGCATTTGAAAATTCACACTGGAGAGAAACCGTTCACATGCCAGCAGTGTGGAAAGAGCTTGTCATGTAAAGCAAGTCTCATCGATCACATGAGGGTTCACTCTGGAGAGAAACCCTTCACATGCACCGAGTGCGGAAAGAGTTTCGCATGTAAAGGATCCTTGAGGCTTCACCTGAGGGTTCACACCGGAGCGAAGCCGTATGTGTGTCAAGAGTGTGGAAGGACTTTCAGATATCTGGGAACCCTTAAGATTCACTCAAGGGTTCACATTATTGAGAAACCTTTCAAGTGCTCTGAGTGCATAAAGAGTTTTGTAAGCGAAGACGACTTGAACGGTCACATGAGAACGCACACTGGAGAAAGGCCATTCTCGTGTCCTCACTGTGACAAGAGTTTTACATGCAAACGCAGCCTTAGTTACCACAAACGAATTCACACCGCAGATAACCCATACTCCTGCTCTCACTGCCGGAAATATTTTCAGTCCAAGAGCAACCTCGATAGTCACATGAGGATTCACTCTGAGGAGAAGCCGTTCGCGTGCGATCAGTGCGGAAAGGCTTTCAAATGGTCAAATTGTCTCAAAATTCATAAACTCATTCACTCCGGAGAAAAGCCGTTTAAGTGTGATCAGTGCGAAAAGAGGTTTGTTCAGGAGTCAGACCTAAAGGAACACACGAAAATTCACACTACAGAGAAGCCTTACTTGTGCTCTGTTTGCGGGAAGAGTTTTTCACTGCTGCGCTATTTTAAAAACCACCAGAAAACACACTCTGGTGTGAAAGAGCATTTGTGCGCAGATTGCGGTAAAGCCTTTACTTCAGCCGCTCAGCTGAAAGTGCACCGCAGGATCCACACTGGAGAAAAACCTTACAAGTGTTCACACTGTGATGAAAGTTTCAGACAGTCAGGAGCGCTAAAAAGCCATGAGAGGATTCACACTGGAGAGAAACCGTCCCAGTGCCTTCCACGCGGCAGGAGATTCAGACACTCCAAAACTGCAAAGGCGCACGCAAAGAAGCGTTGCCCAAAATGAATAAAAAACCAAACAAGAACTTCAGAACTCAAAGGCTGATTTATTGCCCTTGTTTTACTCTGTTAATTGGCGTTTGAAATGTGAAAAAGGTTAAAATGCACCTAAATGAGCCTGTAGTCTTTCATGTAAAATAAACGATCTGTAGTGAAGTTACACACATTCATTGTTTTATGATTGTTTATATACTTGCATTACTGTCATTGTTTTTTTTTTTTAGAATTCACTACTGCTGAAAAGTTGAATCAAAATGAGGTCCAGTTTCTGTTGAAACATCTACTTGTAGAGATGGACTTTTATTAAAACAAATATTCCACCATGAGCACTGAACCGGAGTTATTCTTCATACATGCAAATTTAAAGTTCCCTGCAACACTGTTGTTTTTGCCCCCATTTGTGACCCTGGACCACAAAACCAGTCATATGTGTCAATTTTTCAAAACTGAAATTCAGATTTCCAGCCAAAACATCTAAAACAAGTAAGAAAAAATTAGTAAAAATAGTTTTTTTTTTTTTTTTTTCTGAAAACAAGTCAAAATTGAGTGTGTTTTTGCTTGAAACAAGCAAAATAATCTCCCAATGGGATAAACTAAATAAACTTGTTTTCTGTTTGAAATAAGATTTTTTTTTTCTTACCCCATTTCCAGATTATTTAGCTTGTTCTAAGCAAAAACTCACTTAATTTTGACTTGGGTTTTTTTCTTTTTTTCTAAAAACAAGAAAACAATTATTTACTTGTCTAGAAAATCCTTCTTGATTTAAGATTTTTTTTTTGTATTATTATTTTGGCTGGAAACAACACAAACATAGTAAGAAAAGTATTTTTACAGTGTACGGCTGAATTGGATCGAAAAAGGTCATTGGTTAATAAAATAGGATTAAATACATAAAGGAAACAAAAAGTAACTATTTTCTTGGAAATTAAAAAAGTAATGCAGTACTTTACAAGTAATATTATTATGTAACTTGCGTTACCCCAACACTGACTGTCACTGAGTGAATTTACTAATTTACTAACAATATTGCTAGAATAACAACACAGGGAAGCCTACAGTAGAAATCAAGGGGAACCACTACTAAGTAAATATTGAGGCAAAAGATTTATTGTAATATGCTCTATTCATGAAATAATCATCCATTCTTTCCTTCCACCTCTTCATCAAGTTATTATTATTCCTTCCTTGGTAATATAACCTGTGTAAGTCTGTAGAGTAATAACAAACTTCAATACATTCTTGATTTTTTCTTCTATGTGATCATTTGTGTCTCGTCTTCATAATGGTTTAACTTTTTGTGTAGCAACGCTTTCCACTCCGTACTCCAGTTCAGCAGGGGGCAGTAATTCAGCTTAAACGTCTTTGCTCTCCGCCAATAACAACACGAGAAGAAGAACAACAACAACAGCATGAGCATCTCTGTCCTCTGATGGTTTGTTGTGTTTGGTAAGTGCTGGTTTTAGTTCAGGTTAATCATTGATTGAGATATTGTGAGTCATTTTAATGTCTAGCAGTTGTTTCTCTGTAACTAAAGTGGACTCAGTGCTGCAAACTGCAGAGATTCATTGAGTGAGGGCATTTGGTGACATTTAAAGGTTTATTTTCATCGCAAAATTTCTTCAGTCTGTGTTTAAATCAGGTTTGACAACTTTATTTACCAGGCTGAAGCTGATCCCTATTTGGATCTAAGGATTTATTTTTAACGTTTGAGCATTTTAATCTTAATGCTGTAAACTACACATACAAACATTCCCTATATTAACTTTCCTTACTATCTGTGCTGATTAGATGGTTAAAAAAAAAAAATGACATAAGATTAATTTGATTTACCAGCAATTCAGTTTTTACTGACTTACTTAATAAAATATGCAGTTGTCAAGGCCCAGAAAAGTATGAAAGACCTTGTCAAAATAGTCCATCTGCCATCAGTGGTTCAACCAAAAAGTATTCTTGTAACTTTGTAAAATTATGGTTCACTGGTCCACTGATGTCAGATGGACTATTTTGACAACGTCTTTGTGTCATTTGGAGTAACCGCTCATCATGTGGTGTGACTAATAATAGAAAGAACTTGATTAAATTAAAAATAAAATATCTAATTTCTGTGGTTGAAATGTAAATCACTGCTACAGTATGTTTACGTATGTAAATGGTGTTTAAAAAAACGTAAACACAGTTTTATGCAATTTACAGGAAAAAGAAGTCTGCTAACTATGTTTAAGACGGCAAAGTAAATGCAAATGCTTTGTTTCTAAACACTTTAATTACTGAGAGCATCTAAAGAAAAACCATGTTAAAGGAAATATAAATCATGGTCGCACCACATGACATTTTTAAGGTTATGGCTTATTCATTAGAATTAAAAAAAAAAACACTAAAATCAATTAATTGTACATTTTAACATGAAGTTATGTGTACATAAGAACATTTTTAATGTTTGAACAATTACAAAGGATATTTTTTGTATTTTAAAGTTGTCCTGTCGAAAATCCTTATTCGTCAATGAGCCAAATGTGTTTTGGACAGTTTGCTATTTAGGTTTGAGAATTGTTTATTGTCAATAATGTTGACTAATCATTTCAGGCCTGGTTTATGCAGTAATGTATTGTGTATTTCCTTTTTCTCTTTCAGATACAGTCGTCCATACCGCATAACAATGAGCTCTGACGAAAAGATGGAGTTTATTAAAGAGAGGAATGAAGATGATGACACATGCCCTCAGTGTGGAAAGACTTTCACAACGAATATGAGCCTCAGGGAACATATGAGGATTCACACCGGAGAGAAACCGTTCACATGCCCTCAGTGTGGAAAGCGTTTCGCACGAAGAGGATGCTTTATACTTCACATAAGGATTCACACCGGAGAGAAACCGTTTGTGTGTCAGCACTGCGGAAAGAGTTTCAGACGTAAACAGCACTTCAGTTGTCACGTGAAAACTCACACTGGAGAAAAGCCCTTCTCATGTCCTCACTGTGAAAAGAGATTTTTGATTAAAAGACACTTTGATGGTCACATGCGAATTCACACTGGAGAAAATCCATTCTCGTGTCCTCATTGTGAAAAGTATTTTTTAACGAAGAACAACCTCGATAGTCACATACGAATTCACACCGGAGAAGAGCCGTTCGCATGCGATCAGTGCGGAAAGACTTTCAAATGGTCAAATAGTCTCCGAATTCATAAACTCTTTCACTCCGGAGAAAAGCCCTTTAAGTGTGATCAGTGCGAAAAGAGGTTTGTTCTGGTAAAAGACCTAAAGGCCCACATGAAAACTCACACTAAAGAGAAGCCTTACTTGTGTTCTGTTTGTGGGAAGGGTTTTTCATGGCTGAACCGTTTTAAAGACCATCTGAAAACACACTCTGGTGTGAAAGAGTATTTGTGCGCAGATTGTGGGAAAGCCTTTGCTACAGCCGCTCAGCTGAAAGTGCACTGCAGGATCCACACTGGAGAAAAACCATACAAGTGTTCGCACTGTGACAAGAGTTTCAAACAATCAGGAGCGCTAGAAAACCATGAGAGGATTCACACTGGAGAGAAACCCTTCCAGTGCCTTCAGTGCGGCAGGAGATTCACCCACTCCAAAACTGCAGTGATGCACAGAAAGAAGCATTGCCCAAAATTGCCCAAAAATTAAGAGCTCAACCATTAATGAGTGCTGAATTATTGCCCTTGTTTTACTCTATCCTGTTATTTGGGATTCAAAATGTGAAAAATGTTCAAACACACCTAAATATAATATAAATGATCTGTAGTAAAGCTGCAAATCTTCATTATTATATGATTGTTGATACACTTGCATTACTGTAATTATCTGGAAACAAAATGAGATCCCTAAAGGGAGCTATCTTCAGAAATGTTTTGTTGTGGTATTTTCTTTTCATGTCACTGTTTGTCAGTGAGTGAATTTACTAATTTACCTACAAAATTACTACAGTAACAATCAGTGTTGGGGGTAACGCGAGTTCCATAATATTGCTTTTTTTAAGTAACTAGTAAAGTAACGCATTAATTTTTCATTTACAAGAAAATATCAGTTATTTTTTCAAAAAAGTGACACCAGTTACTTTTTGTTTTCTCAATCCCATTTTATTAACCAATGTCTTTGCTGCTGATCTTTGTTGATCCAATTCAACCGTACTAATAAGCAAAAGTTATTTCAGATGAACTAACATTTGTGCTTCATTTTTCTCATTGCTGAAGAGTGTTGAACTTCCTTCTCCTGCAGTTCTATACAGAAGTGAATTTACGTTTCCTTCAGCCTTAGGCTTATTCATTTCACTTTTTTGAAAGAGATTTTACATTTGCTAAAAAACTAACTTTTTACATTAAAAACAAGATTTAAAAATTAACGTAAAAGTAATGTACCGCATTACTTTCCATAAAAAGTAACTAAGTAATGTAATTAGTTACTTTTTTTAGGGAGTAGCGCAATATTGTAACACATTACTTTTAAAAGTAACTTTCCCCAACACTGATAACAACACAGGGCAGCTTACAGTAATTATCAAAGGTAAAATAAACATTTGGGCAAAAGTAAAAACTTTTTTTAAAAACTGAAAATGCTGAAGTTCTGCGGTGTCCAGCCACTGAGCTCTTTGATTATTGCATCCATACAGTAACCGCAGCTAAGTCTTTAGACTGATTTACTGTAGTATGTTTTATTCACAGACATGAAATATTCATCCATTAATTTTCTTCCACTCCTTTGTGAGCTAAAACACATAAGAAGTTATTATTGTTCCTTCCCTGTTAATACAACCTGTATAAGTCTGTAGAATAATGTCTTGTCACAATGAAGATTTGTGACCCTGGAGCACAAAACCAGTCATAAGTCGCTGGGGTATATTTGTAGCAATCACCAAAAATTATAGATTTTTCTTTTATGCCAAAAATCATTAGGATATTAAGTAAAGATCATGTTACATGAAGATATTTTGTAAATTTCCTACCATAAATATATCAAAACTTCATTTTTAATAAGCAAAATGCATTGCTAAGAATTTCATTTGGACAACTTTAAAGGTGCTTTTCTCAATATTTAGATTATTTTATTTTATTTTTTTTGCACCCTCAGATTCCAGATTTTCAAATAGTTGTATTCTGGCCAAATATTGTCCTATCCTAACAAACCATACATCAATGGAAAGCTTATTTATTCAAACTTTATATGATGTATAAATCTCAATTTTGAAAAATTGCACTTATGACTGGTTTTATGGTCCTGGGTCACATTTATCATTCAGTAAATTTCAGTAGCGGAAAGGAATCTAAGCAGATAACGATGTTTAAGGGACCAAAATTAACACCAATCATTTCTGTTCTAGAAACTGATTAATGATTTGATGTAATTGTCCCTGACCTGTTCATTCAGCCCATTGCAGTTTAGGCTGGATTTTAAACTTGCTGAAACAGAAAAATCATGTCTAACTACGGCGCTGTAGTCTGTTAAAAAATGTGACTTGTAAACAGCCTGTTTTTGGGGAAATTAAACAAAACATAAAACATGAAAAAAAAAACAATAAATGCATAAAATATATCAGGTGTTTCTAACATAATTTAATGAAACATTTTTAATTGTTTGAGTTTATTATAGTTTACAACAAAGGTGAAGTGTATTTTGACGGTGTGAATGCGTCATCTGTGCACTAATGTCCACTAGTTTGCATTGTAATAAAGCAACACCAGCACCTCATATTTCAATATATTCGTGATGTTTCCTTCTCTGTGATCATTTGTTCATATTGGTTTAACTTTTTGTGTAGCAACACTTTCCACTCCACACTCCAGTTCAGCAGGTGGCGGTAATTCATCTTAAATGTCTTTGCTCTCCGCCAATAACAACACAAGAAGAAGAAGAAGAAGAGAGGAAAGTGTTTGGTAAGTGCTGGGTTTAGTTCAGTGAAATGTGAGAAATTGTAACGTCTAGCAGTTGTTTCTCTGTAACTAATGTGGACTCAGTGCTAGAAACTGCAGAGATTTATTGAAGGAACATTAGTTTGGGTGTTGAGAGGGCATTTGAAGATTTATTTTCATTGCATTGCAAAAAATTTTAAGTCACTCAATTCAGCAGATTCCCTCCGTGTTTAAATCTGGTTTGCCAACTTTATTTACCAGGCTGGAGCTGAATTAGTCACAGGATCTAACAATTTATTTTTAATTTTTGAAAAATGTATTCTTAATGCTGTGAACTACACATGCAAACGTTCCCTATATTAACTTAACTTACTATCTATGCTAAATCAAATTAACTAACATTAAACTTATTTACCAGCAAATCAGTTTTTCTGGCTCATTCATTATAATTTAAGTATGGAATCAAATATAATTTAGTTGTTTGGTGTGAGAGTTTGCAAAACTGTTAACTGCAAATGCAGTTGTCACTCCTGACTTTTCAGCTGCTCCTCTTAACATCATGGAAAGTAACACTTTATTTCAAATAGTTAGATTGTAGGCTATGGAAGCAAGCAAAGCAAAGAGTGGGACTGTGTGATACTAACTATATATATGTGTATATATAATCTCTTCAAGAATCGGCTAAAAACACATCTTTTCCATCTTTATTTTACCCTCGAAATCTAGAACTCTCTATTCTATTTCTATTTATTTATTTATTTTTTAAAATCTCTATTTTTTCTACTATTTTTTTGTCATCTATCTGTTCTATTTTTTTCTAAAAAAAAAACACTTTCTTTTTTCTTCTTTTCTTTTCTTGCTCTATTCTTTTTCTATTCTATCTGTTTTGTTTTTATTTACTATATAATAAAAAAAACCTTGCTATGTATACTACCCTAAGATAATCTGAGACTTTTCATAGCACTTGTCAGAGCATTACTCTTTTGTTGATTTGGATTGCTTCCATTGTCCTCATTTGTAAGTTTCTTTGGATAAAAGTGTCTGCTAAATAACTAAACGTAAATGTAAATGTAAATATATATATATATATCCGCACACACAGTAGGTGTGGTTTTCAGATTATGACGCATATCGCTCTGTCTCTGTACTTAATCATCGCTCGTGTATGTCTGCTATGTTTGTAGTTTTGTTTGTTTTATGCTCTTTGATCATGTTCATGTTTCTGAACTGACTCCATCACCCAGTGCGCAATGGATTGTGGGCAGTATTAACCATTAGTGTGTGCATGGATCCAAACTTCAAAAATCTACCTGAAATAATAGATCATCTGGGGATTTTTGGCATACAGGTGCAGCTCAAAATATTAGAATATTGTGAAAAAGCTTTTTTTTTTATTATTGTAACTTATTTTAACTGAAACTTTCATATATTCTAAATTCATTACATGTAAAGTAAAATATTAATATAAGTTAATATAATTAATATAAGTTTTTTGGGGTTTAATTTTAATGATTAGAGCTTACAGCTCAAGAAAGTAAAAAATCCAGTATCTTAAAATATTCAGGTTCAGGTCAGGCATGTTGGCTGGTTAATAAAGCACAGTAATATCATGGTCAAGTGGTTGTTGCAGTGTGGGCAGGTTCTAAAGTCCTGCTGGAAAAGCATAAAGTGCTCCAAAATCTTCTGGTAGATGGCTGCATTGACTTTGCACTTGATAAAACACAATGGACCAACACCAGCAGACGTCACACACCCCACATCATTACTGACTTCAGAAACTTCACACTGGACTTCAAGCAGCTTGGATTCTGTGCCTCTCCAGTCTTCCTTCAGACTCTGGGACCATGATTTCAACATGAAATGCAAAATTTACTTTTATCTGTAAAGAGGACTTTGGAGCACTGAGCAACAGTCCAGTTGTTTTCTCCTTAGCCCAGGTAAGATGCCCACGTTTCTGTTTCAGAAGTGGCTTGGTAGTCCTTTTCCTGAAGACGTCTGAGTGTGCTGACTCTTGATCTTCATTCTACTCCTTGTGAAGCTCTCCCAAGTGTTTGAATAGACTTTACTTGACAGTATTCTCAAGCTTGTGGTCATCCCTGTTGCTTGTGCACCTTTGCCTACCCAATTTCTTCCTTCCAGTCAACTTTGCATTTAATATGCTTTGATACATCACTCTGTAAACAGTCAACCCATTCAGTAATGACCTTCTGTGACTTACTCTCTTTGTGGAGGGTGTCAGTGATTGTCTTTTGGACCATTGCCAAGTCAGCAGTCTTCCCCATTAGTGTAGTTACAAAGAACAAGAGATACCCGTAATTTATACTGTAGGGATGGTCATTTAATGAAACTCAAATGTAAATATTCTAATGTTTTCAGATACTGGATTTTTGACTTTCATGAAAAAAAAAGGATATTCTAATTTTTTGAGCTGCATCTGTACTCTTTTCGACACACTGTGCTTTGGGACACTTATTCTAATTCTCATCCAACATTGGGACGCAGGGACTGTCTTTATGGTTGGCTCACTGAATCATTGACTCGATTAGTTCAAAACCGTGGATCCTAGTTTATGAAGTAATGTATTGTGTAATGCATTGTGTTTTTCAGATACAGCCATCCATACAGCTGTGATGTAAAGATGGAGTTTATTAAAGAGGAGAATGATAATGATGAGACATGCCCTCAGTGTGGAAAGAGCTTCTCAAGTAAAAGAAACCTCAACGGACACATGAGAATTCACACTGGAGAGAAACCGTTCACATGCCCTCAGTGTGGAAAGAGCTTCACACGTAAAAGAAACCTCAATGGACACATGAGGATTCACACCGAAGAGAACCCGTTCATGTGCCATAAGTGTGGAAAGAGCTTCACAAATAATAGAAACCTCAGCGAACACATGAGAATTCACACTGGAGTGAAACCATTTACATGCCATCAGTGTGGAAAGAGCTTCACAAATAATGGAAACCTCAGCGAACACATGAGACTTCACACTGGAGAGAAACTGTTCACATGCCCTCAGTGTGGAAAGAGCTTCACACGTAAAGAATTCTTTATAATTCACATAAGGATTCACACCGGAGAGAAGCCGTTTGCATGTCAGCAGTGTGAAAAGACTTTCACAAGTCAAGGAAGCCTCAACCTTCACTTAAGGGTTCACAATATTGAGAAACCATTCAAGTGCCCTGAGTGCGAAAAGAGTTTCAGACGTAAAGAACACTTAAATCATCACATGAGAATTCACACTGGAGAAAAGCCATTCACATGTGATCAGTGTGGAAAGAGTTTCAAATGGATAAAAAGTCTCCACATTCATAAACTTTTTCACTCCGGAGAAAAGCCATTTAAGTGTGATCAGTGCGATAAGAGGTTTGTTCTGGAATCGGACTTAAAGCACCACATGAAAACACACACTAAAGAGAAGCTTTACTTGTGTTCTGTTTGTGGAAAGAGTTTTTCATGGCTTCGCTGTTTTAAAATCCATCAGAAAACACACTCTGGTGTGAAAGAGCATTTGTGCGCAGATTGTGGTAAAGCCTTTGCTACAGCTGCTCAGCTGAAAGTGCACTGCAGGATCCACACTGGAGAAAAACCATACAAATGTTCACACTGTGACAAGAGTTTCAGACAGTCAGGAGCACTAAAAGACCATGAGAGAATTCACACTGGAGAGAAACCATACCAGTGCCTTCCACGAGGCAGGAGATTCACTCATTCCAAAACTGCAATGATGCGCACAAAGAAGCGTTGCCCAAAATTAAAGTTAATATGACTGGAGAAACAAGACCTTCAGAACTCAACGATTAATGAGTACTCAATGTTTTGCTCTATCCTGATATTTGGGATTCAAAATGTGAATGCCATGAATCCCTAAATGAGCCTGCTGTTTTTCATGTAATATAAATGAGCTGTAGTAAAGTGAGGTCCAGTTTCTGTTGAATCTTCCACTTATAGAGATGGACTTTTATTAAAACAAATATTCCACCAGAGTCATTCTTCACATCCTTACATGCAAATTTGAAGTTCACAGGCTTTATGTAATTTCAACCCTGAAGGGAAACTCTCCTCAGAAAGGTTTTCTTGTGTGTGTGAATTAACTCATTTACTAACAAAACATTCAGCAAGGAGGGGAGAGGATGGAAGGTCATATTAAAGCGCAGGATGAAATACAGTGAGCGAGTCTGGTTACTGTTGTAACCTCGGTTCCGAGAGCGGGAACGAGACATTGCATGGCTCTGCATATGGGAATTAGTCTCCTTCCAAACCTTCTTGAAGCCATATTGACTCCCGCCAGTCCAATTGACTGGCCAATTGTCTGAAGTATGCAAATTGCATGCAAATACTGACTAGCTCGAAAGACAGTTTAAAATGCAGAGTATGCGGCAATTACTTCAGAATCTGACATTGAAAGATGCTCTGCTGGCGTGCGAGCATGATGACCTCAATATCTCATTCCGTTCTTGGGGAACCGAGGTTATGATAGCAACCAGAGACATTCCCCCTTCAAGCTTTCTCTCGACATTGCAGGGCTCTGCATATGGAAACGGTATTCAATCCCACCATGAGAGCGGCTACGAACACCCTTGACAAGTTACACAAGCAGCAATAGAACATAGCCACATACTCTAACCAATAGTGACGTTCGTTAGACGAGCTGATTCCCAGCTGATAGGTGGAGATAAGCCAATGAACGTCTAAAACTCAGGTATACTAAATTTGCATATCTGGCATAAACCACAAGAAGCTGCGCTGAATACCAGGGCGGATACCACAACAAAAGCATTAGGTGTTGCACAAAGTGAAACTGTGTTAAGCAGTCTAATTTGCTGAAATAAAAGTAGCATAAGCAAATCAAGACATACCTCTCGACCAAGCCCAGGACGAGGCGATAGATCTTGTTAAGTGGGCCCTAATGTGAAAGGCTCGGACACAGCCTGGCCCTTCATACGACCCCCATAGTACACTAAAAGTTGGTCAGAGAGTCGAAAGCCGGCCAAACGGTCAATTTAAATGGTGTGGTCTGGAGGGAGTAGATAGAGATTTAGGCATGTAGCCAGAGAATGATGCTGCAGTCATCAGGTCCAAAGTGAATACAATCGCTGTCCACAGAAAAAGCATGAAAATCCCCTATGCACTAAGCTGAAGTGAGAGAAAGAAGTGCAGATTTGAGAGATTTGGCTCAAATGATGACTGTGAAAGGGCTCTTAACACCACCTCTAGATCCCAGGGTGGAACTGTAGGCAGACGTGGGGGAGGCATTCTTCTCGGAGCCTTAAGAATATTTACCACCAGTGTGTGCCTACCGATCAATTACCCGCCTAATAGGGGACGAAACGAGGCAATAGCAGCCACATAGCTCCTCTGGAGGATTCCAAGAGAGCTTCAGCTCCTGAACAGCCTTATTCATGACCCTTATGAGCTTCACTTGGAGATCTGCGGGTTCTTCGCTGTCTGGGCGATCCTGCTCCGATTCCGCCCAGTCCTCCTTCTCTGAAAATGAGATGGACATCGAGTCCTCCTCGTCTTCCTGGCCGAAGAAAACCAAATCTGCCATGGATGGAAGGGGTGTAAACACTGACTTGTCACTGGGGAACAAGGCGATAGTTGAGAGCAGTGGCTTCACGCCAAATCATCCCTCTCACCATTTGGTGACACACCATCACCTGCCACATTCCGGTGAGTCCTCAGGACACACATCGGCAGATCCGCACTGAACGTGCAGTCAGACTCCTCCAGAGCCGCCTCAGCGTGGGCCAGGCCCAAGCAGCCAATGCAGTGGTCATGGCTATCTGGCGGGTCGATTGATCCCACGCAGATAGGGCAGTAGGACATCATCTTCTAACAGCAATCAGTTATGAAAGAAAAGGTTCATTCGTAATTGTCGCTCTCCACATTTTATACTGCCTCTCGAGCTTGTCAATATTTGCATGCAATTTTTGTCAAAATAGCTGGCAAGACAAGTGAGTACACCCTAAGTAATAACAGCAGTATGTTGTTTAACCATGCATAGCCACATGTCCTATTCATGATGTTCTCTCATACTGACCACTGGATGTTCAACATGGCACCTCATGGCAAAGAACTCTGTGAGGATTTGAGAATTAGAATTGTTGCTCTCCACAAAGATAGCCAAGGCTATTAGAGGTTCAGTAACACCCCGAAACTGAGTTACACTACAGTGGTCAGGGTCATACAGAGGTTTTTCCAAGATGAGTTCCATTCTCATCAGACCACAGGACATGGTTCCAGTAATTCATGCACTTGGACAGGTTGTCTTCAGCAAACTGTTTGCAGGCTTTCTTGTCAGCCAGCTTCAATAGAGCTTCAATATTCATTCTGTGCATCAGGTGCAGAACCTGGCTTCAGAAAACAGATGCATGAGTGCTGACAGCATTGCTTTAGAGGTTGCAGAAGTAGAAGGTCAGTTCATTGATGCCTTCCCTCCAGAAACAAGGCTGAATGGCAGTTTTCAGATGGAGCTGCATTTAAAACACAGAGCTGTAGATCCCTGACAAGCTGATGAATCGCAAGCGAAATTGCATAGCTTTCAATCTTATTAATGTGTAAAATTACCAGCCCTAATATTATATCTATTAAGCAACACCGGCCCTGGTCAATTTGCTGCCCTAGGCAAGATTTCACTTGGCGCCCTTGCCTCACAGCCCATTTCACCAATAATCATTTTGTTGAAACATTCGCACAGAAACTGTATAGGTAGATATTTCAAAAGTGCATCTGAAGAGAGAAAAGAAGTATGTGTGACTATTGGATGTTACATTTTCTTAGTAAAAAAAGATGATGATAGGGAAATGGTAACACCTACAATAAGGTATCATTTGTTAACATTAGTGAATATTTTCACTAACTTAAACTAACAATAAACAATACATTTGTAACAATATTTATTATTTTTTGTTAATGTTAGTTATGGAAAATTAACCTTATTTTAAGCGGGTGAAACTATAAAAATGTAGGTGCTGCCTAAGTCACATTGCAAATTAAACAAACAGCGAGAATAATCACCTTTTGTATTCCTGCACAAAACTAATACAGATTTGTTTGAACACTTCTCGATCATAAAGTAATGTTACAGTTTAATTGTTCACTATATATATATATATATATATATATATATATATATATATATATATATATGTACCCAGATAGCACATGTACGTCTGCAAGATGTCTGTTAAAGATCTCTTAATCTGGAAAGCATCTGCTGTGTACAAATGTCTGTAAGATGTCAGTTGTACATACATTCTAAATAATGAACATCTTAAAGACATCTAATAGACGTCTATTTGACATCTGATAGGAAACGTCCAATAGATGTATTGCAGATGAGCAAACTATGTCTTGCAGATGTAAAATGGTTGTCTCAGAGATGTACATGTGCTATCAGGGTATTTGCCTATTCCGCCTATGCCATGGGCCGGTTTCCTTTATTTATTTAATCCCATTTTATTAACCAGTGTCTTTGCTGCTGACTTTTGTTGATCCAATTCAACAGTACACTGCAAAAATACTTTTCTTACTTAGATTTTTTTTTTTGTCTTGTTTCCAGCCAAATTATCATGATTTTCTAAACAAGTAAATAATTATTTTCTTGTTTTCAGAAAAAAACAAGTCAAAATGAAATGATTTTTTGCTTAGAACAAGCATTTCAAAAAGAAAACAAGTTTATTTTGCTTACCCCATTGGGAGATTATTTTGCTTGTTTCAAGCAAAAACAAACTTAATTTTGACTTATTTTCAGAAAAAAACAAGACAATAAATGTTACTTGTCTAGAAAATTTTTTGTTTTAGGAATTTTTAGATATTTTGGCTGGAAACAAGACAAAAAAAAATCTAAGTAAGAAAAGCATTTTTTGCAGTGTAATAATAAGCAAAACTTACTTTATATTAACTAGCATTTGTGTTTTTTTTTCTCATTGCTGAAGAGTGTTGAACTTTCTTTTCCTACAGTTCTACTGTACAGACGTCAATTTAAATTTCCTTTAGCCTTAGGCTTATTCACTTAATTTCATTTTGGTGTAAAAGGGCTTTACATTTGCTAAGAATCAAACGTTTTTTTATATTAAAAACAAACAAGCAAGCCCTGCCCAGATTTAAAAAGTAACGCAAAAGTAACGCAACGCATTACTTTCCATAAAAAGTAACTAAGTAACGTAATTAGTTACTTTTTTAGAGAGTAATGCAATATTGTAATGCATTACTTTTAAAGTAACTTTCCCCAACACTGGTCCCGACTCCCGACGTCATATTAGTTTAACTTCCACTTCACACTCCAGTTCAGCAGGTGGCGGTAATTCGTCTTATACTTCTTTGTTCTCCGCCAATAACAACACAAGAAGAAGAACAACAACAATAACAGCATGAACTCTTGTCTTCTGATCGTGGTTTGTTGTGTTTGGTAAGTGCTGGTTTTGGTTCAGTTAAAGCATTGATCTAGTGGTTTAGATATTGTGAGTAATTTTAAGCAGTTGTTTCTCTGTAACTAAAGTTATCGGTGCTTAAGTGGGCATTTGATGGCACTTAAAGATTTATTTTCATTGCAAAATTTATTCAGTCACTCACGGAGTGTAGCGGATTCACCCCGCGGTTAAATCAACTTTATTTACCAAGATGGAGTGGAGTTAATGACATGCTACTATTTTAATCTAACAATTAGTTTTTAATTTTTGAACATTTTAGTCTTAATGCTGTAAATAGTGTGACAATAGATCAATAAAACGCCATAGATCTGTTGCGGGACACGTGTGAGATATACATTTTATGTTTTATGCAATAATGCGCTCTAGACTATGGCAAGCCGTTTTGACCTTTATTCATTTGCAGGATATTAATTCTTGATGTCAACAATTCAGTTCTCACTAGTTAAAATTATAATTCTTGATATCAGAAATTGTATTTTTACTAGTAACAATGGCAATTTTCGATATCAGGAATTACATTTCCACTAGTAAAAAGGTTAATTATAGATAACAACAATTGAATTTCAACTAGTAAAAACTATAATTGTTGATATCAAGAATTGATTTCTTACTAGTTAAAATTCCAATTTCACATATCAGAAATACAATTCTCACTAGTAAAAACCTTTATTTTTGATATCAATAATTATATTGTTACTAGTGACAATGTTCATTTCTGATATCATGAATGGGATTGTTACTAGTAAGAATTACTCTCCTAATTATTGATAACACAAATACATTTTCAGATATCAGAAATAAGAAACATGTTGAAATACATTTTCCGATATCAACAACTGACATTTCAACTAGTGACAATTGAAATTTTGATATCAGGAATTGGCATTTTTACTAGTAACAATGTAATTATTGATATAAAAATAACGTTATTTACTAGTGAGAATTGTATTTCTGATATGTGAAATTGACATTTTAACTAGTAAGAAATCAATTCTTGATATCAACAATTAAATTTGAATGGGAGTCTATGGTGACATTTAACTAGTGAAAATGTAATTCTTGGTATCAACAATTAACCTTTTTACTAGTGGAAATGTAATCCCTGATATAAAAAAAAAAATGCCATTGTTACTAGTAAAAATCCAATTTCTGATATCAAGAATTATCAGTTTAACTAGTGAAAACTGAATTGTTGATGTCAAGAATTCATATCCTGCGAATGAATAAAAGTCAAAATGGCTTGCCATAGGTCTGCACATCCTTTGCGTACAAACTAGCCGCAAAAACAACAAAAAAAAGCTTTCTTAAAAAGGCAAAAGAACAAATGCACGTTTTCTTAATGTGTTTTAAACTATGCCATAAACTACCCATATTTACATGAACTTTCCTTACTATCTGATTAGATGGCTACCTTAAATTACTCAAGAGAAAGGTAATTTACCAGCAAATCAGTTTTTACTGGCTTATTTAATAAAATATAAGTATAAAATCAAATAGCAGTTTAGTTGGGTGGCATGAGAATATGCTATTCTATTATAACTGCAGCTGCTCCTCTAGCATCATGAAAAATAAGACTTTAATTTCAATAGTGAATAGATTGAAGTCTGTGGATGCTAGGGATGGGCTTAAAATGAGGGTGTGCGATATTGACAAAAAATATCTCAATATTTTGTGGGATTTTATCGATAATGATGATTAGACAATGTTTTGCTGTGTGTTATTGTGCATAAATGCTGACTTATCAAGAATATCAAAAACTTTATTTTTCAGTTCACAGCAGTGATAAACATAGATTTTTACCTTTTATGGGCATTTTTACCTTTTATAAAGCATTTTTTTTTCTAAAAGTAAGCATCACCTTTTGAGTCTAATTCTTACATTTAATCAGTCAATTATAATAATACCTTTAGATGCATTTAGATGCATTTCCACATGGTAATGTGTATATTTGAAATTATTTTAAAAGTGAAAAGATACTTTGAATGTGAAATGAAAACCGCCAGCAGGTGGCTGTTAATAAGTGAGTCATTGCGATTGAACCGAATCATTTAAACGGTTGATTCATTCAGAAACTAAACACCTTTTTGTTTAGAGATGCAAAACAGTGCTGTGGCTGTTTGGAATGTTTTTTTTTTTTTTTTGGCGAAATTAAACAGGAAATATGCCTTTTAATATTAACTTCTTGTTCATTGAAGTGTTGTATAAAATCAATATCACATTTGTAGTCATGCAGATTTTTCAAGAAATAATTGGCCCTCTTCGTTTGATATTGTTTAACTATATGAAATGATATACATTTTCTACCCCATATCTTGAGTTCTCTGATCATTCTAAATGTATTTTAACAGAATTAATCATGCAGTGAAAGAATGCACTCTAAATGCATACTTCCTAGATTTCATCACGTATTGCAACATTATGCGTGCACTCTGTAGGTGTATTTTGTTAGTTTTTCGCACTATACTCAATAATGTCAAATTGCACATGTTGAAACAACAATTATGGCGTTATCGCAGATGATATATATCGCACACCCCCATCTTAAAAATATATCACGATAATTTCTGGGATTAATGCGATAACGATATCAATGGCGATAATTCAGAGAATTCTGTTTCTTTAGAGAAAAGTATTATCTTTCCTATTTTCATCCAAAATAGAGCATAATTGTACACATGTACAATGTAATGACTGTTTAAATAAAACTGGAAGCCGGAGGGCGCCCTTGCGCAGAAACTCCACATAACTAATCCAGTTATCGCTGTGGCTAAATAAAATGCAGATAGAGCAATTTTAACTGAGGAAACTTGACAATAAGCATACGATTGCTACAGTATATGGTTTGTCTGTGTTCTTCAAGCAATCTTGGGTATTTTTATAAGGATAAAGTATATTTATAATGCAGTGCTAATATTATAGCTTTTATAATACTATAAATAGTATGATTTCTGTGATATGAAGTCATGTCTGATCACAAAAGGTTATTTCAAACACTTGACTATGTTATGAAGATAACTTGGAGAAAAGGCCTGCCAGTAAATGATATCTTTGTTGGACAACAGGTTTGTAATCGGGCTCATACACATGCAAAACTGTAGACTTCATTGTCATTATCACGGGAAGACTAATTCTTATCATGGGGGAAATTTTTTACCACCATTTTTATATCACAAACGATTAGATATCATCCCTAACTGATGTAAACAAAGACACTGCGATACTAACAAAAAATTAGTGCTGCAGAATTAATCGTATCACAATCGTGATGTCAACCTGTGCAATTATATGACGGGAAAATGTTGCAATTATATTAAATAAGTGTGTGGACTGGAGAACACATGCTTTCTGAGAACAGTTTGCTGATTTTTCTGCTAACAAAACAAAACTAAAAAAGAACAACAAACAAACAAAAAAGATGTATTGTTTTGAGTTTGAACGACAATTTTATATCCAGTTTTTTTTTTTCCAAAAGAGTTTATAGAGAGTATGTTACATCCTGCATAAATGTCTTTAAAATATCTTATTTTTGTGAAAATGTGTATGTTTTTATTTATTGTTTCATTTAATTTAGCTATACTTTTGAGAAGTTTACATTAATGCAAATGTTATTTAATTTTGTACAAATTTATTGATTTATTTTGGAATTTTTAGTTTTACAAATAGACATTTCAGCATTATTACTAACCTGTGTGTGCATTTTCCTTAAAAACCCATCAAGTTGATTAACAATACCTTTTATTATAATCGCATGTCACAATATTGATCTCAATCAGGGCCGGCGCTAGCCATTTGGGTGCCCTAAGCACAAATGCTTGGTAGGCTCTCTTTACTTCCAAAATAACTGCTGCAAATAAATAATTTTACATTGGCACCAAACATGAAAAGAAATAAATAATAATAAGGGTTAAAATTATAAATACCAAATACCACCACAATTACTAAAAACACAGATTTGGAACGGAACAATGTAAACACAGAAAGTTAAAAGTGCAAAAAAAAGTTTAAAGTGCAAATAACAGTATAAGTATGAATTTTCTGAAGTATGAATTTTAAAGTGTAAATTTTAAACTGCAAATAACCATACAAAATATTCAGGGATTCTACTGAAATGCATTTTTGATTGAACCATCATACAAAAATATTGCACACATTAGTCTATTATGTAGGCCTATGTGTCACTGGAACATTTAAAATTCAAAATTCTATTTTACCTTTTAAAAGAGGTCTGATGAGGCACAATATAATAATTCTGTACATAATTTGACAACTCTGTGAGTATGAAAATATACAAACACTGAGATTGTGGTTTGTTTATCTATAAATCTATAAATTAATATGGATTCAAGTTAGAAAATACTCAAACTAATATCAGATCGTTGAGGTAAATGCAGTCAGAGGTCATTTTCATCTCTCTCACGTAAAAAAAAGTTTGCTGTGAAATACCAGCATAATAAATCAAATAGACTAAAGAATATGTATTCATATTTGCAGAAAAATATTATTATTAATGATTGTTGGAAATGTGTTCCAGCAAATATGCTTTTAAAAATGATGTAGGAATTTATTCTCCAGTAAATCAGTCATGTTTGGTGTTTTACCTGCTATCTGACACATGCACACGCAAGAGCTACAAAACTAACATTTTTATTTAAAACATTGTCTTACCTGCAAGCGACGCATGAGCATCATCCCGCTGTCTTTTCTTTTTCCTTTTTTCCGCCCCCGACTCTTGGTGCCTTGGTCATGCAAATGCGCCATATTAGTTTTTTTTTTTTTTTAAGCTTTTTGTTCATGTTCATATTTCTGAACCGAATCCTTTGCCAAAGTGCAATGGATTGTGAGCAATATTAACCATTAAAGTGTGCATGGATCTACCTGAAATAGTAGACCATCTGGGGACTTTTTTCAACACCCTGTTTTGGGACACACTTATTCTGATCTCATTCACGATGGATAGTATGAACACTGGGACACAGGGTCTTTATGGTTGGCTCACTGAATCATTGACTCAACTCGATTAGTTCAAAACCATGGATTTATTCAGTAAACAATAATGTTAAAAACAAATTATTTCAGTCTTAGTTTGTGGAGTAATGTATTGTGTAATTGCTTTTTTCCAGATACGGTCGTCCATACCGCATAACAATGAGCTGTGATGTAAAGATGGATATAATTAAAGAGGAGAACGATGTCACATGCCCTCAGTGTGGAAAGAGCTTCACACGTAAAAGAAACCTGATTGAACACATGAGGATTCACACCGGAGTGAGACCATTCACATGCCCTCAGTGTGGAAAGAGCTTTGTACGTAAAAGAAACCTCATCGAACACACGAGGATTCACACCGGAGAGAAACTGTTCACATGCCCTCAGTGTGGAAAGAGCTTCGCACGCAAAGAATGCTTTATGATCCACATCAGGATTCACACCGGAGAGAAACCGTTTGCATGTCAGCACTGTGAAAAGACTTTCACGAGTCGAGGAAGTCTCAACATTCACCTTAGGGTTCACAGTAATATGAAGCCGTTCAAGTGCCCCGAGTGCGAAAAGAGTTTCAAACGTAAAGATACCTTCATTAGTCACATGAGAACTCACACCGGAGAAGAGCCGTTCGCATGCGATCAGTGCGGAAAGAGTTTCAAATGGGCAGATAGTCTCAGAGTTCATAAACTCTTTCACTCCGGAGAAAAGCCGTTTAAGTGTGATCACTGCGATAGGAGGTTTGTTCTGGAACCAGATTTGAAGACCCACATGAATACTCACACTAAAGAGAAGCTTTACTTGTGTTCTGTTTGTGGGAAGGGTTTTTCACTGCGGAGCTGTTTAAAAAAACATCTGAAAATACACTCTGGTGTGGAAGCGCATTTGTGCGCAGATTGTGGTAAAGCCTTTACTTCAGCCGCTCAGCTGAAAGTGCACCAGAAGACCCACACTGGAGAAAAAACAGGAGATAAACACACCCAAATCTGTGGAGATGATAGTGGACTCCATAATGGACAGCACAGTGGCTGCAGTGGTTCCTTTTAACTAGGGACTTTCACATTGACTCTGTGGACATTTTCACAGTCGGTCATCAGCATTGTAAATCCTCAAGTTTTTTTTTTTTCATATTTTGATTTTTTTTAAATTCTGTGAACATTTATGACGTTATACTTTGTATTATATCACCTATGCTTCAAATGATCAAAAACTGATTAACGCTAATGCAAGGGTGTTTCTAATGCAGCGTCTATGGGAGAGACGTAAATTTGACGTTGTTCTTTCTTCTGGTTGCCATTATCAACAGTGTTGGGGAAAGTTACTTTTAAAAGTAATGCGTTACAATATTGCGTTACTCACTAAAAAAGTAACTAATTACATTACTTGGTTACTTTTTATGGAAAAAGTAATGCGTTGCATTACTTTTGCGTTACTTTTTAAATCTGGGCAGGGCTTGCTTGTTTGTTTTTAGTTTAAAAACGTTTGATTCTTAGCAAATGTAAAAACCCTTTCACACCAAAATGAAGTGAATAAGGCTAAGGCTGAAGGAAAATTAAATTGACAATGTTTTCTTTTGGCATTTTCTTTTTAATGTCACTTACTGTCAGTTAGTGAGTGAATTTACTAGTTTATCTACAAAATTACTGCAGTATCAAAACAACTTACAGCAAAAATCAAAGGTAAAAAAATAGACATGAAAACACCTAGAAGTAAATATTTAGGCAACAGTAAAGTTTTATGCCGTTTCAAATATCACACATTTGATAGAATACATTATTGTATTTTAAATGGTAGAAAAACATGTTTTTTGTCCTCAAACTAAAGCACGTTCCCTCTGTATATGGCTATGGGGATAAGCAGTTTTGTGGTGCTTGGATGTTAAAATAATGAATTTAAAAACAAATATTGGCACATTGCTGGTGCAAGAAGGTGCAATTGTTCAAATAACATATTGTTACATTTTCAAACAAACAAAATTACTACAGTATCAAAACAAAGGTAAAACATAGATGTAAGAACACCTAGAAGTAAGTATTTAGGCAAAAAAGTGAAACTGCTGAGATAGTTCTGCAGCGTTTGATTTTTTTTTTTTTATGATTTACTGTATGCTGTATTCACAGACATGAACATCCACATTCATCTCCTTTTTGAGTTAAAACACATAAGTTACAGTAGTCAACATTTGAAGTGGAACAAAAAAAAGTTCATCAAAGTTGTCCAAAGACAACTTGGTTTGAGGACAACTTTGATGAACTTTTTTTTTGTTCCACTTCAAATACTGACTACTGTATTATTATTCCTTGTTAATATAACCCGTATTCATCTTTAGAATAATAAAATGTCTTGTCAAGATTAAGACCAATGTTGGGGAAAGTTTCTTTTAAAAGTAATGCATTACAATATTGCGGTACTCCCTAAAAAGGTAACTAATTACGTTACTTAGTTACTTTTTATGGAAAGTAATTTGTTACATTACTTTTGCGTTACTTTTTAAATCTGGGCAGGGCTTGCTTGTTTGTTTCTAATAGAAAAAGTTTGATTCTTAGCAAATGTAAAAGCCCTTTCACACCAAAATGAAATCAAGTGAATAAGCCTAAGACTAAAGGAAAATTAAATTGACGTCTGTACAGTAGAACTGTAGGAAAAGAAAGTTCAACAAAAAGCACAAATGTAAGTTTGCTTATTATTACACTGCAAAAAATGCTTTTCTTACTTAGATTTTTTTGTCTGGTTTCCAGCCAAAGTATCTAAAAATTTCTAAATCAAGAAGGATTTTCTAGACAAGTAAAAATTGTCTTGTTTTTTTCTGAAAACAAGTCAAAATTAAGTGCATTTGTGCTTGAAACAAGCAAAATAATCTTGTTTTCTGTTTGAAACAAAAAGTAACTCGGATATTTTATTGGAAATGAAAAAGTAATGCGTTAATTTACTAGTTACTTGAAAAAAGTCATATCATTATGTAACTTGTGTTACTTGTAATGCGTTACCCCCAACACTGGTCAGGATAAAGACTATCAATCAGTACATTTCAGAGGAACAGAAAGGAATCTGAGCAGATCACCATAATTAAGGGACGAGTCTCTTCTACCTGAAATTAACTGCAATCGTTTCTATTAACAGATTCATGATTGTTTGTCATTTTCTCTGATTGCATTTCGTGAAACAGATTTCTAAATTATGTCTAAATAGATCAGGTGTTTCTAACATTTTCAGTTAAACTTCACACTCCAGTTCAGTAGGTGGCGGTAATTCATTTTAAACGTCTTTGCTCTCCGCCAATAACAACACAAAGAAGAAGAAGAACGTCTATGCGTCTAGTCTGCTGCAAATTTAGAAGAAGAAGAAGAAGAAAATGAACAACAACAACAAACAGAGCGAACTCTTAAGTCCTCTTATCTTATTCTGTTGTATTTGGTAAGTGCTGATTTTATATCAGTTAAATCATTGTTCTCATGATTGAGAGATTGTGATTAACTGTAATGTCTAGCAGTTGTCTCTCTGTAATATAAGAGGACTCCGCTGTGAAAACTGCAGAGATTCATTGAGGGAACATTAGTGCGGCTGTCAGAGGGCATCTGCTGGCATTTAAAGATTTATTTTCATTGCAAATTTTCTTCAGTCAGTCACGGAGTTTAGCGGATTCACTCCGTATTTAAATCAGGTTTGATTTGTTTGCCATCATTCTACTGAAATGTCCATTTATGCTATGGGAAGATATCTTAAAATGTATTTCTTTTTTGTAACGTATTATTAGATTTGTAGACTTTATTAGATTGTTTTTTGACTTTGTGTTATATTAAAATAAATAAATAAACTAAAAATAAACTTTTTATGTATTTCTTTACCCATAAGGAAGGTGATACCAATGACAGTTTTCATGAAAATGCATTTTACTAAATGAATGCTGCAAGGTATCAAACCACATGTTGTCAGTCATTGTATACTCACTAAATTAAGTACTATTTTAATCCATTTGTATTCTAGCTTTTTTTTTTAAACAATTCTCTAACAATAAAGAAGGTACTAAAAGCTTTATATGAAATTATGAGATAAATGAGAACATTTCTGATAACTGTAAAGTGGACTTAATAGGCCTTTCTTCATAGTTATTTTTTTTTTCAACCCCAGGGGACTGCTAATTTCATTAAATATTTTATCATTTATTCAGCATTTTGTTTTATGCCATTTCAAATATCATATATTTGATAGTTATGAATACATTATTGTATTTTAAATGCTAGAAAAACCTGTTTTTGACCTCAAAATAAAGCACTTTCCCTATGTACATGGCAATGGGGATGAGCAGTTTGTTGGTGCTTGGAATTCAATATAATTAATTTAAAAACAAATATTGCCACATTGATGGCAAAAGAAGGTGCAATTGTTCAAATAACATATTGTTTTCATTTTTTTAATGTAATTATTATTATTTCACATATAAAGTAATTGCAACTCTAAAGTGTATTTCAAGTATAATATTTCTGTATAGGCTAGGGACCAAAAAAATGGACATTTCCATAAAATCTAATAAAAGCTACCTCAAATTACCCAATATTAAGGTTTTACTAGCTTATTTAATAAATATAAATACAAAAGTAAATATAAATTTAGTTGGGTGGTGTGAGAGTTTGCAATCCTGTTAAAAACAGTTGTCAAAAAATAAAGGCTCTAAAGGGCTGTTTTTACGGTGATGCCATAGAAGAACCATTTTGGTTTCCTAAAGAACCTTTCAGTGAACAGTTAGAATAACCATTTTAAAGAGCATTTTAAAAATCTAAAGAATACTTTTCAGCATTTGAAAGATTCCATGGATGTTCAAGGTTCTTTATGGAACCATCAATGCCAATAAAGTACCTTTATTTTTAAGAGTGTAGACATCTCTAAGATGTACTTGCACTCTTAAAAATAAAGCTGCTATAAAAGGTTCTTCACAGCGATGCCATAGAAGACTACTTTTTGGTCCCACAAAAAACATTTAGTCGAAGGTTGTTTATAGAATCATCTCTTTCTCACCATTTTATAATCTGAAGAACCTTCTTTTGCCACAAAGAACCTTTTGTGAAACAGAAAGGCGCTTCAGATGTTAAAGGTTCTTTATGGAACCATTTAGACAAAAAAGGTTCTTCTATGGCATCGTGAAGTACCTTTATTTTTAAAGTGTGTGCTGATTGTTATTGAGCCACGCTTTAGCATCAAAGGCGTTGTTAGCTGAAAACATGCATGTAAATGAATGATGTAAATATCATGTCCTTGGTGTGAGTTAGTGAGCTCTCCCTAAACAAATGAAAAACACCTCTGATTGAAACACTATTCCTGTGCTCAACAGACTCCCTTAACTTTGACTAATTATGAGAATTATCTGCTCAGCTATTGCATTTAATTAAAATGTTGAGTTATATTCTAATAAATAAATAATACAAGGAGATAGGGCTGTGCCGATAAACAATATCATATCGAATCGCGATAAAAAGGTAGCAACGAATTCAGTTATATGGAAGTGGTTTGGCTATTTGAAAAGCGAAGAGGCGCAGATTAAAACAATCTGTAAAATATGTCATTTTACACATGATGTGCACTGGTTATTATATTGGAAATTGTATAGTTTTATGTTATAGTTTTATTTTGCACATTTAATCAAATTAAAAAAAAAAAGGTTTTACAAATTGTGATGAATAGAAGTTGAATATATTTATGTTTACATTTTGCACATTTAATCTACCTCTTAAAGCCAGACAGTCTAGTTTTCCTGACAAAATAAATGTAAAAGTTTGACAAATGATGTGTAATTTCTGGTTGTATAGTTTTAAGTTTACATTTTGCACATTTAATCTACCTATCTAAGCCAGATGATGTAGACAGACTTATCTTTCTGGAAAAGAAAAAAATAAAAGCTGTAATTGTGTTACTTAAAAATTATGTTTACAACAGTTTTTGCACATTTACTCTCATTTACCTTCTTTTGTCACAACTTTTAGTTTTTAATTTGTTTAATGAATTAATTTATAAACTATACTTTCAAATGTAGTTAATGAACTCAAATTTTTGTGGCTTCAGTCATAGTTGGGATACTCTTAAAGCTGGCAGCATTAACAGTTTATATATTGAAATATATATCGTTATGATCAATATGGGAAAATATTATCGAAATTACCTAGAAGGAGATCACTTCAGCTTTTGAAAATGCTGAAACAAATTGTTTCAGCCCTAGTATATGGGGTAATGTGTAGTGTAATTACTTTTTTGTATTTTTTCTTCTTTTTCTTCTTTCAGATTTGGTCCTGCATAACACATAACAATGAGCTGTGATGTTGACAAGATGGAGTCTGCCAAAGAGGATATTAATTATATATGCCCTCAGTGTGGAAAGAGCTTCACGTGTAAAAGCAACCTCCAGGAGCACATGAGGATTCACACTGGAGAGAAACCCTTCACATGCCCTCAGTGTGGAAAGAGCTTCAGACAGAAAGGAGTCTATACGGTTCACATAAGGATTCACACCGGAGAGAAGCCGTTCGTCTGTCAGCAGTGTGGAAAGAGTTTCATAAGTCGAGGAAGCCTTAGCTTTCACTTGAAGTCTCACACGAACGAGAAACCGTTCACATGCTCTCAGTGCGATAAGAGTTTTTTGACTAAAAGCCACCTTAATAGTCACATGAGAATTCACACCGGAGAGGAGCCGTTCGCGTGTGATCAGTGCGGAAAGAGTTTCAAATGGTCAAATAGTCTCAGAGTTCACAGGTTCATTCACTCTGGAGAAAAGCCATTCAAGTGTGATCAATGTGATAGGAAGTTTGTTTCAGAATCAGACCTAAAGACCCATGTGAAAAAGCACACAAAGTAGAAGCTTTACTTCTATTCAGTTTGTGGAGTTTTTCATGGCTGATACGTTTTAAAGACCATCAGAAACTACTGCACTCAGCTGAAAGTGCACCGCAGGATCCACACTGAAGAAAAAACATACAAGTGTTTGCACTGTGGAGAGAGTTTCAATCAGTTAGGAGGACTGCGAACACATGAGGGGATTCACACTGGAGAAAAGCCGGTCCAGTGCCTTCAGTGCAGCAGAAGATGCATCCATTGCATGCACAGAAACAAGCACACTGCAAAAAATGATTTTCTTAGTTAGATTTTTTTCTCATTTCCAGCCAAAATATCTACAATTTCTTAAATCAAAAAGGATTTTCTAGACAAGTAAAAATTGTTGTCTTGTTTTCAGAAAAAATAAGTCAAAATGAGTTTTTGCTTAAAACAAACAAAATCATCTGCCAATGTGGTAAGATAAATAATCTTATCTCAAGCATAAAACTAGATAATTTTGCTTACCCCATTGGCAGATTATTTTGCTTGTTTCAAGGAAAAACTCACTTAATTTGAACTTCTTTTTTTCTGAAAACAAGACAATAATGTTTACTTGTCTAGAAAATCCTTCTTGATTTTAGAATTTTTAGATATTTTGGCTGGAAACAAGACAAAAATCTAAGTAAGAAAAGCATTTTTTACAGTGCACTGCCCAAAATGAAAGTCAGTATGACTGGAGAAACAAGACCTTAAGAGCTCAGTTACTTTTGTTTAATCTTATAATGTTATTTGTCATTCAGAATGTGAAAAATGTTCAAATACACCTTGCTGAGCATGCCGTCTTTCACAAAATATAAATGATCTGTAGTGAAGTTACTAATATTCATTGTTTTATGGTTGTTCACACACTTGCATTACTGTAATTATCTCTAGAATTCACTGCTGCTGAAAAAAACAAAACAAAATGAGGTCCAGTTTCTGTTCCACTTACAGAGATGGATTTTTACTAAAACAAATATTCCACCATGAGCACTGAACCCAAGTCAATTTTATCACTGCACTGCAAAGCATGCTTTTTTTACTTAGATTTTTTGTCTTGTTTCCAGCCAAAATATCTAAAAATTCTTACATCAAAAAGGATTTTCTAGACAAGCAAAAAATTGTCTTGTTTTCAGAAAAAAAAGAAGTTAGAGTTTTTGCTTGAAACAAGCAAAATAATCTAGATTTCATTTTGAAATAAGATTATTTTGCTTACCCCACTGGCAGATTATTTTGCTTGTTTCAGGGAAAAACTCACTTTATTTGAACTTCTTTTTTTTTGAAAACAAGACAATTTTTACTTATTTAGACACTTCTTCTTGATTTTAGAATTTTTTTATATTTTGGCTGGAAACAAGACAAAAATCTAAGTAAGAAAAGCATTTTTAACAGTGCATTGCCCAAAATGAAAGTCAGTATGACTGGAGAAACAAGACCTTAAGAGCTGAATTATTGCTTTTGTTTAATCTTATAATGTTATTTGTGATTCAGAATGTGAAAAATGTTCAAATACACCTTGCTGAGCATGCAGTCTTTCACAAAATATAAATGATCTGTAGTGAAGTTACAAATATTCATTGTTTTATGATGTTCATACACTTTCATTACTGTAATTATCTCTAGAATTCACTGCTGCTGAGAAAAACAAAACAAAATGAGGTCCAGTTTCTGTTCCACTTACAGAGATGGATTTTTACTAAAACAAATATTCCACCATGAGCACTGAACCCAAGTCAGTTTTATCACTGCACTGCAAAGCATGCTTTTCTTACTTAGATTGTTTGTCTTGTTTCTAGCCAAAATATCTAAAAAATTCTTAAAATAAGGATTTTCTAGACAAGTAAAAATTGTCATGTTTTCGGAAAAAAAGAAGTTAAAATGAAGTGTTTTTGCATGAAATGATCTTTTCAGCTTGAAATAAGATTATTTTGCTTACCTTATTATTTCACTTGTTTTAAGCAAAAATGACTTATTTTTTTCTGAAAACAAGACAATGTTTTTTGCTTGTCTAGAAAATCCTTCTTGATTTAAGAATATTTAGATATTTTGTCTGGACAATCATCAATCAACAAGTTTTTTTGCAGTGTGAAGGGAACTATCTTCAGATTTTTTTCTTTTGGCAATTTTTTACTGTTAGTCAGTGAGTGAATTTGCTAATTAACTTACAAAATTACTACAGTAACAGAAAGGGCAGGCTACAGTATTAATCCAAGGGGGAAAAAAATACTCAAAGTAAGAAAACTCTGAAGTAACTAATTAGGCAAAAGTAAAAACAGTGAAACTGCTTAGATTTTCCTTAGCAAGTTCTGCAATCATTTCTGTTCTAGAAACTGATTGATTTGATGCCATTTTCCCTAATGTGTTTTTTCAGCTCATTGCAGTTTTAGGCTGTTTTTTTAACAAACAGTCATTGATTTAAAGAACTGTCAAAAATACTGTTCAGGAAAAAAAGTGTTCAGTTTTGGCTGAAATAAAAAACAGCAACATATCAGGTGTTTTATAACATAATTTAAGGAAACATTTTTAATTTGAGTTTGAGTTTATAGTATACACTTTGTGGTTTTGATGGTTCAAACCTTTATTCTGAAAAAAACATTCCATACAGCATTTCATTTGGAAAGCAATATATGCCATATATTTCAACACATTATTTATATTTTCTTATATTTGATGATTTGTGTCTCGTCTTTATATGAGTTTGTGTTTTGTGTAGCAACACTTTAAGCTGTTTTTCTTACGCATCGAAAATTCATCCTCCAGTTCAGTAGGTGGCGGTAATTCATTTTAAACTTCTATGCTCTCCGCAGAACAACAACAATAACAACAACAACAGCGCGAACTCTTCAGTTCTCTGATTTTTTCTTGGTAAGTGCTGGTTTTAGTTCAGTTAAATCGTTGTAATGGTTAACAATTAAGTATTTTAATGACTAGCAGTTGTTTCTCTGTAACTAAATTGGACTAAAGAGATGCATTAAGAGAACATTAACGAGGGTGAGAGTCTTCATTCATTCATTCCGTATTTAAATCAGGTTGGTTAGCTTTGTTTACCTTGCTGTAGCTGAATCAACCATATATCCCTATTTGGATTTTACAGTGTATTTTTGACAATTTGAATTTTAATGTTGTAAACATTAAAATGTCCCATACAAACATTTCCTATATTAATGTTCTGTACTATCATTGCTGAGATCGCTACCTAAATTGATCTAAAAAGGTCATTTACCTGCCATCAAATCAGTTTTTACTGGCTTATTTAATAAAATATAAATATAAAATCAAATGTGACCATGGAGCACAAAACCAGTCTTAAGTGGAGCAGGTATATTTGTAGCAATAGCCAAAAATACATTGTATGGGTCAAAATGATCGATTTTTCATTCATGCCAAAAATCATTAGGATATTAAATAAAGATCATGTTCCCATTAAGGTAGTTTGTAATTTTCCTACCATAAATATATCAAAACCTAATTTTTGGTTAGTAATATGCATTGCTAAGAAAGTCATTTGGACAAATTTAAAGGCGTTTTTTTTTTTGTTTTTTTTTTTTAATATTTAGATTTTTTTTTGCACCTTCAGATTACAGATTTTCAAATCGTTGTATCTTGAACAAATATTGTCCTATACTAACAAACCATACATAAATGTAAAGCTTATTTATTCAGCTTTCAGATGACGTATAAGTCTCAATTTCGAAAAATTGACACTTATGACTGATTTTGTGGTCCAGGGTCACAAATATTAATTCCCAAAAACTGCAGCTGCTCCTCTAACATCATGGTAAATAAGACTTTATTTTAAATACTGAATAGACTATAGGCCAAGGAAGCAAGCAAAGAGTGGGATTGTGCGATACTGACAAAAAAAAAAAAAAAAACATATGATGTTGGGATTTCATCAATAACAGTAATTGGACTATGTGTTTTTGTGATAGTTTAGGCTTGTACAGCTGATGCACAAAGCTTTTTATATATTTTTTTATATTCTGTGCAGGGGTCAGTTAGCAGTTACAGAAACAAACTTTACATTAAGGGAGATATTTGCCCCCCTTTTTTTTACCTTGTTAGTTGTACGCATCATCTTGTGTCAAATTCTTATATTTAATCAATAAATGATGTATTTTGTTTGTATTAACTCCTTAATTGTCACTTGTTCCCTCAATGGGATGCCTAAACTTGCCATATTACAAATAAATCCTAATTTTATCATGACAATCGTTGGGAAAAGTCCCTCCTAAATAGATATTGTACTGTTTTCTATGTGTCAAATTATGTAGGAAAAGTAATAGATTAATTTATGACAAGAGTGCACCTCAAAAATATACTTCATAACAGGAGTTCTGACCTTACAATAAATCACAATAAGACTTTCTTCGTTGTCTCTTTCCCTATTACGCTTTAGAAATAGAAATGTTTTAGAAAAACGTAAAATTTCAAAATTCATTCTTTGACAACTGAAACTTTGAACATTTTTAAATCAGCATTGCATTACCATGGAAAATGTGCATCAAAATCATATTACAGAATGTTTTTGAATGATAAAAATGTAAGTTTGAATACTGCATTTTCATGTCAATATTCAAGTGTCAGTTAAAGGGTTAACAATTTCAGTCTAATTGCAGATTGCACTGTTTAATCCAATTACTGTATTAATCTCATATTAATTAGGCTAGTCAAATGCACATCCTGCATTATTAAAGATAATAAGACATTGCAGAAAAGTAGATTTAGAAAGAAATATTTTGATTCAACATACAAAACTTAAATACCACAATATGAAATTATTTTTAAAAAGAGGATATTCTGAATATAAAACTAAAAGTGCCAGTAGATGGCAGCAAGTCGTTGTCTTAATGAGTGAGTTATACTATGCCCTTAAAGTATGTACACTTTTGAGTGTGTAGCAGAAGAGTCGTTCAGAACCGTGGATTTTACCCCAAAGCATACTTCGGTTTTTAGGCATACATGAGGCACATTTCATAATTACATAATTTTTGTAACCATGCATACTACAAGCACACAGGTTTAGTTTGTTTTGCACTAAATAGTTATTCCACCAAGATTCACAGAAGACTCGGAAACTAAAGAGAAGGAACAAAAACAAAGTACTACAGACTGCAACAGACGGCCTTATTCACAAGTGCTTATTTGAGGGGTTATGAGACGGTATAGCTTTAGTATAAAAGAGTGCAAAAATGTTTTTATCGGTCATAAGGTCTGGAGAACAATTGCACAGACTCTGGACAAAGATGAAGCTTTCCAGAGCGCATGTGCTGACAGCCTGTGGTCATGAACACTAGCAAATGAAGTATATATCAAAAGACTGTGTGTTGGATTGTATGCATACATTTGCACACACATTAAAAAGTGTGCTTTGGTAGGGCTGAATTACAATGCATTATTGCAGACCATTACATTCAGGATCTAGAGACTATTCAAACACAAAAAAATATTTGAGAATTGTCTAGTCGATAATTGTTTCAGTCATAATGGAGTAATGTATTGTGTATTTTTTTTTTTTCAGATACAGTCATACATACCGCATAACAATGAGCTGTGATGTAAAGATTGAGTTTATTAAAGAGGAGGATAATGATGAAGAGACATGCCATCAGTGTGGAAAGAGCTTCTCAAGTAAAAGAAACCTCAATGAACACATGAAAATTCACACCGGAGAGAAACCGTTCACATGCCCTCAGTGTGGAAAGAGCTTCGCACGTAAAGAATGCTTTATGATTCACATCAGGATTCACACCGGAGAGAAACCGTTTGCGTGTCAGCACTGTGAAAAGACTTTCACAAATCGAGGAAGCCTCAATATTCACCTTAGGGTTCACAGCATTGAGAAACCATTCAAGTGCCCCGAGTGCGAAAAGAGTTTTGGACGGAAAGACCACTTCAATCGTCACATGAGAATTCACACTGGAGAAAATCCATTCTCGTGTCCTCATTGTGAAAAGTGTTTTTTAACTAAAACCCACCTCGATAGTCACATACGAATTCACACCGGAGAGAAGCCGTTCGCATGCGATCAGTGCGGAAAGAGTTACAAATGGTCAAATAGTCTCCGAATTCATAAACTCTTTCACTCCGGAGAAAAGCCCTTTAAGTGTGATCAGTGCGATAAGAGGTTTGTTCTGGAATCGGACTTAAAGCACCACATGAAAACTCACACTAAAGAGAAGCCTTACTTGTGTTCTGTTTGTGGGAAGGGTTTTTCATGGCTGCTGCGTTTTAAAGACCATCTGAAAATACACTCTGGTGTGAAAGAGTATTTGTGCACAGATTGTGGTAAAGCCTTTACTGCAGCCACTCAGCTGAAAGTGCACCGCAGGATCCACACTGGAGAAAAACCATACAAGTGTTCGCACTGTGACAAGAGTTTCAAACAGTCAGGAGCGCTAAAAGACCATGAGAGGATTCACACTGGAGAAAAGCCATTCCAGTGCCTTCAGTGCGGCAGGAGATTCACCCACTCCAAAACTGCAATGATGCACAGAAAGAAGCATTGCCCAAAATTGCCCAAAAATTAAGAAACTAGACTTTAAGAGCTCAAAAATTAATGTGTGCTTAATTTTTGCACTTGCTTAATCTTATAATGCTATTTGTGATTCAAAATGTTCTGTGAAGTAAAGTTACAAATCTTCATTCATTTATGATTGTTTGTACACTTGCATTACTGTAATAGTTTCTTCCAGTTTGAGATTAATTGAGGTTACTTCACTGATCTGGTTGAGGTTAATTGAGTCAGTGAAATCATTAACTGAAAAAAAAACAAAATGACGTCCAGTTTCTGTTGAAACATCCACTTGTAGAGATAAACTTTTATTAAAACAAATATTCCACGGTAAGCGCTGAGTCATTCTTTATGTGAAAATTTGACGTTCACTGGCTTTATATAATTTCAACCCCGAAGGGAACTATATCTTTAGAAATGTTTTCTTGCATTTTCTTTTCTTTAGTCAGTAAATTGTAAATTGACTAATTAACTTACACGATCAAAGGTTAAAAAAAATACTCAGAAGAACACAGAAATAAATATTTAGACATGAATAATCATCCATTCTATGTACAAATTCTACAAAATAACTGAATGTCTTGTCTTGATGAAAATTTTCTGTAAATTCTACAGAAACAGAAAGCAGTCTGAGCAGATCCCCATATTTATAGGGCAAATAAATGATTTGCTGTCCTTTTCTCTAATATGTTAATTCAGCTCAGTTAAGGCATTTAACAACCTGGCAATGAATCGAAGAACTGTCAAAAAACTGCATTTTAATGCTCCAGTTATTATAATGCTCCCCAAGGTGAGGGCCCTAATGGTCTTGATGCATAATACATTATCATTTTACCTCTTTGAGATGAGTGTTGTATTTAGATTTTGTCTAAATGTGCTGTATAGGGTAAAATTGTCGTTCATTTTGAATTGATGCCATTTCAGGAAGTGCATTTCAAAATGGAAGTTAATGTTTCGTTTTGAGTAGAATAAAGGTCACAGCTGCGTGACACATTTGCATGTGCACATATAGTCATTGAAACAATTGCATAAGGAAGGCTTACAATTAAAAAAGAACTGCATCTCCGGTCTGATGTTCTTCAAAAGTTAATTCATGCACAAAACACATCTGGGCCACATATCAGGATTTATAAACTAAAAATGGCCATAGAAAGTATTCTACTCATAATATAAAGCAGTAAACATGAAGATACATTTCTAGCTTTGAATGAGTTAATTGTAATCAGTTCAATATATATCTATATTTAGACTGTAGATATTGCTATATTAACTATATGCAACTTTAATGCAGTGTTGCTGATATACGTACATAAATAGCACAAACCATAGAATATCATGCAATTTCCCAAAATATATATATTTTTCTCTGAATCATGGATTCTACATCTGTGATTCTTTTTAACTGTTTTTATTTTTACCAAACAGGACTGTAATCATGTCCAGCAAGTATCTTACTCTCAATACTATGGTGAAAACATTTAGCATGGTTAAATTAAAGCTGCAAGCAGCGATGAAAGGACCCTCGCACCCGGGCTCACCGCTGACCGACAGTATTCTTTTAATATTGTAAAAATAGGAGGAATATGTCATAGTCATTTATATGTGCCAAAGTTTCTACTAGTAGCTGGTGGCGCTATGCCTATAACTGAATATTGGCATGCAGATGTGTTCAGGCCGGTACTGTCATCAGACATATGAAGTTTGGTGAACATGGTATGCTTGAGTTAGTGTAAGACATGACATATCTGGCTGCCAACAGCTAGCGCTATGATTATACCTGAATATTGGCCTTTATGTGTCTTCAAAACAGGACTCCTACCAAATATGTGAATTTGAAGCAGATCGGACATTGCATGTTTAAGTTAGTGTGAGACAAGCCTTTTCCTGTTGCCAGCAGGTGGCGCTATGATTGTAACAGATTATTGGCCTTTAGATGAGTTCATGTCAGGACTCTTATCAAACAAGTGAAGTTTGGGGCAGATCAGACACTGCAACTTCCTGTTGAATTGCATTAATAGCATGCTTTAACACTTAGCTAAGTGTTGCTGACATGTTTTAGCATGTGTATAACATGTTGCTAGCCTATTTAACACTTGCTGATGCTTTTTAATATGTTGCTAGGAGACCATGAGTGTTAAACATGTTACTTCCTGTTGCCAGCAGGTGGCGCTATTACTATGACTAAATATGGGCATGGACCTGTGTTCAGGACATGACTGTTAATAAACGTGTGAAGTTTGGGGCAGATCGGATATCGTTTGCCTGAGTTACAGCAACATCCTGTTTCATGGCGAAACATCAAAATTTGTCGGGCTGCCAGGGACACGCCCCTCTATGAAAACTCAAGATCTTCGTAATTTAGTGTTTCAAAGGCCTTATGAACACACTCACCAAATTTGAAGATGATCAGATAAAAACTGTAGGAGGAGTTCATTAAAATCTAAGGTCTGAAAATGGCAAAAACGGCATAAAAATCGTACAGGAAATTCAAAATAATGGACTTCCTGTTGGTTTTCAGATGTTGTGCCAGGAGACTTTTTTGTAGGTTTTGGTGTGTCACACCGAGTTTCATACATATACGTGAAACGTAGCTCGAGGCGCACTCCATTAAAAAGTTTTATAGGTGGCGCTATAGAGCCAGTTTGCCACTCCCACTTCTGAAACCCATTTCTGACATGTGTGCAAAGTTTCATGAGTTTTCGAGCATGTTTAGGCCTTCTAAAATGCAATTCACTTTAGAAAAGAAGCAGAAGAAACAACACAGCAATTCCAACAGGGTCCTCACACCATCGGTGCTCTGGCCCTAATAAGACTCTAAAATATTAAAACACTTTTAGTTTCAAAGAACTTTTTTAATCCACTATCCTGCTCCAAAATTAATCAATGTTTGTTTTTTTTGTTTTTTTATATAATTTAAGGTGATTTGCCTTCTGGTTAAAAATATTTTTAGAAATATCTTACTTAAATCAGCCAAATACTAACATTATTTTATTTTCAACCAAATGATTATTCATTTGTAGTTATGAAGGACTACAAAGTTTTTTCTGATTGTTGTTGTGTTAAACATGCCATGCATCTAACATAAATACTATTTACATATGAACAGCTTTAGACATGTTTATGAATCGTTATTAAATCAATATTGATTTGATTGAATTAATCAGTTCATTCTCTCATATTTCTAATCAATGAGATTAATTATATTTTCAATTATGTCATATATTTTTTGGTGCCCTATTTAACCTTTTCCAAGGGACACATGATTTGACAATGATTTAAAGTATGCCGGCTTTGCTAAATATCATACTAGACATAAGTGAATATAGAAGCAAATATTGTAAGTGTAGCCTTCCTGTCTGTTTGCGTGGCTTCAGTTTCTGGTCTTTTATTTGCTGTGACATAAATCTATATTCTCAGGACATATACACAGCAGTAAAATGGGTGTAGCGATGCGTCTGGATGTTAATGCACTGATATGAACAAAAAGTCCCTGACAATGATACTGTGGTGATAGTTTCCATAGCAGTAAAAGTGAAAGTATTTCTTGGGAGGATCTTGTTCTGGTTTGTGTTTTGCATGAAGTAGAAAAGTTTAGCTCTGGGCTTCACAGCCTTCACTTCAGATCATATGCTGCCAGGACCTTCTTGCTGCTCAGAAGAATTTGGTAAGTAAGACACAGTTCACTGATCTTCTAGATATTTTAAGATTTTTTGAAAACGCTTTGACAGGAATATCTTTTAAAATTAAGTCTGGGATCTGGGATATCCTCATTTTGTATTAGTGTACATGTCTTTATTTTTAATGTCTTCTTTAGTGCTTTCATGTAAAATGTCTTTTTCTAACATTAAAATGTATGATTAATCAATTAGGCTTCACATTATAATAGTGATTTCTTGACTGAATGTATTTCAAACTTTTCTTTGTGCAACAGTGAACTTTACATTTGTGAAGGAAACAACAGCCCTCTGAAAAACAAAGGTGAGATTGAAAACACGCAAGAGTCCATTTCAGACCTTACCAATTCATAGTTTTATTTTTGCATTTGCATTGAAGATTTCAGATTGATGCCTACATGTTTGCTTTGTAGAAGCAAGACGTGTACAAGACTCTCTTTATAGATTTATGACAAGGCTGTGCAAACAATGCTCCTTCCTGTTCTCTGAGGAAACCGAGGTTATGTTGGTAATCAGAATGTTTCCTTTCAAAAAGTTCAATCGTAGGGTGAACACGCTATGGGGAACGAGTCCAATAGTGCTGTGCTACAAATAAGGGTAGAACAAAAGCCGCTCTGCGAGACCAGTCCTGGCCCCAGTAGTGAGGACCCCTAAGAAGCATGAACTCATAAGGGCACAACAGGCCTGAAATAACAAGACAAAGTCCGTGCCTGAAGGGCAGGTATGTTCAGGTTATAAAAACCTAGTGAAGGTAGATGGTGAAAACTAGCTGTTATCACATAGATATCCTTTGACCAAGAGTCTACTGGATCAAGCCAGTCGCCTATAGCCTGGGCCCACCCACCTGACAGTCAGGTGCTTCACAAGGAAGCCTAATCTTTGTGAATTCTGTTCCAGTAATCACAATACTTAACCTTTACAAATAAATTGTATTGTTTCTTGATTCTTGTTCGCCATAATGATGAAGATAAGTTTGAGAACAGCCCCTTGCCCCTTGGATGCCGTTATAGCCTACATGCCGCTATACATGCCTTTGCTTTTTTATCTCCAAAGTGAATCGGGCCTAAATTGCTTGAAAACTCACAAAACTTTGTACACACGTCAGGACTGGTGAAAATGTACATCTGATGTGGGCTTCAGAAGTGGGTGTGGCAAAATGGCTCAACAGCGCCACCTATAAATGTTTAACGGAGTGCGCCTCGAGCTACGTTTCACATACGTGTACGAAACTTGGTACATACATGTAACACACCAATACCTACAAAAAAGTCTCCTGGTATAGCATCCGAAACCCAACAGGAAGTCTGTTATTTTGAATTTCCTGTGTGATTTTTGTGCAGTTTTTGCCATTTTCAGGCCTCGTACATTAACAAACTCCTCCTACAGTTTTTATCTGATCATCTTCAAATTTGGTGAGGGTGATCATAAGGCCTTTGCGACGCTAAATAACTAAGATCTTGAGTTTTTGTTGAAGGCCGTGTCCCTAGCGGCCCGACAAATTTTGATGTTTCGCCATGAAACAGGATGTTGCTGTAACTCAGGCAAACAATATCCGATCTAACCCAAACATTTATTAACAGTCATATTACTCCTATATTTACAATATTAAAAGGATACTGCCCAGCGTTCACTGTTTTCCTAAAGCCACCGGTCGTCGGTGAGCCTGGGTGCGAGGGCCCTTTCATTGCTGCTTGCAGCTTTAATTAGTTTTGTTTTTTTATTAAGTTAATTTGGAAAAACGTTTGAAACATTTTTTGTTTTTGTTTTTGAAAGTAATAAACAGTGGCCAGCTCAAGACTGTTTATAGTCTGTTTGATCAATTTGCCTTATCAAAACAGTTCAAGTAGCTATAAAACAATTTTAGTTTGCAGGGCATGGAGTCACCAGTGTGATCACTTGCATGTGTTTTCAGTGGAAACAATTTAAAATTATCTGTCATTTTTGCTCACAAAGGTAAGAGTAATACATCATTCAGAACTGTAAAGAGTCTACTTTTATTTGTGTGTACTCACAATATCAACAAAATGCTACAAATAAAAGTGCTCAGTTTTCTCTGGGCCTATCCACATTGTGATTACTGCCTATGCTAGTGGACCAAGCCCATGAGGAGGCCATTCCTCTTGTGGAGTGGGCCCTCACTCCAAAAGTTCACTGCAAGCCCACTGAGGCATAAGTCAGGGCTATAGCATCTACTGTCCAGCAGGATAGTCTCTGCTTCATAATGGGCAGCCTCCAAAGCATACAAGCAGCTGCTCTGATTGCCAAAAGTGGCTAGAGCCACTCTGTAAGTGTCTGGACTGGGCAGAATACATTAGGAACAGTAGCTCTTGCAGGAAGGTTAGAATGGATGATCACATGAGGACGGGTCTTAATTCTGGACTGCATACCAGTCAGAGAACACAAACCACTTAACGCCATAGAGGCATCTTGTAGATTGGGCTCAAGCCTCCAAAATGGTGCTAATTACCCTCATGGAAGGCTGTAAAAGGGTCAAACATGAAGGCTCCACAGCTGGGGTTGCCAGTATCATGACTCTTACTTGGGAGGGGTGGGCCTTCCTCAATTAAATTAGTCAGTCAACCTGGTGGTCCTACTCTGAAGGAACCAGACGTGGTTCCCAGAGCATTCAACTTACATTAAGTCACAGCTGAAATTGGCCAGAGAAATGGACTTCTGACATTTACAGTAGGATTAACTAGGGCTGGGCGATATATATCGATCGATATATTCATGCGCATTTAGTCAGTAAAGCCGGTTCTTTGATTAGTGGTAAATCTCCATCACCTGTTTTCAAATGGCGCGCCAGTTAATGCACAGAGCCGTACATCACCGAAAAGCTGCTCCAATGAATCACCCGCGAAACTGAACCCGATATTGCGTTGCTTGTCAGTGATCTACGGCTCTGTGCATTAACCAATGCTCCATTTGAAAACAGGTGATGAAGATTTACCGCTAATCAAAGAACCGGCTTTACTGATGAGATGCGCATAATATCGATCGATATATATCGCCCAGCCCTAGGATTAACCGATTTTTTATTTATTTTTTTTCAAGATGGATTCTATAGATGATTGGTGTATAATTACTCAGAAGGACCTGGAAGATATACAAGAATTCATATCTACTCAGGATCTCCCAACAGCGGCAAGTGCAATCAAAGGATTCCTTGAAAAACAGGATCGTGTAGAACTTAACGTTGGTGTGACGGGGGAGTCCGGTTCTGGAAAATCCACATTTGTCAATGCATTCAGAGGTTTAGGGGATGAAGAAGAAGGCTCTGCTGAAACTGGGCCCGTAGAAACCACTATGGAGCCTAAAGCTTATCTTCACCCAAAATACAAAAATGTGAAAGTGTGGGATCTTCCTGGAATTGGAACACCAAACTTCAAAGCCGATGAGTATCTTAACCTGGTTGAGTTTGAACGCTATGATTTTTTCATCATCATCGCTTCAGATCGGTTCAGAGAATGCCACACTCAGCTGGCCACAGAGATCATGAGAACAGGAAAAAAGTTTTATTTTGTTCGTTCCAAGATGGACTCAATCATTGATGCTGAGAAGAGGAAGAAGAGCTTTGACCAGAAAAGGACACTGGATACCATCCGAGAGGACTGCGAAAAGGGTTGGTTATTCAGTTCACACAAGTTTTTTTTATTAGATACAGTAAATATTTAATAGTTTGTTCTAAAATATTTAATGACTTATTTTATGATGTCTCTTCCTATTTCTGTCTAGGTCTGAGAAAAATCGGTATAGAGGACCCTGTCGTGTTCCTGATCTCTAACTTTGAGCTCGGCAAGTATGATTTAAATCTGCTGCAGGAGAGAATGGAGCAAGAGCTTCCACAGCATAAGAGACGTGTGCTGATGCTGGCTTTGCCGAATATCACACTGGAGATTAATGAGAAAAAGAAGAAAGCTCTAGAGGAAAACATTGGAAAAGTTGCCTTACTGTCTGCTTTGGTGGCTACAGTCCCAGTTCCTGGTCTTTCAGTTGCTGTTGATTTTGCCATTGTTAAAAAGGAGATAGAAACATACTACAGTACCTTTGGTCTTGATGATCCATCCCTGCAGAAGCTCTGTGAAAGATCTGGGAAGACCATTGAAGAATTCAAAAGTCTAATGAAGTCTCCACTGATTGGTGGGATAACCCCAGCTTCACTATTATCCTTAGCGGGTGCTACATCCCTGGTTGTGGCTGAAAGTGCAGTTGAGTATGCTGTAAGTCTCATACCCCTACTTGGCACTGTGGTAGCCGGAGGAATGTCCTATATGACAGTCTCAGGAATGCTGAAGAAAGCTCTGAATGATATAGCAGAAGATGCCAGAAATGTGCTAATGGTTTCAATACAAACTGAAGTGTAAACACAGAATGTGACACAGAAATGGCATGTATTCATGTAGCAGTTGCTTTTTACTTTGTTCTTCTGTTTCATTTCTTTAACTGAAATGTACTTTCCCCTTGGACAAATAATGCAGCATTATAATCTCTGTTGCTAAACTCAAAATACATGACATTAAAAACATTTATCACTTTGGGATAAGTGTTGTATTCAGTTCTTTTTTTAGTATGACATGATACAGGGCAAACTTTTGACAATAATTTAAATTTGATGCCATTTTAGGAACAATGCTCCCAGTTCTTGTTTTGCACATGAATACAAGATAAAGATCAGAAGAAGACATTGAATTTACTCATACATGTCTTCTCCTGTCACTTGTACAGGTTTTAACAAAGGAACCAGTCCAGTTTCTCTCTGTCATTGGCTCTTAACTCACTGGAATAGGTGATTATACATGTTAGTTCATTATATGGCAGTAAAATCCAACCAAATTCAGGAAATCAAAATCAGTAGCAAAACCAAGATCATTACACCAAGACATGCTGGTCATCTGGAGCACTGGGAGTTTTCATGTTGAGCCACTGTACAATGTGGGCCGGCCCATTGCGTAGTAACTTTATTTGCTCTTGCTGAGTGCAGCTCAAAAGCATTTGTCAAAGTCAAAATGTTTGAAGTAGCCAATCAAAGTATAGAAGGCGGGGTCTACCGTTCATAGAGCTGAGCTGAACGCCACTTGAATGCGAACTTAGGTAATGTAAGCAGCTAAACAAGATGAGACAATTCAGCAATATTTGCTAATTGTTTACTAAACAAATGTTAAATGACAGGCATTTATTTTATATTATTTACAAAAAATTAAACTTAAGCCTAAAATATAATTCTCAAATGTACTCTCTAGAACATTGTAAATCTGAAGACTTTTACTTTTAAGTGCCGTGATTAGGAAAGTGACATATATTAGGCTATAATACAAATATAATTTGCTAGTTTTGCAGTTGCAAAATTATCTGCAATCTAGTGCTATTTCTGACGTTTTTCAGTCTGGCTTTAAAACTTTGCATAGTATTGAGTCTGCGTTGTTAAAAGTCCTCAACGATATCTTAATGACTACAGATGCTGGTGATACCATGGCTTTGGTGCTGTTAGATTTAAGCTCAGCTTTCGACTTTGTGGACCACAGCATTCTTTTATCTTGGCTTGAACATTCCATTGGCATCTCTGGTACAGTTTTGAAATGGTTTCAATCTTTCCTGTCTAATAGAAGTTTCTCTATTAGTTTAGGTCCTCTTTCTTCCTCGACAGCTCAACTTACTTGTGGTGTGCCCCAGGGATTGATTTTAGCACCATTGCTATTCTCATTGTATGTTACCTCTGGGCTCCATTGTGAGTAAATTTGGCATACTGTACCATTGTTATGCAGATGACACACAACTCTATTTACCCATAAAACGTAACGATAACTTAGCATACAAAAGACTGGAAGCCTGTCTGCATGAAATCAAAGTGTGGCTTACAAACAACTTTATGTTGCTAAATGACGAGAAAACCCAAATCATTCAGTTTGGGCCAAAAGAGCATTCAGGTGGAGATTCCATTGACCTTGGTACACTTGCTCCATATCTCACCACAGATGTCAAAGATCTTGGATTCCATCTAGACAATAATCTCAAATTAGAGAAGCAAATCAATAGTCAGTACCAGTTTTTATCATATCCGTCGATTAGCTAAAGTCAAATCTTTCTTGAGCAGGAAAAGTTTTGAGACCATTATTCACGCTTTTATTTCCTCACGACTCGACTATTGCAATTCATTGTATGCCGGGTTACCCCTCTCTTCTATCTCTCATTTTCAAATGGTCCAAAATGCTGCTGCCCATCTACTTACAAACAGCCGCAAATAAGACCATATTACACCAATTCTATACTCTTTGCACTGGCTTCCAGTCCGATATCGAACTGTCTTCAAAATTCTGTTATTTGTTTATAAAGCTCTGAATAACTTAGCTCCTAGGTATCTTTCTGACTTACTCATCACTTATAATCCAGCCAGGTCACTCACAAGATGATCATCTTTTGCGCATACCACGGTCTTGCCTGCAACGCAGGGGTGACAGAGCCTTCGCAGCTGCTGGTCGTAAACTGTGGAACAGCCTGCCTCTAGTTATCAAAAATGCTTCCACAGTACCTGAATTCAAATCTATGTTAAAAGCACATTTCTTTTCCTGTGCTTTTAATTGTTTGTAATGTGTAGGCCGATGTGCTTACTTGCTTTTATTAGGGCCCAAGCACCGCGATTTTTGAATTTCCTGTACGATTTTGTGCAGTTTTTGCGTTTTCAGACCTCGTATTTTAATGAACTCCTCCCACAGTTTTTATTGGATCATCTTCAAATTTGGTGAGTGTGTTCATAAGGCCTTTGCGATGCTAAATTGCGAAGATCTTGAGTTTTCATCAAAGGGCGTGTCCCTGGTGGACTGACAAACTTTGATGTTTCGCCATGAAACAGGAAGTTGCTGTAACTCAGGCAAACAATGTCCGATCTGCCCCAAACTTCACACGTTTATTAACAGTCATGTCCTGAACACATGTACATGCCCATATTTAGGCATAGTCATAGTGCCACCTGCTGGCAACAGGAAATGGCTTTTTTTACACTAACTTAAACATTCAATGTCGGATCTGCCCCAGACTTCACATATTTGGTAAGAGTCCTCACATGAAGACACTTAAAAGCCAATACTCTGTTTCAAACATAGCACCACCTGCTGGCAACAGAAAATGGCTTGTTTTACACTAACTTAAACATGCCATTTCTGATCTGCCCCAGACTTCACATATTTGGTAATAGTCCTGACATGAAGACACCTTCATGGCCAATACTCTGTTACAAGCACAGCACCACCTGCTGGCAAAATGAAATGGCTTTTTTTACATAAACTTAAACATGCATTGTCTGATCTGTCCCAAATTTCACTTGTTCGATAACAGTCCTGACCTGAAAAAATCTAAAGGCGAATACTCTGTTACAATCATAGTGCCACCTGCTGGAAACAGGAAATTGCTTTTTTACAATGTCCGATCTGCCCCAAACGTCACATGTTTGCTAAGAGTCCTGGCCAGAACACATCTACATGACAATATGCAGTTATAGTTATAGCACCACCTGTTGACAGCAGGATATGTCATGCTTTACACTAACTCAAACATGCAATGTCTGATCTGCACCAAACTTCACAGGTTTGATAAGAGTCCAGACCTGAATACATCCATGTACCAATATACAGTTACAATCATTGCGCCACCTGATGGCAACATGAAAATCACTCAATAACTCAACCATACCATGTTTAATCTGCACCAAACTTCATATGTCTGATGACAGTGCCGGCCTGAAGACATCTACATGACAATTTCCAGTTATAGTGATAGTGCCACCATCTGGCAGCAGGAACTTGGGTACATATAGAAGGAATAAGTCAGTCAATTATATTTATCACTTTAAATGCATAAATTGGTAAATGTTTGCTGTGTTTTTTTTCCATGCACCATTAACTCCAATTATACTCGGCTTTGCATGGCTGGAACTACATAGCCCCACCATCTCTAGGGCCAAATGACAGATCACTCAATGATCCTCATTCTGCCAAGATCACTGCCTCTCCTCCAGAAATGTACAGAAATGTTTACTGCCTGAGCCCCAAGAACCACACACAGGAGTCGATCTACCCTCCGAATATCAAGATTTACAGCTTGCATTCAGTAAGAACAAGGCAACACAACTACTGCCCCATTGGCAAGGGGACCGTGGCTGCTGAAAGCATTTCTCAGCGTAGATCTCACTCGATATCCAGGTGTGTTTTTAGACTGTGGGGAAAATCGGAGGTATTTGGTTTAATTGGTATTTGGCTTCTATCTGTCACCACCAGTAAGCTCTTTCAGTAGCTGTTATCATTGTATCAGTATTTTATTTTTCGAGTTGTGTTGTGGTAGAAATAGCGTTACTCACTGTCAGAAGCTCACTGAGTACAATCAAAATAATGGCGCCTTCCATAGTCCAAAATATGCATATAACAACGTGCACTTTTTAAATAACATCTTTCATGTGTTTTCTACTACATATTTCATTAAAATACATAATTTACTTTACATTAGGCAATACAAGTTTTAATACCCAGGGTTCCCTTTAAGATGTTATATAATTCAGTTACGACTGCTTAATTTTTTGGAATCTGATAACATAATCTAGATTACATGTAATCAGTTATTAGTAGAAGATCCTGTTGTGTTCCTGATCTCTAACTTTGAGCTCGTATGATTTAAATCTGCTGCAGGAGAGAATAGAGAAAGAGCTTCCACAGCATAAGAGACATGTGCTGATGTTGGCTTTGCCAAATATCACATTGGAGATTAATGAGAAAAAAAATAAATTCCAACAGGAAAACATTGGAACAGTTGCCTTTCTGTCTGCTTTGGTGGCTGTTGTTCCTGTTCCTGGTCTTTCAATCGCTGTAGATGCAGCTCTCATAGCAAAAGAGCTGAGAAAGTACTACAGTGCATTTGGCCTGGATGATCCATCCCTGCAGAAGCTCTGTAGAACATCTGGGAAGACCTTAAAAGAAGTGAAGAGTTTGATGAAGTCTCCTTTTCATCAAGGGATAAGCACAAACTCAGTATTAACCGTCCTGGGTGCTACAGCTCTTCTCATATCAGAAGATGTTGTTGAGCTGTTTGTGAGCTTCATACCTATTATTGGCTCTTTGGTGGCAGGAGGAATGTCTTATATGACTGTCTCAAATATGCTAAAGAAAGCCCTGAAAGACATAGCTGATGATTCTAGCAATGTGCTGATGGCATCACATCATAAATACACATTTATGATAGATTTATATTCACATTTACTTGTATTTAATTAGTTGCTCATTAGTAAAAAAAAATCTAAAGCAACTTAAATTTGAGGACAAATAAACATTAACTTAACTTAAATGTAGAAGATTTGATTGAATAATAATCATAATAATAATAAAAGCTTTGTTTGGAGATTGTGTTTCTTAATAATAATAATAATAATAATAATAATAACAACAATAATAATATTATAATATTAATAATATTAGGTATGGAGCAATACTCATTTTTGATTTACTCATTTCATTTTGAGTAAAATAAAGATCACAGGTGCACAGTGTTGGGGAAAGTTACTTTTAAAAGTAATGCATTACAATATTGCGTTACTCCCTAAAAAAATAACTAATTACGTTACTTAGTTACTTTTTATGGAAAGTAATGCAAATTAATCGCACATCAAATTTGGCTGAAAAATTACTCCCAAGAGATAATTTAAAGTCATTGTTGTGTAAAGCGTCAAACAGACATTGCAAAAAGTAAATATTTAGTTTATAAAATATGCTTTTTTGTACCGTACCATGAGGGTGAGTAAATGATGACAGTTGTCATTTTTGGGTGGATAAACTATTAGTAATGTATTTCATTAATTTTATTAACATTACTTTGGAAATACGAAATTATTTCTTAATGAAATGATACTCTAATAATAAAATAAAACTGCCAGTTGGTGGTGGTAAATTCATTTGATTCATTCAAATGGCTGATTCATCATCAGCATTAGATTGATCGGAGTGTAACATCAAAGTACTGCAATAGCTATAGAGAGCGGATTTAACACCAAACGCTGGCCGCTGGGTTCAGTGTAGCCCTTCAGATACAAAGCAAACCTTGAACTCTAAGCTCGACTTGCGCATCAGTGGTTCGCTCCGATGCGCGTGCGCTTTGGTCAACGCAGCAACCAACCGTCCTCGCGCTGCACTATGATACTCATTCATCAATTTAAAATGAATGCCTCTTAATGCTTTTGAAATAGCTTTCGTGGTATTTTGATTTCATACACTGTCTCTGTGTTGCTTGGAGATGAACAGTTCTGCTCACATTTGCACTTGCGTTGTAGTCGATTGCACTTAGCCTATTGCTTGTGTGATATTGCTGTAACGCCACGCCAGCAGAGGGAGCCCTCTCCTGAGTACTGACTGTTCATGCTCCCTCTGCTGACCCTTGAACTCACTTCCTGTTTGGCGGCCATATTAGCTTGGCCGCCGCATGTCATGGTTACGCAGTATTGCCAGCTAATTACTGACTACTGAGCGTTTTCTGAATTTTCTGATTGCTTGCCTGTGTATGATCCATTGCTTGTTTCCTTGATTTTTGCCTTTTTGTCTTGCCCTTTTTGCTTGTTGCCTGGATTGGACTGATATCTGGTTACTGACCATTTTTGCCTGGATTTATGACCACTGAATTTAGCCTAGCCCTTCTGTTGTGTTGCACGGTTTGACTGATCTTTTGTTTTCGACCTTTTGCCTGTTTATACGACTCTGATTATGGATCAAGATTTTGCTAACACCTTTAATAAACATCCGCATATGGATTCACCTTCGGCTTCCGCCTCAGCTCCCTCACAATTGCTTAACTATATAATGTAAGTATGAGACAAAAACTTTTTTGCTTAAATTTTAAGGACATTCTAACTACGTTCTCTAAGCTCCATCAAGCAGTGAGTTGTTGCACTGCCTCATATTTGTCATCAATCAACTGTATGAAATGTCAGATGACCCACATAGGTTTGGGGTGGGGCCAGTGCGTTAAATGCGTTAATAATTTTAACGCATTATTTTTTACCGTAATTAATTAATCTAATTTACGCGTTAAATTACCAGCCCTAATATATATATATATATATATATATATATATATATATATATATATATATATATATATATATATATATATATATATTGACTGTAAACAAGACAAAAAATGTAAGTAAGAAAAGTATTTTTGCAGTGTACGGTTGAATTGGATCAACAAAGCTCAGCAGCAAAGACATTAGTTAATAAAATGAGATTAAATATAGAAAGGAAACAAAAAGTAACTCAGATATTTTCCTGGAAATGAAAAAGTAATGCGTTACATTACTAGTTAAATTAGTTAAAAGTAATTAGTTTAAATTTGTAAAAAAAAAAAAGTAATTAGTTTAAAAAGTAAAAAAAAAGTAATATTATTACGTAATTTTAGTTATGTAACTCAAGTTACCCCCAACACTGCAGGTGTATGACGCATTTGCATTTGCACATAGTCCACACCACATTCTCTGTTTCACCTGCACCACTTCTTTTTTTTTTTAAGTCACTGCAAGTCTGATGTTCTTCACAAGTTAATTTGTGCACAAAACACATTTGTGCCACATCAAGTTTTATTAACTAGAAAGTATTCTACTCATAATATGAAACTGTAAACATGAAGCTAGAACATTTCTAGCTCTGACTGATTTAATTGTAATCAGTTCAATATATATATTTAGACTGTAGATATTGCTATATTAACTATATGCAACTTTAATGCAGTGTTGATGATATACGTACATGAGTAGCGCAAACCATAGAATATCATGCCATTTTCCAAAATAAACATTTCTTCTTTATCTGTTCTTTCTCTGGATCATATTTTTATTATTTACCAATCATGTCCAGAAAGTATCTTACTCTCATTACTAAAACATTTAGCCTTTTCAAATAACTTCAAATTGTGTGTACAATCGCTTTAGAGTTGTTTGGGGCGGTGACCATATTAGATTAATGTCCTGACAGTCTTTATTCATGACTTACTGTACTGCTTTTCATTAACACGAAGTTACAGAACCAGTTTGAAACAAGAACATCTCCTGAAATAAAGACGTCAAAACACTGTTGTTCAAATATAATGAGACTTTAAAGATTCATTCAGTATTTCCACACAAGAAATAAAAAATAATGTTACTGCAGCACTGAATAAACATACCATCCTATTTTAAGCTTCTGTGAATTCAGATATACCCCATATAGTGTCTGAAATTGGGAAGTTTAAGGTGATTTGCCTTCTGGTTAAAAATATTTTGAAAAATATTTTACTTAGATCAGCCAAATACTAACATTATTTTATTTTCTACTAAATGATTATTCATTTGTAATTATGAAGGACTACAGAGTTTTTCTGATTGTTTTTGTGTTATACATGCCATGATCTCATGAGCATTTGCATGTATTTTGCATAAACCATACAGTTACCATAGAAACACAATATTGACATAAATATAATAAATAACATAAATATAATTTACATATGAACAGCTTTAGATATGTATACATGTTTATGAATCTTTATTAAATAAATATTGATTTGATGGAATTAATCAGTTCATTCTCTATTTCTAATCAATGAGATTAATTATATTTTCAATGATGTCATATATTTTTTGGTGCCCTATTTAACCTTTTCCAAGGGACACATGATTTGACAATGATTTAAAGTATGCTGGCTTTGCTAAAAATCATACTAGATATTAGTGAATCTAGAAGCAAATATTTTAAGAGTAGCCTTCCTGTCTGTTTGTGTGGCTTTAGTTTCTGGTCTTTGACTTGCTGTGACAAAAATCTACATGCACAGACAGAACCAAAATATTCTCAGGACATATACAGTGCAGTAAAATGGGTGTAGCGATGCCTCTGGGTGTTAATGCACTGATATGAACAAAAGGTCTGTGACTGTGATACTATGGTGATTCATTGCAGTGAAAGTGAAAGTATTTATTGGGTGGATCTTGGTCTGGTTTGTGTTTTGCATGAAGTAGAAAAGTTTAGCTCTGGGCTTCACAGCCTTCACTTCAGATCATATGCTGCCAGGACCTTCTCGCTGCTCAGAAGAATTTGCTAAGTAAGACACAGTTCACTGATCTTCTAAATGTTTTTAGATTTTTTTGAAAACTCTTTGACTGGAATATCTTTTAAAATTAAGTCTGGGATCTGGGATATCCTCATTTTGTATCAGTATACATTTATTTATATTTAATGTCTTCTTCAGTGCTTTCTAATATTAAAATGTAAATGCACTCGATTAGGCTTCACATTATAATAGTAATTCTTTGACTGAATATATGTAAAACTTTTTTTTGTACAACAGTGAATTTTACATTTGTGAAGGAAACAACAGCACTCTGAACAATAAAGGTGAGATTGAAAACATGTTTCAGACCATACCAATTCATTGTTTTATTTTTGCATTTAATATTTCAGATTGATGCCTACATGTATGCATTGTATAAGCACAATCACAAATTAGTGATGTATGTATTTATAGGAAAGTATTGAACATACAGTATGAATGAATCATGTCTTAACAGGCTATATATAGAAAAATGCTGAGATCTGCAAAATAAGCTACATTATAAAAGACTGTTTAGTTGTTGGTCCATTTGATTTCCCAACTGATAAAACAGTAATTAATGTAACCTCGGTTCCCTGAGATAAAGGGGAAAAGCTTGGGTAACATGCTATGGGGAAACTCCTGTTACTTTCAATACTGAAGCCGGATATGTTTACGTTTGTTCTTTTGACTGACAGTGATAGCAATGCTGTGTAAACAATGCTCCTTCCTGTTCTCTGAGGGGACCATGGTTATGTTCCTTTTTGAAACATCCACTCATTGGGGGAAGCCGTGGCCTAATGGTTAGGGAGTCGGATTTGTAACCGAAAGGTTGCGAGTTTGAGTCGCAGGTCCAGCAGGGATTGTCTGTGGGGGGAGTGAATGATCAGCAATACTTATGTACTTTATGTAATTAAGAGAAAAACGCAAGCTCTTTTTTCTCATTTATAACTTTTTAAATGTTGTCAAACCACATGTGTAAATGTGTAAATGGCTTCATCCATTGGTAGTCGCTAAAAACAAGTTGCTAGGATAGTCAGAGAAATTGCTAAATCTAACAACACAATTGCTAAGTCGGCAACACTGCAGGCTACCCAGACATTTCAGCATGTCCCGCCATAAGTCACAAATCACTCCCCGGTCCCATGGCTGACAGCTACAGCAGCAAAAGGAAGCACAAAGCTGCCTCCGCTTGCAGTGCAGGCCCTCGTCTCAGACTTTCCGTCTACTGCCCCTAACCCCTTTCCGGCCTCCAGCTCCCATAGCGGACACTAGCGCAAGGCTGCCTCCGCTAGCAGTGCAGGCTACACAAACTTCCAGCCTTTTTTGTCACAAACCCCATGGCCTACAGCTACATCAGATGGAGCAAACACAAAGTGTCTCAGCACAGAGGTCCAAATCTAACGCGAGTATACCTCCGTTAACGGGGCAAGCCCTGTCACCTAACATTCCCTCTCTTTTCCCTCTCTTTCTTCTGCCCCTAGCGTGGATCATTCCTCCGCTGATGATAAGACTTCGACGCCCACCATTCCTCTTCTCTTCCCTTCTCTTTCTTTCGCCCCAGCAGCTGTCCCTAGCATGATCATGCCTCTGCTAATGATGCAGGCTCTGATGCCTGCCATTCCCCCTCTCTTACCCTCTCTTTTTTCCACCCCAGGAGCCGTCTCACACTTGAGCTTGTCTCCGCCAGTAGTTCCAGCAGCCACCTTTCCTCCTCCTCAGACCTGCTGTCCCTTTTTCACTAGCCTCAGCTATGCCCCTACCAATTCCCCTGATAATCTGGCCAACTCCATCAGGACCCAGATCTTGTCAAAAATTCAGAACATTTGCACAAGAGGCGGACCCGCTCCCGACCCCAGTGCCTCCCGATTCAAAGGTGATATTTCTGTAAACCACCTATCCTTGAAGCTTCCCTTAATTCCATTCTCCAAGCAGTTTTCCCCAGGACCCTTCAGTCTTATCTAACAGCATAGAAATGTTTTAAAACATTGAAAAAAAAAATTGCCGCCAATTTTCCACATTTTTAAGATACTTTTTCCTGAGCTTCAACACCACCATTTCACTTTTGTCTGTACATTTTGAGAGACTGAGAGGAAGGTGGATGAAAGGTGAAGCGATAGTTACATAGGCGGCACTTTTCATTCCATCTATAGTGCTTTGTGATGGGCCGCTGTCCCTGCATGATGGGCCGGTCTTTGGCGGTGAAAAACTGTACCAGCCCAAAAGTGCGTTGGGCCACCGGGAAAATACCCAGTATGCCAGATTTCCAGTCCAGCACTGGCTGGGGTCAGCATCAACAAAAACCCTTTCCAGATGATTAGGGTGAGTAGGCAGACAAGTCCTGTGCCTGAAGGGCAGGGATGTCCAGGTTATAAAACCTAGTGAAGGTGGATGGTTAAAACTAGCTGGCTATCACATAAATATCTTTGATCAAGACTCCAGGGGGCCACTTATCTTGTGGAGTGGGCACTGTGGGCACTGCAAGCCCACTGAGGCATAAGCCAGGGCTATAGCATCTACTATCCAACAGCATAGCCTCTGCTTTGTAACTGGCAGCCCTTTAGTGGAGCCTCTGAAGGCTGCTCTGATTGCAAAAAGTGGCTAGAGCCACTCCAAAAGAGCTCTAAGAGTCTGGACTAGGCAGAGTAAATTAGGAACCTGCTCGTCCTCTAAGTTAGGTAGAGCTAGGGAGGTGATAACTTATGCTTTGACTGGCCAGAATGGAGACCACCTTTGGTACATAACCATGTCTTGGTTTGAGGACGACTTCATGGTTGTCAGGCCCAAACTGAAGCTAAAGCCAATAGGTCTTAAGTAACAGAGGCCGGTCAACTACTAGGTTGTTTTTGCTGACTGACTGGCCAGCCATGAGACCATGATTTGCCGCAATGGCTGCCACTTCTACTTTAAGTGTGGATGGGGTGTGCCCCTTTTCCAGCTGCTCTTGCAGGAAGATTAGAATGGATGACATGTCACACGAGGACAGGTCTTCATTCCTGACTAGAGAACACAGACCACTTAAGGTCATAGAGGCATCTTGTAGATTGGGCTCAAGCCTCCAAAATGGTGATATGGTGCTAATTACCCCTGCGGAGAGCTGTAAAGGTGTCAAACATGCAGGCTCCACAACTCGCTATCATGCCTCTCACTTGGAAGAGGAGGGCCTTTCTCAATGGAATTGACCAGGGTGCTGCCAAAAGCAAGGGAACCATGTCTGATTCCTCCAGAGTGGGACCACCAGGACATATAGAGTTGGGCTAAATGATTGTTTTGTTGTTGTTGTTTTGCTACATATTTTCAAGAGTTTCTTTTTATAACACTGTTGAACTTGACATTTTTTTTTATTCTTATTATTTTTAAGATGGCTTTTATGGATGATTTCTATATGATAACTCAGGAAGACCTGGAAGATATTAAAGAATCCATATCTAATCAGGATCTCCCAACAGCGGTAGACACAATCAAAGAATTCCTTGAAAAACAGGATCGTGTAGAACTTAACGTTGGTGTGACGGGGGAGTCCGGTTCTGGAAAATCCACGTTTGTCAATGCATTCAGAGGTCTAGGAGATGAAGAAGAAGGCTCTGCTAAAACTGGCCCAGTAGAAACCACAATGGAGCCTGAAGCCTATCATCACCCAAAATACAAAAATGTGAAAGTGTGGGACCTTCCTGGCATTGGAACACCAAACTTCAAAGCCAAAGAGTATCTTAACCTTGTTGAGTTTGAACGCTATGATTTTTTCATCATCATCGCTTCAGATCGGTTCAGAGAATGCCACACTCAGCTGGCCAAAGAGATCACGAGAATGGGGAAAACGTTTTATTTTGTTCGTTCCAAGATGGACTCAATCATTGAAGCTGAGAAGAGGAAGAAGAGCTTTGACCAGAAAAGGACATTGGATACCATCCGAGAGGACTGTGAAAAGGGTTAGTTATTCAGTTCACACAACAAGGTTTTTATTAGATACAGTAAATGTTTAATAGTTTATTATACAATATTTAATGACTTATTTTATAATGCCCTTTTCCTATTTCTGTCTAGGTCTGAGAAATGCTGGTATAGAGAATCCTGATGTGTTCCTGATCTCTAGCTTTGAGCTCGGCAAGTATGATTTAAATCTGCTGCAGGAGAGAATGGAGCAAGAGCTTCCACAGCATAAGAGACGTGTGCTGATGCTGGCTTTGCCGAATATCACACTGGAGATTAATGAGAAAAAGAAGAAAGCTCTAGAGGAAAACATTGGAAAAGTTGCCTTACTGTCTGCTTTGGTGGCTACAGTCCCTCTTCCTGGTCTTTCAGTTGCTGTTGATTTTGCCATTGTTACAAAGGAGATAGAAACATACTACAGTACCTTTGGTCTTGATGATCCATCCCTGCAGAAGCTCTGTGAAACATCTGGGAAGACCATTGAAGAATTCAAAAGTCTAATGAAGTCTCCACTGAGTGGTGGGATAAACCCAGCTTCACTATTATCCTTAGCAGGTGCTACATCCCTGGTTGTGGCTAAAAGTACAGTTGAGTATGCTGTGAGTGTCGTACCCCTACTTGGCAGTCTGGTGGCTGGAGGAATGTCCTATATGACAGTCTCAGCAATGCTGAAGAGAGCTCTGAATGATATAGCAGAAGATGCCAGAAATGTGCTAATCGCTTCAGTGCAGACTCCAGTGTAAACACAGAATGTGACACAGAAATGACATGTATTCATGTAGCAGTTGATTTTTATTTTGTTCTTCTGTTTCATTACTTTAACTGAAATTTAAAGTAATGAAATTTAAAGTAATTTGTCCCTTGGACAAATAATGCAGCATTATAATCTCTGTTGCTACACTCAAAATACATGACATTAAAAACCACTTTGGGATGAGTGTTGCATTCTATTCTTTTCTTAGTATGATATGTTATAGGGCAAACTTTTGACAATAATTTCAATTTGATGCCATTTAAAGGGGCACAATGGTGTTTGGTGTATTCAGAGTTGTTTACAGTGTTAAAGAGTTGGATTCTCATGCTAAACATGGCCAAAGTTTAAAAAAATATTTTGGATGAATAACGTATTTCTGTGCCAAAATTCTTACTTCTGGGTCGGTACAAGTTTCGGCTGTTGCTGTTTGGCAGCGCTGCATAGGATTTGTTGAAGAATGTCAACTGATAAAACAGTAATTAATGTAACCTCGGTTCCCTGAGATAAGGGGGAAAAGCTTGGGTAACATGCTATGGGGAAACTCCTGTTACTTTCAATACTGAAGCCGGATATGTTTACGTTTGTTCTTTTGACTGACAGTGATAGCAATGCTGTGTAAACAATGCTCCTTCCTGTTCTCTGAGGGGACCATGGTTGTAGCATTCCCAGCTGAACAGATGCACTTTACTCTCAGGAACTGATGTTTATAAAGATTTAATTTCCAAAAAAAAACACTGTAAGATCTGCATAAACACAAACAAACAAACAAACAGTAAACATCTGCTTGCAAATTGTGTAAAAATGCCCATTACAAACCTATAAAGTAACGAATGCACATTTACAATCTGAATGACAATTTATAGTGAGACGATACATTTTTAGTAAACAAGCTAAATGAATATCTTTGCTTTACTGTACTGCAGCAAGCCATAGTAACATGAGTTTTTATGAGTTTTAACCATTGACAACTTCCTTCAAAGTGCAACCTGAATGACCTATAAGATTTTATAAATTGCAACAATCTCCTTTTAGAGTGCTTTATGAACTAAGTTATAATCAATTAATTTTGTTAAAACTGAATGTCCAAATGAAGACCTGCTTTGCTGTAAACAATCTATCTGGATCACTAAATAAACACTTTCTCTCAAAAAGAAATTCTCTCAATTTACCACACAGAAAGAAACTAAAACAATACCTTGTGCCCTTCATCAGCCAGGAGCTAAGAGGTAGGGAGATACTTTTAAACATACATTTGACCCGCATGTAAACAGAAGCTCATCTTTCTTCACTAGTAGCGTTAATCAGAATGCCGTTTCACGTAGAAAGTCCAGCAATGCGCACACACACACACAGCACCATTCTATGACAACAGCGCCCTCTATGGATGGAGGTAAAGATGTCATGGATTGGGAGAATTTTAATGGTCATTTACACTCCCACCAAATCATGAATGATTTGTATGACGTTAGGGAATATAAATCACAAATGATTTTCCAAAATAAAAAATGACCTTTAACTCAAAAACAGAAGAAAAGTGCCCATACTGAGGCGAATGAATACTAAAATTTATGAAAAGGATACACTTGGTTGCTCACTGAAGCAGCTAGATGGTCTCTAGCAACAGGATCAGCTTCTGAACTGGGCGTTCAATGACAGACAGCTTGTTCAGGCGACGACCATCCTTTTCCAGATTCCGGTCACCAAGGCATACCTTGACTCTTCTTACAAGCCCATCTCTATCTGTAGTAGTCTCTGTAACTCTTGCCAGCCGCCACTCATTTCTAGGCAGATCATCAGCTTTTTCCATGACAATATTTCCCACTGGCAGGTTTCTTTTTACTGCGTGCCAGCGTTGTCTGGTGGCAATGTTGGATAGATACTCCTTACGCCATCTACTCCAAAACTGCTCTGCGAGGTACTGAACATGACGCCACCTTTTCCTTGCATAGATGTCTTCTCTGATGAATCTGCCTGGTGGTGGTAATGCTGGAACAGACTTCATTGTAAGCAGGTTATTAGGGGTGAGAGGTGCAAGGCTGTTGGGATCGTTTAGGTTGTCAACTGAGAGTGGTCTATTGTTTACAATCACCATAGCTTCATAAAAGAATGTTCGCAGTGATGCGTCATCCAGTCTGCCAGAAGAGTGTGAGAGAGTTGAGCGAAGAACATTTCTTACTGTTCTGATTTGTCTCTCCCATACCCCACCTGCATGACTTGAATGGGGCGCATTTAGGACAAAGTCACACTGCTTCTCAGCTAGGAAGACTGTCAGACAATTGGCGTCAATCTCCTTGAGAGCATTTTTCAGCTCATTCTTGGCTCCTACAAAATTGGTGCCCTGGTCACATTTTATTTGGCGCACTGCTCCCCGCAATGCAACAAAACAGCGCGTTCCATTAATAAAGGCATCTGTAGACATGTCATCTAGCATTTCTATATGAATAGCTCTGGAGCTGAAACACGTGAAGAGGAGGCCGTACCTTTTATTATCCTTCCGTCCCTGTTTAGTGATGAAGGGACCAAAGCAGTCCATACCACAGTATGTGAACGGTAGGGAAGGATCTGTACGCTCTGAAGGAAGGTCGGCCATTCTTTGTTCTTCTGTGGGTCTCCTGAGTTTCCGACATGTCATACAGTGATGCACATGGGATGCTACTGCTCTGCTCATTCCTGGAATCCAGAAGCCTTGTGATCTGATCTCATTAATTGTAAGACCCTTTCCTTGGTGCTTGACATTCTTATGACATTGGGAGATGATCATCTTTGTTATGTGGTGATCTTTAGGAATGATCATTGGGTGTTTGACTGAGCTGGGTAAGCACGCATCACAAAGCCTTCCTCCCACCTTGAGTACTCCCTTTTGATCTAGGAAGGCATCAAGATGATACAGCTTGCTGCTAGGTGAAAGCTGGGCGCCCTTGCTCAATAACTTGATGTCCTCTAGATAAGTGTTTCTTTGTAAATCCTTAATGATGATGTGTTTAGCATCTTCTCGTTCAGCTACCACACTGTGACTGCTGGACTTGTCCACTTTGGCTCGGCGAATGAGGCGCGCAACCGCTTGTACAGCTCCAGACCATGAAGACAGCTTTGACAAACGGTCTGAGAGGCTGACTTCTGTTGTTTCTGCACTCAGTGTCTGAGCCTGTCTAACTTCTGAATCTCCAATTAGTAGTGCAGTGTCAATATCCGTAACAGGAGGCATATCCCTTTTCCATAAGAAACCTGGCCCTGTCAACCAATTAGACGTAAGAATCTCACCAGCATTTAAACCTCTTGACGCATGGTCAGCAGGGTTTTCATTAGTGGGAATATATTTCCACTGTTGAGGAGTAGTGCTGAGATGTATCTTCTGCACTCTGTTCGCCACAAATGTGTGAAAGCGGCGTGCTTCGTTGTTAATGTATCCCAAAACCACTTGGGAGTCGGTCCAGAAGTGCTCTTCCATGTCTGCATATTCAAGCTCCCATTTAAGCATATTGCTCATGGCAACTGAGATAACAGCGGCTGTCAGTTCGAGTCTAGGAATGGTCTGGAACTTAATGGGAGCAACTCTGGATTTACCTATGACCAGGGCACAATGGATGTTTCCTTCTTCGTTTGTGAGTCTTAAATAGGAACACTGGCCATAGCCGCTGTTGCTGGCATCAGAGAAGTGATGAAGTTCCCTTTTGATGACCTTTCCGAAGTTTGCAGGCACATAGCAGCGGGGAATATTAATCCTTTCTAAGTTCACTAGATCAGCTTTCCAGTGTTCCCACTTTGGCTGCAATTCTTTAGGAAGGGGGTCGTCCCAGCCTGTTCCATTTCTGCACATTTCCTGAAGCACTAATTTTCCACTGAGCAGGAAAGGAGCAATAAAGCCTAGCGGATCATAAAGTGACGCAACTGTGGATAGTATGCCACGGCGTGTTGCTGGCTGGTCTTTGAGGTCAACAGAGAATCTGAGTTCATCAGAATCAATATCCCAGTGGATCCCTAAAGCTCTCTCTAAAGGTGTGTCATCAAAGTTGAGGTCCAGCGCCTTTACTTCAGTGGCTCGTTCAGAAATTGGAATGCTGTCCAGGACAACTCTGTCATTTGAAATAAATTTGTGCAGTCTAAGACCACCTGACGCACACAGTTGTCGAGCTTCACTTGCTACCTGGACAGCTTCTTCTGTGCTGGCAATACTGGTGACACCGTCATCTACATAGAAGTCTGTCATGATGAATTTTGAGCCAAGAGGATACATACGCTCATTCTCCTTAGCGAGATGTTTCAAACCATAGTTGGCGCATCCAGGTGACGAGGTTGCACCGAAAAGATGAACCTTCATGCTGTATTCTTGTGGTTGTAAAGCTAAGTCTCCATTTTTCCACCAGAGAAAATGGAGATAGTTTCGATCTGCTTCTTCTACATGAAACTGGTGAAACATCTTTTCAACATCGCACATAAGGGCAATGGGATGTTGTCTAAATCTTACAAGAACACCAGTTAGATTATTAATTAAATCTGGGCCTTGTAGCAAGTGGTCATTGAGGCTGGATCCCTGGTACTTGGCGGAGCAGTCGAAGACAACACGGAGCTTGTCTGGCTTCTTAGGATGATACACCCCGTGATGCGGGATGTACCACTTCTCTCCATCCTTTCCTTCATCCTGCACTTCTTCTGCATCACCTTTCTCAATGACGTCTTCCATGAACCTCACATAGTGTTCCTTATACCTTTCATCTTTCAGCAATTTCCTTTTAAGATGATTGAGCCTGACGATAGCAAGCTGCTTATTGTTAAGCAAGCGAGGTCTCTCCTTGAAGGGGAGAGGCATCTTGTAATGCCCATGGTCATTTTTCCTTATGCTTTGCTGCAATTTGTTTAAAAAGAGGATGTCATCCTGTGACACAGTTTTATTATCTTCACCAGCATCTTTGAAGTCAGACTCCAGTACTTTAATAACATCTGCTGAGGTTACTGGTGGGAGCTCTTTAATGCTGACTCTATGACAGATGGTATTGATGGTTCTCGGTTGACAAACACAGTATCACTCTGGGTGTCAAGCAAAGCGTAAACAAGTTTTTCAGAGTCTGGATTCCTCTCAGTAGATACCAACACTGGTACGATCATTGTAGTATTGGTGGATGGCTGATCAATCTCTACTTTGTGAGACGTAGCAGTAGTTGTCTCTGTGTCACCTTGGTTTGAGACTGGTGCAGAGTTGAATTTTTTTGTGTAGTTATCATCATGTAGACACGTTGGATGTCTACCTCTACAGGTGTCACAGGATAGACGGTGACCGCAGTCTTTTGCACTGTGGCCTGGTTTCATGCAACCATAGCAGAGTTTGTTCTCCTTCACATATTTCCGTTTCTCTTCTAATGATTTTGCCACAAATTTAGAACAGTTCTGAATCTTATGCTTGCTGTCTTTGCAGAAGAAACACATTTTAAAATTTCCTTTAGTGAACTTTTGTTCGTTTTCGTCATTTTGATTATTTTCTGTGACTGTTTGAATGTGAAAGATGCTAGCCCTGTTCCTTTTACTGTCTTTAAGGTTCCGTTTTTCCGAAGTGGGGTCAGAGGCACGGAGAGCGCTGAAGGAGGTGACAGGATTACAAGTAATCTCTGCTTCCACTGACATGAATTTCACAAAATCTATAAACTTAGGAAAGTCTTGAGTTTCAATTAGTGTCTGCGTGACCTGACGGTTCCACCGTGCTGCTGCCCAATCTGGTAATTTGTGTACAAGTTTCTGATTTTCATCACAATCATTTAGTATTTCAAGGCCTTTGACATGAGGTATAGCTTGATAACATGCATTCAAGAAGTCAGAGAATTCTCTGAAACTTACAGCATCCTTAGACTGAATCTTAGGCCATTTGGCTAGTTTTTCTCTGAATGCCTTCTGTATAACAAATGGCTGACCATATCGTTGGTTCAGCTTCTTCCATGCATCATTATAAGCCTCATCATCATTCCAGACTTACGAGCTGGTCCACCAACGTACCGTTTTAAATAGTGCAGCTTGTCAGCAGAAGAAATGGTCTTTCCATCAATGAGTGATACAAATGCAGCCTTCCACTCAATGAACTGGATAGGATCACCATTGAACACAGATGGTTCTGTTGTAGGCAGCCTGTTCAGGGTTAAGCTGTCTTGGAGAGCTTGAGCGAGACAAGCTATATCAGATTTTGTAGGTGTGGATGTTGTTGTGATGTTTGTAGGACATTGGGTGGGAAATGGAACCACATGCTGTTGCGCAGTTATTCTTACATCCTTCTGTTCACCTTTATTTGAGTCTGAAGAATGAATGCTGACTTCCTGTGCCATTTCTTGATCATAGGCCTGCAGTCTGGCTCTAGCTGCTTTTACATCCTTCTCTACCTTTAGCTTTTCCAGTTCACATTTCCGAGCTTCAATCTCCTGTATCATTGAGTATTCTGCTTCTTTGGCTGCTAATTCAGCTGCTGCGTCTGCCCGCTTGGTTGCTATGGACATAACCGAAGACCTTGATGATGTGGGGTGTGAGACTGTGGATCCATAGACAGAGCGAGCATAATCATGATGGAGTAACTCACGAAGGCTGTGTTTCACATTTTCTCTGTCAAAATCCTCAAGGCACGCCATTCTGTCAAAGATAATCTTCGAAATATCTTTTGTCACAGCTTCACAAGTATCGATTCTGCGCCTCGTGTCACTGGATGGAGCAATATAATCTCTCATTTCAAGGTAGACGTCCATGACATCGTCCCTTCCCTTCTCAAGTGTATTAATAAGGGCTACCAGTTGGCTTTCACTAACATCTGTTTTTAGCTCTTCTCTTGTCTTGCGAGCCAGGTCCTTCCATTGTTCGTACAGCTGGATCAATCTTTTCTCCTTTTTTAGGGCTTCCTCCTTTTTATATGCACGCATCTTTTCCGTGGGGATCCATTGTCGACCAGAGCGGTGAAGCTCCTCCTCTTCCGTTCCATTCTGAGAGGCCTCCACCTGCGTGTCTGGGTCTTTATTTTTAGATGCATCCATTTTCTTTACAGGAGTGCCACAGATCCTCACATCAAATCCTTTGGTTGACGTTAGACAGCTTTCAGATGTGTGGTAGAACTGATGAGGTGAAGCTGTTGTTTTTCTGGGTAAAGCGCTTACTCTCCAGAGTAAGGTCAAGCTCTTACTGTAGAATTCCCAGCTGAACAGATGCACTTTACTCTCAGGAACTGATGTTTATAAAGATTTAATTTCCAAAAAAAAACACCGTAAGAGCTGCATAAACACAAACAAACAAACAAACAGTAAACATCTGCTTGCAAATTGTGTAAAAATGCCCATTACAAACCTATAAAGTAACGAATGCACATTTACAGTCTGAATGACAATTTATAGTGAGACGATACATTTTTAGTAAACAAGCTAAATGAATATCTTTGCTTTACTGTACTGCAGCAAGCCATAGTAACATGAGTTTTTATGAGTTTTAACCATTGACAACTTCCTTCAAAGTGCAACCTGAATGACCTATAAGATTTTATAAATTGCAACAATCTCCTTTTAGAGTGCTTTATGAACTAAGTTATAATCAATTAATTTTGTTAAAACTGACGATCTCAATTTAGAGAGAAAAACACAAAACATACAAAATGTCCAAATGAAGACCTGCTTTGCTGTAAACAATCTATCTGGATCACTAAATAAACACTTTCTCTCAAAAAGATATTCTCTCAATTTACCACACAGAAAGAAACTAAAACAATACCTTGTGCCCTTCATCAGCCAGGAGCTAAGAGGTAGGGAGATACTTTTAAACATACATTTGACCCGCATGTAAACAGAAGCTCATCTTTCTTCACTAGTAGCGTTAATCAGAATGCCGTTTCACGTAGAAAGTCCAGCAATGCGCACACACACACACAGCACCATTCTATGACAACAGCGCCCTCTATGGATGGAGGTAAAGATGTCATGGATTGGGAGAATTTTAATGGTCATTTACAACGGTTATGTTCCTTTTTAAAACATCCACTCATTGGGGGAAGCCGTGGCCTAATGGTTAGGGAGTCAGATTTGTAACCGAAAGGTTGCGAGCTTGAGTCGCAGGTCCGGCAGGGATTGTCTGTGGGGGGAGTGAATGATCAGCAATACTTCCTTTTTATGTAGTTAAGAGAAAAACGCAAGCTCTTTTTTCTCATTTATAACTTTTTAAATGTTGTCAAACCACATGTGTAAATGTGTAAATGGCTTCATCCATTGGTAGTCGCTAAAAAAAAGTTGCTAGGATAGTCAGAGAAATTACTAAATCTAACAACACAATTGCTAAGTTGGCAACACTGCAGACATTTCAGCATGTCCCGCCATAAGTCACAAATCACTCCCCGGTCCCATGGCTGACAGCTACAGCAGCAAAAGGAAGCACAAAGCTGCCTCCGCTTGCAGTGCAGGCCCTCGTCTCAGACTTTCCGTCTACTGCCCCTAACCCCTTTCCGGCCTCCAGCTCCCATAGCGGACACTAGCGCAAGGCTGCCTCCGCTAGCAGTGCAGGCTACACAAACTTCCAGCCTTTTTTGTCACAAACCCCATGGCCTACAGCTACAGCAGATGGAGCAAACACAAAGTGTCTCAGCACAGAGGTCCAAATCTAACGCGAGTATACCTCCGTTAACGGGGCAAGCCCTGTCACCTAACATTCCCTCTCTTTTCCCTCTCTTTCTTCTGCCCCTAGCGTGATCATTCCTCCGCTGATGATAAGACTTCGACGCCCACCATTCCTCTTCTCTTCCCTTCTCTTTCTTTCGCCCCAGCAGCTGTCCCTAGCGTGATCATGCCTCTGCTAATGATGCAGGCTCTGATGCCTGCCATTCCCCCTCTCTTACCCTCTCTTTTTTCCACCCCAGGAGCCGTCTCACACTTGAGCTTGTCTCCGCCAGTAGTTCCAGCAGCCACCTTTCCTCCTCCTCAGACCTGCTGTCCCTTTTTCACTAGCCTCAGCTATGCCCCTACCAATTCCCCTGATAATCTGGCCAACTCCATCAGGACCCAGATCTTGTCAAAAATTCAGAACATTTGCACAAGAGGCAGACCCGCTCCCGACCCCAGTGCCTCCCGATTCAGAGGTGATATTTCTGTAAACCACCTATCCTTGAAGCTTCCCTTAATTCCATTCTCCAAGCAGTTTTCCCCAGGACCCTTCAGTCTTATCTAACAGCATAGAAATGTTTTAAAACATTGAAAAAAAAAAATGCTGCCAATTTTCCACATTTTTAAGATACTTTTTCCTGAGCTTCAGCACCACCATTTCACTTTTGTCTGTACATTTTGAGAGACTGAGAGGAAGGTGTATGAAAGGTGAAGCGATAGTTACATAGGCGGCACTTTTCATTCCATCTATAGTGCTTTGTGATGGGCCGCTGTCCCTGCATGATGGGCCGGTCTTTGGCGGTGAAAAACTGTACCAGCCCAAAAGTGCGTTGGGCCACCGGGAAAATACCCAGTATGCCAGATTTCCAGTCCAGCACTGGCTGGGGTCAGCATCAACAAAAACCCTTTCCAATCACGGAGATGATTAGGGTGAGTAGGCAGACAAGTCCTGTGCCTGAAGGGCAGGGATGTCCAGGTTATAGTGAAGGTGGATGGTTACAACTAGCTGGCTATCACATAAATATCTTTGATCAAGACTCCAGGGGACCACTTATCTTGTGGAGTGGGCACTGTGGGCACTAGGACACTGCAAGCCCACTGAGGCATAAGCCAGGGCTATAGCATCTACTATCCAACAGCATAGCCTCTGCTTTGTAACTGGCAGCCCTTTAGTGGAGCCTCTGAAGGCTGCTCTGATTGCAAAAAGTGGCTAGAGCCACTCCAAAAGAGCTCTAAGAGTCTGGACTAGGCAGAGTAAATTAGGAACCTGCTCGTCCTCTAAGTTAGGTAGAGCTAGGAAGGTGATAACTTATGCTTTGACTGGCCAGAATGGAGACCACCTTTGGTACATAACCATGTCTTGGTTTGAGGACGACTTCATGGTTGTCAGGCCCAAACTGAAGCTAAAGCCAATAGGTCTTAAGTAACAGAGGCCGGTCAACTACTAGGTTGTTTTTGCTGACTGACTGGCCAGCCATGAGACCATGATTTGCCGCAATGGCTGCCACTTCTACTTTAAGTGTGGATGGGGTGTGCCCCTTTTCCAGCTGCTCTTGCAGGAAGATTAGAATGGATGACATGTCACACGAGGACAGGTCTTCATTCCTGACTAGAGAACACAGACCACTTAAGGTCATAGAGGCATCTTGTAGATTGGGCTCAAGCCTCCAAAATGGTGATAATTACCCCTGCGGAGAGCTGTAAAGGTGTCAAACATGCAGGCTCCACAACTCGCTATCATGCCTCTCACTTGGAAGAGGAGGGCCTTTCTCAATGGAATTGACCAGGGTGCTGCCAAAAGCAAGGGAACCATGTCTGATTCCTCCAGAGTGGGACCACCAGGACATGTAGAGTTGGGTTAAATGATTGTTTTGTTGTTGTTGTTTTGCTACATATTTTCAAGAGTTTCTTTTTATAACACTGTTGAACTTGACATTTTTTTTATTCTTATTATTTTTAAGATGGCTTTTATGGATGATTTCTATATGATAACTCAGGAAGACCTGGAAGATATTAAAGAATCCATATCTAATCAGGATCTCCCAACAGCGGTAGACACAATCAAAGAATTCCTTGAAAAACAGGATCGTGTAGAACTTAACGTTGGTGTGACGGGGGAGTCCGGTTCTGGAAAATCCACGTTTGTCAATGCATTCAGGGGTTTAGAAGATGAAGAAGAAGGCTCTGCTAAAACTGGCCCAGTAGAAACCACAATGGAGCCTGAAGCCTATCATCACCCAAAATACAAAAATGTGAAAGTGTGGGATCTTCCTGGCATTGGAACACCAAACTTCAAAGCCAAAGAGTATCTTAACCTGGTTGAGTTTGAACGCTATGATTTTTTCATCATCATCGCTTCAGATCGGTTCAGAGAATGCCACACTCAGCTGGCCAAAGAGATCACGAGAATGGGGAAAACGTTTTATTTTGTTCGTTCCAAGATGGACTCAATCATTGAAGCTGAGAAGAGGAAGAAGAGCTTTGACCAGAAAAGGACATTGGATACCATCCGAGAGGACTGTGAAAAGGGTTAGTTATTCAGTTCACACAACAAGGTTTTTATTAGATACAGTAAATGTTTAATAGTTTATTATACAATATTTAATGACTTATTTTATAATGCCCTTTTCCTATTTCTGTCTAGGTCTGAGAAATGCTGGTGTAGAGAATCCTGTCGTGTTCCTGATCTCTAACTTTGAGCTCGGCAAGTATGATTTAAATCTGCTGCAGGAGAGAATGGAGCAAGAGCTTCCACAGCATAAGAGACGTGTGCTGATGCTGGCTTTGCCGAATATCACACTGGAGATTAATGAGAAAAAGAAGAAAGCTCTAGAGGAAAACATTGGAAAAGTTGCCTTACTGTCTGCTTTTGTGGCTACAGTCCCGGTTCCTGGTCTTTCAGTTGCTGTGGATTTAGTCATTGTTACAAAGGAGATAGAAACATACTACAGTACCTTTGGTCTTGATGATCCATCCCTGCAGAAGCTCTGTGAAAGATCTGGGAAGACCATTGAAGAATTTAAAAGTCTAATGAAATCTCCACTGAGTGGTGGGATAAACCCAGCTTCACTATTATCCTTAGCAGGTGCTGCATCCCTGGTTGTGGCTGAAAATACAGTTGAGTATGCTGTGAGTCTCGTACCCCTACTTGGCAGTGTGGTGGCTGGAGGAATGTCCTATATGACAGTCTCAGCAATGCTGAAGAGAGCTCTGAATGACATAGCAGAAGATGCCAGAAATGTGCTAATTGCTTCAGTGCAGACTGAAGTGTAAACACAGATTGTGACACAGAAATGACAGGTATTCAAATAGCAGTTGCTTTTTACTTTGTTCCTCTTTTATTTCTTTAACTGAAATGTACTTTCCCCTTGGAGAAATAATAATTATAATGCATTATAATCTCTGTAGCTACACTCAAAATACATGACATTAAAAACCACTTTGGGATGAGTGTTGTATTCTATTCTTTTCTTAGTATGATATGTTATAGGGCAAACTTTTGACAATAATTTCAATTTGATGCCATTTAAAGGGACACAATGGTGTTTGGTGTATTCAGAGTTGTTTACAGTGTTAAAGAGTTGGATTCTCATGCTAAATATGGCCAAAGTAAAAAAAAATATTTTGGACTAATGACATATTTCTGTGCCAAAAATCTTACTTCTGGGTTGGTACAAGTTCGGCTGTTGCTGTTTGGCAGCGCTGCATAGGATTTGTTGAAGAATGTCTCCAAATAAGTGTGTTTTTGCATGTGAGTGAAAGTTTACCATGTTTAGCTTCCCAAAGAACCCAGCGTTACATGAACAGTTTGTGTGTTCCCGTCATTTTAGTGACAAATGTTTATAAACAAGGGCCAGTTCGATGCTGGATTTGCACATGGTTTGCTATTAAAACATGGAGCGGTCCCAGTCTAGAGTTTATAACATTAAAAATAAACTCTAGACTGAGATTAGGTCAAACTGTGTATGTTATGTACCCTTTAAATAACAATACTCCCAGTGCTTGTTTTACGAATGCAAGACAAAGTTCAGAAGAGGATGTTGAATTTACACATACATTTCTTCTCATGTCACCTGTACAGGTTTTAACAAACAAACCAGTCCAGTTTCACTCTGTCATTTGCTCTCAGCTCACTGGAATAGGTGATAATAGATGTCAGTTTAAAATTCAACTAAATTTAGGAAAAATCAGTAGCAAAACAAACATTATTACACTAAGACAATCAAGGCAAGCAAATACAAAAATACTGATGCACAATAATGGGGGTAATGCGCAACATAAATGTATTTGCTTGGTTAAATATGGAGCTTCTTTACTCAAGTTGCCTTCAAAGGAGATACCACAGATGACCATTACTGATGTTTCAGCATTTTTGTGTATTTGAACCCTTTCCAACAATGACTGTATGATTTTGAGATCCATCTTTTCACACTAAGGACAACTGAGGGACTCATATGCAACTATTACAGTAGGTTCAAACACTCACTGATGCTTCTTTTAAGGTTTATCTGCTTACCCCCAGGGCATCCAAGATGTAGGTGACTTTGTTTCTTCAGTAGAATGCAAACAAAGATTTTTAACTCAAACCATTGCAGTCTGTCAGTCATATGATGGCAGTCAATGGCTACCAAATCTTTGAGAATAAAAATACAATACAATGTGGGCCCATGCATTGCATAGTAATTTTGCTCGCTCTTGCTGAGTGCAGCAGCTCAAAAACACTTGTCAAAGTCAAAATGTCTGAAATCAGAGTATATAAGGTGATGTTTAACATTCACAGTGCTGAGCTGATGATAAGCAGTTAAACATGATGAGACAGTCATGTAAGCAGTTAAACATGATGAGACAATTCAGCAATATTTGCTAAGTATTTATGAAACAAATGTTAAATGACAGGCATTTATTTTATTTTATTTAAAAAATAGAAACATAAGCCTAAAATATAATTCTCAAACTTACTCTCTAGAACATTGCAAATCTGAAGACTTTTACTTTTAAGTGCCATGATTAGGAAAGTGACATATATTAGACTATAATAAAAATATAATTTGCTATTTCATGAATTATTTTATATACAAACTGGTGATCAAATGTTTGAAATAATTAAGGCTTTATTTATTTTTTTAAAAGAAGGCTGAATTTATCTGACCATAAATACAGTAACAATAATAATATGAAATATTATACTTAAAATAGTGGTTTTCTGTTAATGCTGTTCTAAAATGTAATTTTATTTCAGTGATTAAAGCTGAATTTTCAGCATTGTTGCTTCTGTCTTCAGTGTCACATGGCTCTTCAGAAATCATTCTAATATGTGCTGCTTAATTATTATCAGTTAGTATTTGTGATCAATTACAAATGGTTCTTATTATAGTCAATACTGACAATACTGTTTTTGTTTAATATTTTTGTGGAAACTGTGATACGTTTACTTTTTCAGGATTATTTGATGAATACAAAGTTAAAGAACAGCATTTATTTGAAATATAAATCATTCGTAATACATATGAATATCTTTACTGTTACTTAAATCAATTTAATGCAACCTTGTTCAGTAAAAGTATTCTTACCCTGAATGGTAATGTATCACATTTTCCATAAGAATATGAACCAGCACAACTGCTTTCAACACTGATAATAATCAGAAATGTTTTTTGAGCAGCAAATAAGATTTCTGAGGGACCAATAGAAAAGCACCATGAAAACAGCCCACATTCTGCTCTTCTAGAGCAGATACGATATGATAACGCTTATAGTGCCACAAGCTCAGATTTTTAGGCTGATTATACACTGGGCAACTTTTTGAACAACTTCATCGGGCAACTTCCAACATTCCTTCCTGATGATCTGATGATAGCTGCTCGGATGTCAGCTTGTCTAACAGGCATTTCTTGCTGGATGAAAGACCTTCATGCCAAGACTGAACTGCTTGTGTTTCCATCAAATGCATCGTTTCATCACAATTTCACCATTCATTTCACATCAACCATAACTCCTTCAAAAACAGCCAGAAACCTTGGAGTTGCGATTGATGATCAGCTGACTTTCTCAGAACACATTGCTAAAACTGACCAGTCCTGCAGAGCTTTATTCAACATCAGGAAGATCAGGCCTTTTCTTTCGGTACATACTTCAACAACTCCTTGTTCAAGCTCTTATTCTTCCCAGACTGGACTATTGCAATGCTCTTTTGGCAGGTCTTCCTGCCAGTTTCCCATACGGAAATGTAATATATGTGCATGTATGAAATTTACATATATAATATAAAGTTAAAACATATATGTTATATTTATATGTATTTACCCATATATAAAACCTATTTGAAAATGTAAGGGTTTCATATATGCAACATATAAAATGATCCCATATAAATGTTTATGTATGTGTAATACAGTCTTTGATATATATTTCACATATATAATTATACATATACTTTACATATATTTTTTGTATAAATGTTCAGTATACAAATTACATGTATGTGCGTAGCATATTGCTTACATACATGTGACATATATATGTGCCTAATATTTGTTTTATATAGTCGTATCATTTATTTTATATTTTAATTTAATGTATATATAAAATATATTTTGATACATGTATATGGAATATATTAATGGCATATATAAAAATACATACATTTTGAATGTTACGTTCTTATATTAGGTATATGAATCACAAGTTAATGTATCATGTAAACAAAACAAATGTAACAAACATGCTTTCATATATTTCTTACATATTTTTAAGTATAGGTTATGGACATGTACATATTTGCAAATAATGCGCATGACATGCGTAAGCCATAATGGTGCACTTATCAAAAAAGAAAGGGGAACTTCTAGTTCATGCGACTTTGCCTTAAAAAAAAAATGATGTAGGATATCAAAGTATAAGGAAAACATAAGTAATTAATAAGGAAAACAAGCATGTAAAATGTATGTATGCTTTTGAAATAAATTGGTATATATAAATATATTGGAGACATATATGGTAATGCCATACAAGTTTATATAAACAATATTCATATAGGTAGCATCAATATATGTAAATATACTAATTTAATATGGACAATTTCTATATGGTATAAACATATTAACATATATTTAGAGAGAGATATACGTGATAGCAATACACTGTCTTATATTTAACATATATGACAGCGTCACTTGCGATATAGGGACATATATGTCATATATTACATTTCCGTATGGGTTTATCAAACCTTTACAATTAATCCAGAATGCGGCGGCAAGATTAATTTTCAATGAGCCGAAAAAGCACAAGTCACACCTCTCTTCATCAGTCTGCATCGGCTACCAGTAACTGCTCGCATTAAATTCAAGGCATTACTATTTTCTTATAAAACCACCACTGGCTCTGCAGCCCTTTACCTGAATTCATTACTTCAGACTTATGTGCCTCTAGAAGCTTGCGTTCTGCAAGTGAACGGAGCATTATTGTTCTTCCCAAAGAGGCACAAAATCACTTTCACATACTTTTTCCTTAAATGTTCCCTCTTGGTGGAATGACCTGCCTAATTCAATCCGAGCAGCTGAGTCCTTAGCCATCTTCAAGAATCGGCAAAACATATTTTCCGTCTTTATTTGACCTTCTAAATCTAGCACTCTCTATTCTATTTCTATTTCTATTCTAAAAAAATATAAAATATTTGAAAAATATTTTTGTCATCTATAATTTTCTTTTTTCTTTAAAAAAATATTATTTTGTCAAAAAAAAAACCTACTTTCTACTAAAAACCTTTATTTTTTATATCAATAATTACATTGTGCAAATGTCCATTCTTGATATCAACAATTCACTAGTGACAATGTTCATTTCTGATATCATGAATGGGATTGTTACTAGTAAGAATGCATTTTAGATATCTGAAATTACTCTCCTAATTATTGATAACAGAAATACATTTTCAGATATGAGACATAAGAACTGTTACATGGTGAAATACATTTACAGATATCAACTATTAAATTTGAATGGGAGTCTATGGTGACATTTGGTCCATGTAACTTCACAATTCAATTTTCAGACCATATGGTGCAAATGCAAAAACGAAAAAAAAAAAAAACAAATTTCACAGTTACTTCATAAATGAATAATTCTCTCCTTTTTCTATTTTACTTTTGCTAAATTGTGACTTCAGAAATGATCGTTTGAATAAATAAAATCCAAGCGATTTTATTGTTAAGGTGGCTTAATGTAAGGTGGCTTGACTGTTAAGGTGGCTTAATGTATCTTACTAATACAGTGACACTGGAGGAAGCACTTTATTAATAATAAACATATAGTCTATACTATTTATGTGAAAGCAATTTGCGCTGGCTAAATTGCACGTTAAGTGTTTTGTGTCCCATTAAAAACCTAAAGAAAATACGTGATTCAGTGGACGAAGACAGTGGTCTAAATTAAAAATACCTAATGCAATGTATACAATCCAGTGTATTAATAAAGTATGGGTTACTAGGTACAAAGCAGATAACAATATAAACCGTACGCTGAATTGTTATCCTCTCATATAAGCTTAATGCTAGAACACAGTGGTGTAAAAGTATGGACAAATTTGGTAAACACCTTATTAATGTTGTAAACTATATTGCCCTGCCTATGGGAAGCAGATGTGACCGAAATATGAATATCTCGCCTTAAGCGTTTTCCTGTAATTGAAAACCACTATTTGAAAACTTAAAGCAAGACAGTGATTAAAAAAGCAAATCATTCACCCTATTAATAAAGGGCCTACTATTTGCTCTTATGAAAGTGTACCATATAGTTCTCAACTGTAGCATGTATTTATCATTACCAGGCGATTAATGACTTTTATTTATTTTTTTGTACTTTTTTACTTTTATTGTTAATCTATATGCATTAGTTATGAAAAACAGCAGTCTGTACATTTAGAAACAATAGATATGCCACAGTAATATAATTCTATTGGAAAACTCAGTTCTCTTAACAGATGAACTATTATACATTTTACAAGTTAGAACAATTTTATCTACAATAAAACGTGATCAATTCTAGTAAAGGTGGTCATGAGAAAAGATAGTGCTGATAGAAGGCTATTTTATCCTCTTTTCGTCAGTCTTTTTGGTTTATTTGCCTTTTTGGATAATGTTAAAGGTGCAGTATGTAATATTGCCGGCTAGCGGTTGAAATGGGTACTGCAATTCCGTCCCGGAATCTGCCCGAAATGCACATTACTGGCTATAGCATTAGATTTCAGAGGAACAGTTATGTAAACATAACATGTTTCCTAAATATCTACAAACATAGTATGTTATTTTTTGGCTTAAGAAGAGCCTAAGACTTACAGCACCTTTAAGTGTCCTGAGACTTCCTATGGAGCTACTTTTGTTTCTTTTTTATTCAAACAAAAATACTGTGTTTGAAAGTAAAACTAATAATTTTGTAATTAAAAAAATAAAATATTGAAGAAAAAAAAAAAAGTCATCTTCAGGCTCAAACATAAAGAAATTGATAAAATTATTTGCAGTGCATGTAAATTTTTGCAAATCTTTGTTTTTCTTTGTGCACTTCAAATACTTTTCATCGCAAAACCACAAATTGTGGTTACAGCCCACCTTTAAGAAAAAAAATGGAAAAATAGAAAATCGCTTAGATTTTATTTATTCAAACAACCATTTATGAAGTCACATTTTAGCAAAGTATAACTGAAAAAAGCTGAGAAAATGGCAATTATTCATTTATGAAGTAACTGGGAAAAAAATGAATGTTTTTTTTTCTTTTTTTTTTTCTTTTTTTTTCGTTTTTGCATTTGCACCATATGGTCTGAAAATTGAATTGTAAAGCGTTACACGGACTAAACATTTAACTAGTGAAAATACAATTCTTGATATCAACAATTATAATTTTAACTAGTGAAAATTGAATTGTTGAGAATTCCTGTCCTGCGCATGAATAAAAGTCAAAACGGCTTGCCATAGACCCTGGTATTTAAAAATAAATAAATAAATAAATAAATAAACTGAGATTCATAGCTGAATGAAGCTTTCCACTGATGTATGTTTTGTTAGGATATGACAATATTTGAAAATCTGCTATCTGAAGGTGCAAAAAAAAAATCGCCTTTAAAGTTGTTCAAATGAAGTTTTTAGCAATGCATATTACTGATAAAAAAATTAAGTTTCGATATATTTATGGTAGAAAATGTACTAAATATCATGGAACATGATCTTTACTTAAGATCCTAAAGATTTTAGGCATAAAAGAAATCATTTTGACCCATAAACTGTATTGTTGGCTATTGCTGCAAATATACCTGTGCTACTTACGACTGGTTTTGTGGTTCAGTGTCACATCAGCAAACCATTTAAATAAGCACTGGTCAAAGTCTGTGCATCAACGTAAGGATAAGTGACATAATTTTTGTATGAAACTGACCTTATCAGGTGAAGAGATCAATGAAGCCATGGCTTTACACATTCCAGCATAAAGTGGCGGTATGCACTAGTTTTAACGATAAAAGTAGTAGTAGAAGAAAGGACCTTTATTTATTTATTTTGGGAGGACTTTTATTTGCATTCTCTGAACGGCGGGTTCTCGCGTGACGTCATAAGGACTGCGCCAGCGCCTTCTCCTATGTCAGCTCCATAAAGGTCTGTTTTTTTTTCATCATTTTTTATCTATAAAAGCATACAAAACATTAGAATTTCTTGACGCTTTTGCTCCAAAAACATAACACTATTAAAACCGTTTTTCTGGTGTAATGTGGAATGAATGTTAGCTGTTGTTGACTATAATGTGAAATGTCAATAGTTCTATGATAAAAGACGCGATCTTTCATTAGATGTGAGAGTGGCATTTTCTTGAGTGAAGCACAATTAACACGATGTATGTTGCTGCTTTTTTTCTTTGGGTTTGATCGTCGTCCTCATCTCCATCGTAATCGATGATACGTTTCCAAACAAACGGGAAAAGCCTGAGGTTTGTCAAACGAAAACACTGCTGTGAACATGGAGTTTATTAAAGTGGAGATTGTGGATCTGACTGAAGTAGAGCCGGTCAGAGTCAAAGAAGAAACCCACGAACAAATAGGTTGGTGTGCACTCCTGAGTTTTCATTAATTCTATTTAAAATAGAGGAAAAACTCAATTACTATGGTGTTTGTTTACCAGCGTTTGATGACATTAAAACATCTAATAATTATTTTCTATTTCTGCAGTCTAGTTGAGTTTCGTATATGCATCTTTATGGAGTGAATTTTGTGCCAATATTTATCAAACAAATCCAGCATTTTGCAAACAAACAATCTGCTTTGCAGAGAAAAACTCGACTTTTAAACAAATGCAAAGTGATTTGCAAATACAAAACTGTATTTGAGAGAAAATGAATATGTATGGACCAATATATTTATTGTGTGTTACAACTGTGAGCCTTTTTATGAGGAAACTTGGCTTGATTTTCTCACAAATGAATGCAGGCAGATTTTCTTACAAATTAACACAACACTACATTATTATACATTAATTTATTTATTTAACACACGCATATTATTTACATTTCTACTATGCACCTGTACATAGTAAATTATTTTAGGTTATTTTAATTTGTATATTGTGTCTTTGCTTTTTTTTTTTTTTGCACATTTTCTGTATATTTGTATATTGTTCTTTTTACTATCTGTGTCTTGTCACTGTCATTCTGTTGCACTGTGGAGCTTCTGGCACTACAACAAATTCCTAGTATATGCAAACATACCTGGCAATAAAGCTCATTCTGATCATTCTTCTCAATGAAGGCAGATTTTCTGACAAATGCAATTGAGCAACTCCCTTTTCCAAAAACAGCAGATGGCACTGTCGGTCAATTTATGCTAGTCTCCCGAGCCCCAAAACACCCGTTTACCTTTTCAGGGAATACCAAAATGAGTGGGGAACAGGTGAGTTTCTGTCTTATATTCTGTCTTTATATCTATTACCATTTAGATGTTTTTTTAAAAGCGACCCTACACTACAATGCCAGTGAAAATCACACACAAGTGCTTGTTAAAAGTTGTTAAAATGATTGATTAGTTAAAAAATCATTCTCTATACCTCTCTATACTTATCCTCTTTTTTTGTGGGGATTTTCTTGTGATTCTATTTTGGTAGGATATAGAATATATAGGCTACATATGCTGATACAATTGTTCAACATTTAAAACAAGCAGTCACAATATTTCGTAATACTAAATTTCTAGCAAATGTGTTGTGGATGGCGACAACGGTGTACCAAAAATAAAAGCGTTTTGAATTTTATTTTTTACGTTAGATCAAGTAAGATTGATTGTCATTCTGCGCTATATGTTGAGACAACCTACAATGAAGAGAAATGTTGTAAGCTATAGCTCTGCAGTAAAAATTTAACCAAGTATAAAATAACACATAGACAAGCTACTGAAAGAAGTATAGGCTAATCTAATTATACAAATAGACTACTTTAATCAGCCTAGTTTAAGTTCAAGTGAGCTTTATTGTGAGCTATATACATGTACCAAAATATAATCTGCACATTAATTTATTATTTTTTTTTAATAATTAATGAATTACCTCTTGTGTGATTATTACCATATCTGATACTAAAAAAGTGTAAGCTTTAATTTTTGGTACACAATGTTGTCGCTCTCCATAATACATTAGTGTTTTAGTATTACAATATGTTGTGACTGCATTGTTTCGAATGTTGAACAATTGTAACAACATATGTATATATTCTATATCCCGCGTTCCAAGAAATAAGAGGTAAAGAGATTGGATCTGTTTTTGTAGGAAAAGACTGCCTATTTAAATGTTCAACCATGTCACTTCTGATTTTTGAGCTAATCAATCCTGTTAACAACTTTACAACACTATTGTTAATTTTACTGGCATTGTAATATAGGGTCGCTTTGTGAAAACATCTAAATGGTTAGTTATAGATATAGTAAGACAGAAACTTACCTGTTTCCCACTCATTTTGGTATTCCCTGAAAAGGATGGGGGTCTTGGTAGACTGAGATAAATTGACCGACAGCGCCATCTGCTGTTTTTTGGAAGTTGCTCCATTGCATTTGTGAGAAAATCTGCCTGCACACATTTGTGAGAAATTCGCCTGCACACATTTGTGAGAAAATTCGCCTGCACACATTTGTGAGAAATTCGCCTGCACACATTTGTGAGAAAATTCTCCTGCACACATTTGTGAGAAATTCGCCTGCACACATTTGTGAGAAAATTCGCCTGCACACATTTGTGAGAAAATTTGCCTGTGTTTATTTATGAGAGAATCTGCCTGCATTTATTTATGAGAGAATCTGCCTGCATTCATTTGTGAGCAAATTTGCCTGCACACATTTGTGAGAAAATTTGCCTGCACACATTTGTGAGAAAATTTGCCTGCACACATTTGTGAGAAATTTGCCTGCGTTTATTTATGAGAGAATCTGCCCGCATTCATTTGTGAGAAAATTTGCCTGCACACATTTGTGAGAAAATTTGCCTGCATTCATTTATGAGAGAATCTGCCTGCATTTATTTGTGAGAAAATCTGCCTGAACACATTTGTGAGAAAATTTGCCTGCATTAATTTGTGAGAAAATCTGCCTGCACACATTTGTGAGAGAATCTGCCTGTATATTATCACACATTTGTGAGAAAATCTGCCTGCACACATTTGTGAGAAAATCTGCCTACATTTATTTGTGAGAAAACCAAGCCAAGTTTCCTCATAAAAAGGCTCACAGTTGTAACACACAATAAATACATTTGTCCATACCTCTGCATTTTTTCGCAAATGGAGTTTTTTGTATTTGCAAATCACTTTGGTTTTTTCTTTGCAAAGCAAATTGTTTGCTTGCAAAACGCTGGATTTGTTTGATAAACATTGGCACAAAATTCACTCCATACTACATCTTCTTTCACCTTTCTTGCTCTTGAGTTGATTTTTACCATCTTATTCATTTCAGACTTGATTGCAGAGCAAAATCAAGATCGAAATGACGCAGAGGAGGATCCTCAGAGTTTCACAGCTGGAGAAATTTCACAGAAGGAAAAGGCTTCGACGCAAAGCAAAGGAGCCAAGAAATCCTTCTCCTGCCCGCACTGCGGAAAGATCTACAAACGCAAAGGAGACCTGAAGGATCACATGGCGGTTCACAGCGAGAGGCCGTACACCTGTCTTCAGTGCGGGAAGAGCTACACGCAGAAAGTCAACCTTCAGAATCACCTGCTCATCCACAACGGAGAGAAGCCCTTCACCTGCCTGCAGTGCAACAAGAGCTTCACGCGCAAGGGAGACCTCAAGAAACACATCATCGTTCATTTCGGAGAGAGGCCCTTCACCTGTCAGCAGTGCGGGAATAATTTCAGGCATCAGGGGAACCTCACGAGTCACATGAAGATCCATACCGGGGAGAAATCGCAGCGGAATTACAGCGATATGAAACTGGCGCAAGTGTGCAATTACAAAAAGCCGGTGCTGTATCACGCCGGAGACATGCCCTTCAAATGTGAACCGTGCGGCCAGAGGTTCATACTGTCCTCGCACCTGAAGAGACACCAGAAATGGCATTCGCATTAGAGATTAGAGCCTTTTATGTCTCTGAAAGTGTGAAATCTACTTTCTGAAAGAGAGCGTGTGTTGGCTGTTCTTGAGTTTCACCCCATCGTAGAGAAAAGCATTGTTTACAGTCGTGACAGCAAGCGAAATTCATCCTCTTAAGCCTAGTAGATTCAAGAAATTCAGATACTGAAGTGACTGTAGATTTGACTCATTGGCAATGCTTTTGTCTACGTCGGGACTCACTTTAGTAAATCATATTAATTTTAATTCCATTCATTGTGTGTGAGGGCATTTGTGACGCATTATTATTGTATTTTCTTCCATATGTTAATTTAGTTCATCATAGCTGAAGAAGTGATGCATGAGGAACTGAGATGCTGATTTGCTCTTACTGAAATCCCCAATAAAGACACTTGTGCATTAGTGCTTGGTGATGCCGAGTACACTTTCATGTGTAACTGTCAACTGAGAACACAGTAATAGAACTTTGACACTGCTGTTTCTGTAGAGTGGAAAGTAATATGGATTTACTGTTTCCTCACTGGAGAATTTCATGAGGTTCTGTTACAAGGAGAAATTAATTTGAAGCAGCTGTATTGTATAAAGTGCTATATGAATAAATGTGGCTCGTCATGTAGTGTAGGATATATATAGGGCTGTATGTGAAATACATTTGCACGTGCATTTCATTGATTTGTTTTAATCACTTGAGTTTTTCTGGTCTTCTCACAATTTTGATCAAAGCAATGGCTGAGATACTAAAATACCAAGGAAAGAAAAAACATTGTTGGGTTTGATCACAGAAAACATCAGACAACATTAATCGACCTTTTTATATTTACACCTAATTAACAATTTACAACGAACGGCAACAATGTTGCACTAGAAAACATTAGCAAATCTTTGTACTTAAACTGATTTACAAAACCAGTCATAAGGGTCAACTTTTTGAATTGAGATTTATCATCTGAAAGCTGAATAAATATATGGTTTGTTAGGATAAGACCTATATAACAATTTGGAAAAAAAAAACAAAAAGGAATTAATTTACAAATAAATTAATAAAAATATTGATCAAATCACTTTTAAAGTTGTTCAAATGAAGTTCTTGGCAATGCATATTACTAAACAAAAATTCAGTTTTGATGTTTAAAGTAGGAAATGTACAAAGTATCTTCATGAAACATGCTTACTTAATATCCTAATGATTTTTGAATTTCATCATAAAAGAAAAACTGACCATATTGACCCATACAATGTGTTTTTGGCTACTGCTTCAAATATACCTGTGCTACTTAAGACGGTCTGTGTCAGAGACCATTACTGTTGTATGGTCAAAGAAAAACAGTATTTATTGGGCGTTATCTAATGACAAACTATAGAAAAAGCACATGCATTGGAATGAATGTAGTACTGTATAAAAGTGTTAATATATCTATTCATTGGCCCACTATTATATTTTGAAAGATGGATTAGTGCATAAACGATGCAAATCTGTGCCTGATTTAATGTGAAAATGAAGAAACGCTGCAATACTTGACAAACTATTGTCATCAAAGAGTAAGTTTCACTCTAGAAAGCAAGAACCACATGAAGACGTTCATGAGTTTATCACCGTTTATACTTTGAACACTTTGCTTTTGGAAAATTAAGAAAATACAACTTTACTTTATCATAAGTGTTGAAATTGACATTACATGAACATATATACACCAGTCTGATGTGTTAATGAAGTGAACTTGCTTCAGATGCTGGTCAGACAAAAACTATTATCTGAAGATCATCAGCATTGCCTGTCTCAAAGTAATATTTTCAGCTTTTCAGGCTCAAATGTATAAAATCCAGTGGCAAGAACACTTAAAATGAGAATGCCTGCTGAAATTATTTAATTTTTTTTAATCTTCCATAATACGTTTCAAGGAACACAAGAGAAATAAAAGCTGATTCTCAGTCCTGCTCTGTTCAGCCTGAGATGAGAGCAGCGAATCCTGGTAAGGAACTGGAAACATTTCTATTGGTCTGATTGAGTTGATCCAGTGTGGTTCTTCAGAGAGCTCTTTAGATGGTAATAAACAAAAAAAAGTGGCTAGATGACAGATTTATTATTTATTTAACACAAAACAATCACTGAATAAATCAACACACTGCTGCTCCAAGAGATGTCTAGGTTTCTTCAGAGAGAATCCTGCAGAAACATCAACAGCAATAAAGTTATGAAACAATTTATTCCTGATCTACAAAATCAGTAAATGTGACAAAAATAGCACACCTTCGTGAGGCCTGCAGACTGACTGGAGGATCACAGCCCACGAACGCTCTGTTATCGTACGAGTACTGCACCAGAGCACTGAAACACGGGTCCTGTTAGGAGACAAATACACCCACATGATGATGGGTTACGACAAACACATCAAGAAAAGGCTCAAATGAAACATGGTTCAGTCCAAATCACGCTCTGAAATTATTCTTTTTAAATGTTACATACACTAATGGTTCTCAAACTTTTAAAACCAAAGTACCACCTCAGAAAATATTTGGGTCTCCAAGTACCACCAGCATTTTTAATGACCAACATTAAAATACAGTAACAGAGTAGGCCTTACTTTTTGGGTACAGCTCTGCACAAAAATGCCTAACAAGAATATTTATTGTTGTCAGCCACTTTAACGTTATAAATACAAAGTTTGAACATCAACACTGCACTGTGCTTACAAACTGGTAAATAAAAAAACAATGATTGAAGTTAAATTCAATTTGAGCTGGGGTGAGGGCATTAATTTTATCTAAATAAAAAACTCAAAGATTAAATTGCATTGTGTTTTAACATTAATTTATATTAAATTTTATGATTCCTCTGCGTACCTTTATTCGTACCACACTTTGAGAACCACAACATCAACAGCACAGTAAAATAAAATTAAAAATGTATATTAATTAATGTGCCATATTTGAAGTGGCAGCAAAGAAAACTATGCAAGACATGTCTGAATTTAATTGTAAGTTTCCTTTTTTTTTTTTTTTTTTTTTTTTTTTTACAGCGGAGAGGTTTAGGACAAAAAACAAATCAAACTTTGTCTGCTGGATATTACATTTTTTTCTCCTTTTTGGATTACATTGGTGTTTAAAAGCATGTTTCAGTGTTTACCTTGTAGAATTTAATATATAATAAAGGAATGTCATGTTTGTAATGTGGGGACTGTGGGGATGCGCGTTTACTCAAAAAAAGACAATTGAAGTATTGATGATAAAAATGAATATGAAATATATTCCATGTCAAAAAACCAAAAAAAAAAATAAACATTTGTCTGAGATTTAGTTTGTGTAATGAGACTGATTAAACCAGCTGGATTATTTTTGCATGTCAATATACAGATGTCATTCCGTCAGTGGCTTTGAATTCTCACCTTGATTAAAACGTGTGGGTTTCCGATCACAATGAGGAGCGCTTTGGCTCGTGTGATGGCAACATTGAAACGCTTTGGGTTGGAGAGGAATCCCAGCAGGCTCTGCAGTTCTTCATTTAGCAAGGACTCATTAGACCGGACCTAAAAAAAAAAAAAAAAAAAAAAAAAAAAAAAAAAAAAAGGCGTGTTCATTTATCAGAGAGGAAAGATAGATCTGAACAGCTCTCCAAACACTTCTTCAAAACTTTACCAACATTCATTGGTAAAGTTTCACACAATTGTTTCATGATTTGTATGCAAATCCTGAACTGTATCGATTTACACCACACCCACTTTTGCAACATTTTTTAAAATGGTGTTGAAAACAAACCTGTGCTGAAACAGGGGGGTTTCATAACCCTTTAAGTACAGTATTGATGTAAATAGTCAGTTTGTGTCCACCACTGCTGTTACCGTTGATATGATGATGATGAGGAACTCCTGACCCTGGAACTCCTCCACTGATCCCACCTTCACCTCTCCCAGTCCCACTCTATGGAGCAGCACGCGGATCTTCTCCACCTGAACACACAAACGCACTCCTCACATCTTCAGTCGATCCCATCACGTTATATTTTCACAAACAGACTTTAGATTTCAGCAGTGATAGCAGTGGCACTGAACCTGGCATTAGGGCTGCAACGATTAGTCCACATTATTACACGGTTTCGTGGAATACTCTATTCTGATTGGTCAGTCGCCACATTCCAAGGTTTGATATTCCCAGATAACAACCGGTAAAACTAATAACACAGGCTCATCCGGGTAACTGCCTGCAGTCGGCGCTGTTTGCTTGCTAGGAACATTATTTCTTTGTGGAAACTTTGTGCGTTTGGTTGGATAATATATTACAACTCAATTCATTTTTACAAGTACAATTATTTAATTCATTATGTCATCCTGGTATCCTGGACTCCCTCTCTCGTTTCATACAAACGCAGCTGCTGTTATTTTGGGACGACTGTTTTGTACATTGTAATGGATTATAAAATGACTAACAAACTGGTAAGATTTTGAAACCCTTTTGTATGAAATCAAATGCGTTTTATCCCCATAATTATTTTTTTGTGGTGAAATGTTGGGTAATGAGTGCTATGACTGCACCATCTCCCTCAAATGTCCGTCTAGTTTGAATCTGCCGCTTCCTAGCAACGGCTTTCTTCACTGAAGCTTTGCGTTCAAATATTTCAACTCAGATCAAGGTTTTATGGCTAATTATTTGCTTTTGTGGCAAGAAGCCGTGTAATAAGCAGGATAATGTACTTCCAGCAGTTTGTTATCGCAGAATAAAGCCAACCTGCTGGAGGTACATTATCCCTTACTTATCGATAGTTGATAATGTCGCAGTTGATCCGTGATCCAAGCGGATCAAGACCCACGGTTCAGCACGCACGTGACCCGCGGATTAATAACTAATTTTTTTAACTTGTAGATAATCCTAAATTTAATCCTAAATTTTAACAAATCGCAGAGAAAAAGTTTTTTCCCACCGATATTGCTTTTTAAGTAATTAATTACACAGCGAAGTCAGCAATGGCTAGCAGAGGAACAGCCTCCAAAAGCCTCCCGCGTCATTCAGATGGGAGCATTTTGGCTTTATAGTGTAAAATATAGTGATGATGGAAGAAGGGTGGTGGACAAAACTGTTACAGTGTGTAGGCACCGTGGCACGAGAAAGCCGTATGAAAGCGGTAATACATCGAGCATATGTGCTGTTCCATGTATGCGCTCAGAGATGGAACACAACACGGACAAGTAAAGTGAATGTTTAGCTTAAGATGTTACCTAAACGGTCAAATACATGCAAATGTGTGTCAATGTGACGTTTGGTGATTGTTCGTGTAATCCTTCATAAGTCGTCTCAAATTAATGTAAACAGTTGAGAATGAAAATACGTGTGTAACGGTAAATTGGATCTGTGCAGCTCTTAAAGTAATATTCCTTCTGCCGTCTTTGCGGTTAATGTTAATCAGACAACAAAAGACAAAATCACTCACTGCCATTGACGAATGGACTTTTGTACTTTTTATAAGAAATAAGCATGTTTAAATCTTACACCATCTTTTCTTTCCTAAGGTATTGCCATCTTTAAATTAACCAATCATATAAAGTTATGGACCCACTCATAATCATGTTAAATAATTGTGATTACAATATTGACCAAAAATAATTGTGATTATGATTTTTGCCATAATCAAGCAGCCCTACTTGTAATAAATGGAAAGCAAATTACATTTGTCTCCTCCGTTTGCTGATCCGAAAAATGGTCCGATCCTTGACTCAAAAAGCGTAATGCGATCCGAACCGTGAGTTTTGTGATCCGTTGCACCACTAATGTCGACAATAAATGAAGGTCGACAAATATTTTTGTCGCCGAGTAGTTGTTTAATCTCATATGACGCAATGTAAAAGCCTGCAATAATGCGGTTTGACCAGTGTGGCGCTGTAGCGCAAGACAGCCCTCCTGGATGCAATTCAAGAGAAGACAGCGCTTCAGAGCAAACGCAGCAGAATCTGAGCAGCATTTTTGTGAATATATAAATATATATTGTGCGCTTACCTCTCAGTAATCAAAAAAAAAAACTGACAGCAGTGTGAAAGCAGCAGTTACACATGCATCTGATTACAACGATGTGGATGTTTGCAGGAGCTCTGCAGTTCAGTAACGTTAACTTACTCCAGTAATGTCCATCACATCATGATTATTAATATAGTCCATTATGCAATAGACAGCCAAACAGCTTTGCGGTATTTAACATGAAAAACCTGTCACTTTCAAAAAAAGTTATTTGTGGGAAACAAATAATTTTATTAAAGTGATCAAAACTTGATCTACAATCAGGACTGTTTTGGTTATTATAACCCTAAAAGGTATTTTAAAGATATTGTTTTTTGTATAAACTATTTCATTCAAAACAGAGCATCTTATCACTTTTATTCACCTTTATTTTGACTTGAAAAAGGAGATAAGATGCATCATTTTAAATGCCAAATACATCTATTTGAACTGGTAACACTTTACAATAAGGTATCATTTGTTAACATTAGCTAATGTATTCATTAACATGAATAAACAATACATTTATTACATTTATGTATTAGTCTTCATTAAGGTTGGTTAATAAAAATACAGCTCTTCATTGTTTGTTCATGTTAGTTCACATTGCATTTACCAAATGTTAAAAAAACGTGAGATTTTTATAAATGCATTAGTAAATGTTTAAATTAACATTAAGATTAACAAATGCCGTAAAAGTTGTTTATTCTTAGTTCATATTGACTAATGTTAAGTAATAAGCCTTATTGTAAAGTATTACCAATTAATTGTAATTACATAATATGCCTTTGTGACCTTTATGTTAGAATATGTATAACAATATTTTTACTAATTGCAAAAGATGAATAATCAATGAAAGTCCACAGATTAATCAGTGAAATAATCTATGATTAGTCGATTAATCGTTCTAATAATCGTTAGATTAATCGATTATCAAAATAATCGTTTGTTGCAGCCCTATCTAGCATCGTCTCTCAATACTGATGAACTCTGATAAACTACATTTACAAGCTGCTTAGGATAGAAGCGTCTGCATAGATATAAATGGACAAACAGAAGATGTGATGGAGGTGTTCTGCACCTGTTTTTTATAAGGGGCGATGACGCCGATGTCCGTGGCTGGGATGGGGTTGTAGAGTCTCTTGGCGAGCTGACAGCAGTACATCATGACTTGCACAGCTTCAGCAGGATTAAACCACGATGGATTGCTGCCCTCTCTCATCTCAGTCCCCTTCAAACACAGTCCACACGTACAGCAGATAAACACACAATGCACAAAGCCCGTGAAGCGGCATCTGAGTCTCTACTCACCCGGACGCCGTGAAATATAAAGGGGAAGCCCTTGGTTGGAAGCCTGTTCCAGTGGCAGAGAGCGTCCACCACAGCCCTCTGAGAGCGAACACACAGCTCGCCGGAGTAAAAGAGACGCGACGGCAGATCGAGCAAAGCCTCGTGCGATCGGTAGTTATAGACCAGCTTTGTCACCTACAAAACAAGGATTAATACATTCAGGGTTCACACTCTAAGCCAAATGTCAAATTCCCTGACTTTTCCCTGTCTTTCACTGACTAAAAAGCTGAATTTCCATGACCTAAAATGAACAGATCTATCCACTTGCAAGCTTTATTTACTTGTTTACAGACGTTTTTTGTAAAAAAAAATAGGGAAGGCCGTTTCTGCCACTAAATAAAAAAAAGATAAAACTCGTAATTCTGACTTTTCTCTTGCAATTGTGAGTTTGTATCTTGCAACTTATGAGTTGTAAACTCATTTCTAAGGAGAAAAGAATTGCAAGTTTATATCACACAATTCTGACTTAACTCTCAGCAAGTCTGAAACTCACAATTCTGACTTTTTTTCTCAGAATTGTGAGATAAAAGTGGCAATTCCGAGTTATAAAGTCAGAATTGCATGATACAAACTCGCTAAACTTTTTATCTCACAATTCTGACTATATTTCTCAGAATTACAAGTTTGTATCACACAATTGTGAGAAAATAAGTCAATTGTGAGAAGCCGCAATAACCTTTTTTATTTTTTATTTTTTTGTGGCGGAAACTGGCTTTTTCTGTACTAATTTCTACAGAAATGAATTTATGTTCTTTTATGATTTCAGTTAAACACTCTGAAGGATTTTCTGTTTGTAATCAAGTTCATCATTCAGTTTTTTTTAGTTCTTCACATTTAGTTTTTGCTTTTCTATCATCTACTTTTCACGCCCAGTCTTTGAAGTGGTCATTTTGTAGCCAAAGCTCTTAAAATGTACATTTTCCTGGCTTGTCTGCCTTAGTTATCATGTACAGCCTGGGGACTGCATTTGACTTAAATGATTGCCAGTTGACGTGTGGAAAGGGAATAAAATGGCACTGAAAAATAGCCTAACTATAAAAAATAGGCAAGGTGTGTAAAACAATGTGATTAAAAAAAAAAAAAAAAAAAACTGTATAGAAAAATTACATTTTGATAAATGAAACTAAAATTTAAAAGCAACAAACAAAAATCCCTGATATTCCATGACTTGGACCAAAAAAAAATTAAATTCCCTGACTTTCAATGACTGGAATAGACCTTTTAAAATTCCATGATATTCCAGAAATTCCATGACCCGTGGGAACCCTGTACATTACTCAACTAAAGAAGTGGTTATACATGATGGAGAGTCTGGGACGTGTTTAACCCTTTTAAACCGAACGTGTCGGCGCCAACACATTAAACCAAGCTGTATTCATGTGACCATAACTCTTCAACCGTTTGCACTATCAACATAATTCAAACTGCTCCTGACAGCAAAGTGCTCCTGTGCTTTTCAGCAATATACGGCTTATTATGGTACTTTCTTGCGCTCTGTCAGCAAATTGCCGGGAGAGCGGGAAGGATGAATTTGAATGGAGAGATGAGGAGCGTGGAGATTTGGATCGCATAAAATAACTAGATAAAAAAGTTTGTCACGACAAACTTTAAGTTGGCTTGAGAAAGCCGGACCAGAAAGTTGAAAAAGTTTATAGAGTTTAGAGAGTTTAAAAGTTTTAAAAAGTTTAAAAGTTTTAAAAAAGTTTAAAAGTTTTAAAAAAGTTTAAAGTGTTTAAAACGTTTAAAGTGTTTAAAACGTTTAAAGGGTTTAAAAAGTTTACAGTTTTAAAAAGTTTTTAATTTTTGTTTAAAGTAGTTTTAATGTTTGATAGATAGATAGATAGATAGATAGATAGATACCCAGGGTGGTTGCTAAGGTGTTGCTAGGATACCTGGGCGGTTGCTAAGGTGTTGCTATGCGGTTGCTAGGGTAACTGAGGTGGTTGCTAGGGTGTTGCTATGTGGTTGCTAGGGTACCCAGGGCGGTTGCTAAGGTGTTGCTATGTGGTTGCTAGGGTGTTGCTATGCAGTTGCTAGGGTAACTGGGGTGGTTGCTAGGGTGTTGCTATGCGGTTGCTAGAGCACCCGGGTGGTTGCTAGGGTGTTGCTATTTGATTCTAGGGTATTTGGGGTGGTTGCTATGGTGTTGCTATGCAGTTGCTAGGTAATCAGGGTGGTAGCTAGGTTGTTATTAGCATGTTGTTAACATGACTAGCATGTTACTAGCATGTTGCTAGCATGTTTATAGCATAGTAAAGGAAGGAAGAGTAAACAACACAAGAGGCGATTGGGATGATTTTTGATGAGACTTGGGAGCAGGTTGAGTGAGACTTTCATGTGGTGTGTGCATCGGCATAATGAGTCCGTGCGTCTAAATGTATGCGTGTTTGCACATGTAAATGTGTGCGTGTATAAACAAAAAAGCCTCCTGAATGAAAACTGTGCAACCCAGTGTCACAAAAATACTTGTAGATATGTAATATAGTTGAATTTTGAAGTAAGAAGTGTTGAATTAATTCAATCATGATTTTTGTCTTTTTTTCAAAATAAAAATCAGAAAATATATTCCTTTTTTTTTTTTTGTCCATTTAAATTTTGTTTACAAATTCACCAGACAACATTAATGGCCAGTAACTGAACTTTTTTGAAAGCCATTTGTTTTCTGAAAAAAATTACACCTTGCACTTGAAAATAGCACATTCTGTTAAAGTTTTACAGTCAAATAAACAAAATATGTATAAATTAACTATTTTACCCTTAGGTCTTAAAGGGTTAATGATTGACTGTTAATTTGAGCTATTTGAAGAAATCAGAGACATTTTAAATGTGCAAACACACTACAATTTAAGCCTTGAATGTTTTTGATGAGTTGATGCATCAACAAAAGGTTTTGCTCAAATACATGTACATTTATAAAGAAATACAGAAATGTTTACAATTACTTAAAATTAATAAATACACAATTAAATGAGTATTTTAATTAAGCTCCATCAAAAGCATATCTGACCCTGGAGGACAAAACCAGTCTTAAGTCCCTGGGGTATATTTGTAGTGATAGCCAAATATACATTGTAAGGGTCAAAAAAATTTTGATTTTTCTTTTATGCCAAACATCATTAGGATATTAAGTAAAAATCATGTTCCATGAAAATATTTAGTAAGTTTCCTACAGTAAATATATCCAAACTTAATTTTTGATTAGTAATATGCATTGCTAAGAACTTCATTTGGACAACTTTAAAGGCGATTTTCTTAATGTTTGGATTTTTTTTGCACCCTCAGATTCCAGATGTCAGCCAAATATTGTTCTATGATAAAACACATCAATGGAAAGCTTATTTATTCAGCTTTCAGGCGCTGTATAAATCTCAATTTCAAGAAATGTACCCTTTTGGCACACCGTTTTTTGTGGTTCAGGGTCACATATGTATTTAATTACCATAGCATGCCACTAACAATAAATAAATAAATAAATAATAATTCAACTCATGCCTTTAAGACTTCTAATTACAATAAAGGTCAATGTGTGATTGTATGGAGAGTATAAAATCAGAAATGTGCATTTTACTTAAAGGTGATGTTAAAATACTTGCATCTTGTATACTAGATTTTACCTTTTTAATTCAAAGTTTAATGCTTTGCGTATTTGTTACATTTTACATTTTTGAAAGAAATGAATACTATTATTTGGCAAGGATGCATGTGATTAAACAAAAGTGAAAAATTTTACGCAATATTAGTTTATTAAAGTTGTTTTCAGGGGTTCCACTCTAAGCCAAATGTCAAATTCCCTAACTACTTCTTGACTTTCACAGACTAAAAAGCTGAATTTCCATGACATATAATAAATGGATCAAGCTTTATTTACTTGTTCACAGACATTTTTAGTAGAAAACACACACATATACACTACTTTTTTATTTTTTGGCTCTGTTAAATGCTCTTTGATATTTTTCTGTACTATTTCTACAGAAATTAATTTATGTTTTGAAACAACGTGATAAAACAAAATACGGTATAGAAAAAAAAATTACATTTAGATAATTGGAAACAAACAAAAAAAAAAATCCCTGATATTCCACGAACTGGACAAAGTAAATATAAAATTCTCAGACTTTCATTGTCTGGAATAGATCTTTTAAAATTCCATGATATTCCAGAAATTCCATGACCCACAGGAACCCTGTATTTTGATCTTTCCATTCATTAATTATCCTCAGTGTCATCAGTAGTCAGTTGTAATAGAGTGTCCTGACCAGCAGGGGGTTGTATCCTCTCTCGCTGCAGCTGTAGAGCGGCGTTCCCATCAGCCTCTCCAGAAGAGAAACTCCCAGTCCAAACACAGCAGCCAGTTTCGACTTCACCACCGGCCCCAGCTGCTTCGGATCACCGGCCAGAACAATCTATGGCATAAAAACAGAAGATAAAAGCTATTAAAGCAGTCTGCAGTAGCATGTGTGCCAATACAAACACTGTTCAGTCTCACCTGTCCATTGGTCTCAGACAGTAAACTCAGAGGGATCAGCGTCTCAGGTTCAGTGGCCTGACCGGCCTCATCCACAAACACATGAGTAAAATGACCAATGCTGAAAACACACACATCCACACACTGAACACACTCTTATCTTTACAAAACAGCTGAAATTCTCGAAAAATGTTTTACAGAAGAAACAATCAAATTTGGACATGAGCAAGTCAATGAATTTGAATCTTTTTTTACGTATTAAGTATTTTTTGTATACAAGTATTTTTATGAACAGCTAGGGATGCGACGAGACCTCGAGAGATCTTATAAAAACAATGTTTTGTGCATTTTATAATGACTTTAGCTTATTTCTTATAGCCTACAAAAGCCCTCATATTGATGAAAAGGAAAAATGCTATAAATTGCTATAAATTTAAATCCTATAAAATGTTGTCCTTTATAGAAGATTATTTACAGGAAAAACTCTAGCCCCCTCTTTTGTTTAATTTTATTTTTATACACGTATTCGTATTGAACTGTTCAGTGTGAGGCTTTCTTTTTTCCTATGCAGTAACTTTACAAACCAAAGGATTCTTTGGATTAATCAGGCTACATTTGGAAAATAAAATAGCTTAAATTTGTGTGAAATATAATGTACACCAGGATGTGACTCTGAGTTCGTTAGAGTTTTGCCCTCTTTTCCTCACTTTTAAATCACTTCAATGCATTAAAATCGCATTTTAATTTCACTTTTGACTTAGTGGCATCTCGGCCTCTATTGATTGACAACAACAAAACAGTCTGACAAACTCAATTAAATGTTTAAACATGCTTATATTATATTCTATAATTAAGGATTTCTTAAAAAAATAAATAAATAAATAAAAATTAAATCTTCTCGTGGGATAAGAGTCTCATCACACCCCTAGAACAGAATAATACACAGTGTACGTAATGCAAGGCCAATAGCTGCTGTGTGTCAGTGTCTCACCGCAGACCGATCTGGTAGAACATTCCAGCACTGGAACAAGTGGAAACAACGATACGATGAAAACTGGCGTGTCGAATGTCTTCTCCAGCTCTCGCGTACTGACGCAACTCCTCCGCCATACACTGTAGATCACAAAATATGATTATTCATCACAATTTAAAATGCTTCACATCATGCTATAATATGATGCCAAATATCTAAAATCAGGCTTTTACATTGTGGGTCCACACAGGGAATGCCAGACATGAAGTATGGTGTATTTAATTTGTTGTTTTTCTGTTCTTGTACAGAGACTACATGCATATATGCTTGTAGCAGTGCTCCCTTGTGCTCTGTTGTTATGAATGGACAAATAAAGTGGTCATATGGCATTGTACTAATGGACTCTGTTCTTATAGACACCCCTGTTGGACTCAAGCTGGACAAACAGACTTTCCTTAATTCCTAACCTCCTCTACATGGAACAGGCATGTGATCAGCTAGAGACCCCCTGCACTTATTATATATACTATACAAGTTATTATATAAGTACTATAATATATCATAGTAAAGTATATAGAATTGTTACTATTATTAAAATACCTGCCAATAGGAAACATTTCAATTATCAACGATTTTGAAATACATTTCTATATCTAATTTCTATATAAATATCTGCTCATCTAAATTAGATGTCTCAAGTCTAAATTAATTTAATCAAAATACAAAAAAAAAAAAAAAACAACAGCAATATTGTGAAATATTACTACAAATAAAAAAAAAGCTTTTCAATTTTTATATATTATAAAATGTGATGCAAAGCAGAATTTTCTTCATTACTCCAGTTTTCAGTCACATGATCTTTTAGAAATCATTACACATTTTTACTCTCAAGAAACATTTCTGATTATTATCAATGTTGAAAACTATTTTGCTGCATCATATTTTGTGTGAAAATAGCAACATTATTTTTCAGGATTTTCTTTGCTAAATATTAAGTTAATGAACAACATTTATTTGCATTTAACAAATACATTAATTAATTGTGTTAATGCATTTATTAAATAGAAATTATTTAAAATGTCTTCACTCACTTTTTATTAAAAGTATTTATCACTTTTTCATGCATGATGATTTTTTTTTTTTTTTGTTAATTTCTCTCTTTTTTAAATATTACACAAATGTTTGAGTGGTAGCTATCATTGGTTCCACAAAACTATTAAGCAGCAAAACTTTTTTTTTAACATTAACCATAATAATGAGAAATTTCTTGAGCAGCAAGTCTTTGTAAACAACAGATTTCTAAATGTTTCTAATGACTAATGTTGCCTTCCCAAATGCAAATTAAAGCAGCTCGAACCAGTGATAGAGCACTGAATCAAAACTAAAAACAGTCCTTTAACAGCAGACATGTAGTGAGTCAGACTACAGTCTATTATATAATTACATCACAACCATTGCAATTTTTATGACAGCACTAAGCAATGTCAAATTCTTACCGCCATTCATAAAAAGTTATCGGGTCGAGTAACACGTTTTCAGCGCTAATTCTACTTGCATTTGGCGCTTTGAATCATTTGAACGCTTTTAACATTAAACTGTCCTGCAGGTGGCGCCACCATTTAATTAATTGCTTATGGCCATTTGCACAATTTCAATTCCAAACCCCACCCCCTTTCAAAAAAAAAAAAACCCTCAAATCTACGCGAATCACATGGGTCATCCCTCAGAGGTCAGAAAATACGGAAATCCGTATTTATACAGAAAAATCACATCCCTGATGAAAACATTTCAAACTAAATGAATGAAAATTAGCTAGTATGTGTCAATGTTTTCAATACAATTTAGAAAGCCAGTGATTTCTTTGAGCTGCTGCAGCAGTGTAGAATCAGCAAGAAAACTCATTTTATGCAAGTTTTTCTGGGTTTGGAGCAGTGAAGTACAGAGCAGCACCTCTTCTGGCCTGCAGGTGGCGTTGACTCGAGCCAGACTGGCAGTGTGCAGGAATCCGCTCTGGTGCAGACGCATGCAGACGAGGTCAGCTGCGCTGTTGGAGGGAGTGCAGACCAGCACACGACTGCAGGGGATGTGATGATGCACCTGAACACAGACACACACTCACAAGAGTCGGGAGCAGCATATACAACTTGCACCACAAAACAGAACCGCGCACAGATTAGAAATTCAGCAAATGAACTCTCACTCTAAACCACATCTGCAAAAAAGTACAATAGCCCCAAAATGCATTTGCACACTGAATGTGTGACTATTATTCATCAGATCAAGTGTTTTTAAGCACGTTTCAAATGCATCAGGAGCTTCTCTCTGCTTCAAAAGGTGTTTTGGTCATTTTGTTATCCAATACAGTGCTATTCACGGATTTTAAGTTTAATTGTCCTGGCTGTATGCATGTTTCATTTAGAAGTAATGCAGGAATTCAAGTTTGCAGGTTATTTACAGCTCCTGCGCAGCTTGCATAGTTTGTTTTAACTACTTATCCTGGTAACTGGAATGATAAGAAATAAAAGCACATTATTGTAAATAACTTCAAAACCCTCTGCTGCGCGCCTGTCAAAAATGATACAACTTTATTTGAAATTACTTTTAATTCAGTAATGTTTAGGGGGCTCAATATCTTTTATGGTACGAAATTATATGAATCCAGTAGTTCTAATCCATTTATTAACACTTCTGCTTTTTGAGCTTCAACCTAAAAGATTTAATTCTTACCATTAACTAATTTGTAGCCAATGCAGCCATTTCTGACCATGAAGTGTGACTATTTTTTAGGACTATTTAAACCTTGCAATTCATGTCCATGATTTTATTTTTCTTGTTTTCCTACAACAATTTTGTTTTGATGAAATAAAAACATAAGGGGAAAAAAAATACATGTAGCCTTGGTTTGCATGTGTGGCAAATATGACAGCAATTAAAAACACAAGTCACTTACCGGATTCTGTTTCATTATTTTGCCAGTATGTTTTATGACTGCACTAAACTAATGCTGAAGAGAATACAATTATGTTTAGTAGGGGTGGGTGGGTGGATCGATCCTTAAGTATCGATACTTTCGATATCGATATTAAGGATTTTTTTTTTTATTAAATCAGTGATTTTATTTATTTGGCATGAAATATTATATTTAAAATGAGCTTGTATAGAACTCCATATCTTACACAGCTCCTTTCACACGCACATTGCTCACCCTTCCCTGCTTTGCTGTGTTTTAGGCAGAGAATATCCAGGTAGCTAACATTGGTGAAAACATGTTTTTAGTCATATTGGATCTTCAGCATGAAGTGTAATCAGACCATAGTTGCTGAAACAAAACGTAACCATGGTTAATATAAACCACAAATTAACAATGGTTACACTAACCATAGTTTAACCATGGTATTTGTTGTAAAACTGTGGTTTTACAAATAGTAATGCATGCACCAAAAAAAAGTGTTATCTAAATTGATTATTTTACTGGTGTTGAAAAATGGTAACACTTTACAAAAAGTGTCATTTGTTAATATTAATGTTTTAACTAACATGAACTAAAAATGAATGTTACATTTGTTACAATATTTATGAATCTTTCTAGTAATAATTTTGTGGATTTTATTTTTTGTTAAAGCCAGATAAATACTATTAATATTGTAACATTTTGTTACAATATTATTTGTGACCCTGGACCACAAAACCAGTCTTAAGTCGCTGGGAAATATTTCTAGCAATAGCCAAAAATACATGGTATGGGTCAAAATTATCAAAAAATTTTTTTTGCCAAAAATCATTAGGATATTAAGTAAAGATCATGTTCCATTAAGATATTTTGTAAATTTCGTACTGTAAATGTATAAAAACTTAATTTTTGATACGTAATATGCATTGCTAAGAACTTCATTTGGACAACTTTAAAGGCAATTTTCTCAGTATTTTTATTTTTTTGCATCCTCAGATTGCAGATTTCAAATAGTTGTATCTCAGCCAAATATTGTCCGATCTCAACAAACCATACATCTATTGAAAGCTTATTTATTCAACTTTCAGAATATATATAAACCTCATTTTTGAAAAATTTACACTTAAGACTGGTTTCGTCGTCCGGGGTCACATTTTATAGTATTATTCTGTTTTTCTGTTCTTAATGTTATAACTATTCTCGATCATTTCATGCACAGTTCATGTTTGCAAATTGAGTTTATTACAATAATATATATATATATATATATATATATATGTATTTTATTTATTTTTTTTCCCATATTTGAAATGGGTCCTGTTTTTTTTAACCTGACACATGACTAATTACAGGCCCACTAAGAGCAAATCACAACATCTTTTATTGGTTATGAAAATGTATTCAGATTTAGCATAATAATTATGCAATCACTTCATAAATTGTGACATACTGATATCCCCTATACAAGGTGATAAATGTAATTTATATTGAGTGTTGTTTTTTTTAAAAAATATTGGTATCGGCGATATTGGCCCTGTATTTACTTGGTATCGGATCAATACCAAATTTTACAGTATCGCCCACCTCTAATGTTTAGTGATGAATTGAGCAAACAGTGTAAAATTCTTAAATATTTAAAAGCTTTTTTTTAAATCTTTGTTCACAGATCTCCAGCCACAAGCACAAACTGTAGTAATTCGTGGGTTACCTGCAGAATGGCCTCTATGAGTGTGATGGTTTTGCCGGTGCCAGGAGGCCCAAACAGAATGTAAGGCGTGGGACGACATTCTCCACTCAGGATCCGCTTGACCGCCTCTTTCTGAGCAGGATTCAGCTGGACGTTGAAGAACTGGCCAGGGTTTGGGATCGACATTTTCGATGTCATTGTCAAATCTGAAACAGCACAGATACACCTGAAAAATCACAAAATGCCAAATGCAAAAGAAAATATATACCTGGGGCCCTTTAGAAAGAATGGCAAATGGTTCAGCAAATCAACAGCATAGGTCAAGAAACACAGACTGATTACTGGAAAAGGTAGCAAATATCAAAAATACGTTCAGTCTTTTCTACGTAGTTTGGTCCCAGCCAATTTGAGATTTGTAGGAGCAAAAAACAAACCAAAAAAAGTCAAAATGAAAAAAATGTTGGAAAATTACATCATAAACCAAGGAACTTGGGCACCTTCAGTATGTGCACCAATATATTAAACCAATATTGCAATTTAAGACTAATAAAGGGGTGTTTTGTCTGATCTGGCACTGACAGCATTAGCACAGAAGCACAGAATCAGGATCATGTTTCAACAAACATGATCTTATGAGCAAAAACGTTTTTATTTTTAAAGGTCTCTTGACCTTTTAGTGACACTGTTCCTGTAATTGACAAGTACCAAGACATTTTAGACACTGAATGTAATCAGCATGAGAAGAGTAGTCAGGAGAAAGGTTTGATTACGAAATGTTTAGAACTCGAAACTAGAGCATGTTTTGAACTAGAGGTGGCGCTATAGAGGTTGTCCTATAAATCTGAAAATTGGTCAGATTGCAATTAAAGACCACCACTATAAGTGTGCCAAATTTCATCATTTTCCTATGTACGGTTCACAGGGCTGCAATTGACTCCCATTTGGAAAGAAAAATGGGGAAGAAAGCCAGTAATTACAAGTGAACACTTAAAACTACAGAAAATGAAAGAGTGATCCAGTTACCCGTTTTAGTTTGTGTGGCCACAGACACCATCTCCGCAGTGAGCATCGATGAGCCGTCTGTCTTTTGGCTTGCATCATTCTCCTAAAGACATAATCAGAACTGACTCAAACACATGCTCATGTGTCATTATGGACTCTAACTGTGATCAATTAATGAGCATTGCTCACGTTCATCTCCTGTGGCAGACGTTGATCCTCTTCCTGCGGACTCCACTCTCCGCTCCACTGCGGCGGCTGCAGCATGAGCATGCTGGGAAACAAAACTCAAGCCAGACGACACAACAAATCTAAACTACTGCCATACAAACAAACTCCAATGTTCCCCCATTTTAAATTTCAGTTTTCCTAAATGTCACGATTACCCATTACATCTACTGTCATTTATAGCATACATTTAACCAGTGTTTATTTATTAGTTGCTGACAAAATACACAAATCAAAAGATTTAGGTTTCAGAATACAACCACTGTTTTTCCAATAATATCCACTAGAAACTGTCATTTCAGATTAGTTTACCGCTCTGTGCACTAATGTAGAGCTGCAGGTTAACAAGAAAAGTGTAACGCACATCAAAACATTAGCTGTCTTTAATGCAGTGTTGCCAATTTAAAGTGACGAGACGTGAGGCCAAGTATGGTGACCCATACTAGGAATTTTGTTGAGAAATGCATCTTTGCAGATTACATAATGAAAGTTTTTGTTTTCCATTCAGACATACATTTATCATGTCTGTGAGGCATGTATTCGCTAAGTTTCGGTTCATTTTTGCGAAGCGCTCCTGTTCAAGAACAAGACGGCAGAAAGTGCATCATGTTTGTTTTCTTTATTTTGTAAAACAATGTTTTTAATGTTTTGTTGATTTTTTTAATTGTTTCCACTGAAAAAATTGCAAGTTTACACGCTGGCACCTCCATTTCCTTTATAACGCGCTCCACACAAGCGATTGTATATGCAACTAATAGTGCACATTTATCTAGGTTTAACATTTAAACCAAAATTTTTTTATACTTGAACTGTTTTAGATCTATAGTTTTTATTTTAGGCAAGTCGTGAGGAGAATAAATTTGAGAAGGCAAATTGATTAAACAGAAGTCTTCCGCTGGCTGCTGTTCCTTACTTTAGAAAAGCTCCAAACGTTTTCCTAAATTACCTTAATAATAATAATAATAATAATAATATTAAGTAACTGAATAATTGTACATTTATGATATACTGTGCACCTGCAGTTGTTGATCAGTTAGAAAAATGTAAACGCTACAAGTAATTTTCCAGGACACAGTCCATTATTCATTCTATATTGTGAAAATTTTGATTATTGATAAATTTGATAAATTTTGAAGACTGTGCCCCATTTTTACAGACACTTTTTGGAGTGTAGCATACTAACTACTAATACACTCCTTTAATTGCACAATGTATAGTTTTACTAGTTTACTAGCTTATTCGTGTTTACTAATTCAAAGCTGTATTTGAAAATACGGTTATTTATATTTTAACACTATTTTATGCATTGACATTATTTTACGAACAAATCTAAATTAATCTTTTTTGCTGAGATTTGATGCAGTGCCCAGGGCTCTGAACCGGTTCAAGGAACGAAAACGAAAAACGAAAACAAATGACATTTAACAGAAACAAAAATAAAATCAATTTTAATCGTTCTGAACAGAAACGGAAACAGAAATTCCAAATTAACCGGTTAATAACGGTATTTTTATCGTTCTCTTTATTATATCAATTTGGGAGACCAAAAACATGAATTTAAATTGTGTGTGCAAATGCGACGCTGACACATACAACGTGAAATGCCCGCGAAGCAGACGTCATAAGCAGAGCCCTTTCTGATGCAACAAGCTTAAGGTTACCAAGCACCTGGCTGTTTCATGTGAAAAGGTATGTTTAGTTTTAAGTTTCTGCCAGGTGAACTCGTTTACTTTTGGTTTTAAAGACAAGACGTTCAAATGACACGAACACGGAATTTGGTTTAATCATTTGTAAACAATGCCAAACATGTTATTAAAAGGCACACACAATCTATCTATCTATCTATCTATCTATCGATCGATCGATCGTGTAATAAAATAACGTTATTAACCGGTATTTTTTTCTAGAAAACCGTTTTCGGAACGTATTGTTTAATGAGGAACGCAAGAACAGAAACGTTATAATATCGATTCTGCTCGGAGTGAACCAAATGGATTTTTTTTTCGTTTTTAAGCCCTGGCAGCGCCACAATTTTGCGGCATGATTAGTAATGGCATCATTTAGCAACAAATCCACACTCCTTTAGCAACTTCCCTGAAAATTAGTTGACAACACTGTTTTTATGTCAGACTGTACAAAATGCATCTTAGTTACAGCAGTTCAGTCATTATTGATTAAACCAATTGTTTCTATATTATTAGATCGGTCAGTACAGCAGTAGTCTGATCAGATTGGTCAGATTCAATGCAAAGGCATTTCAAATGGTCACTACAGAACATGACACACTAAATAATCAAAGACTGATGATTTGCCAATGGTGAAAAATATTTTGCAGCCCTGTCCAAATAGTACAGTATGCAACAGGCTTAACTCGGGTTATTAATCGAAGGTGTTTTCTTACTGTTGTCTCCAAAATGTCTGACCTGCTCCAAAGCACAGTGGCACCTCCTCATGGTCAACCTGGACAGAACAGGACATTCCTGTAAGATTTCTGGTTTAATCATGAATGAAGGTCAAGCGAGGCAGCAGCACCTGTTGAATGTAAACTCCACATCCAGAGGTTCTCCCAGATAGTTATTCTGAAAATCAGCGTTGACACGTAAACTCACGTCCTCGTCTGTGATCTGTGAGAGTCAATGCACACAATTTATGACTGACAGCTGTCAATCAATCATGTTACAAACATTCCATGAGCTACAAATACTGTCCAAAACAAGAACAATGTGATAGATTTGCAACAACCAACTGATGCAGCGTTTTTGCAGGCTTTATTAAGGCAAATTAACCACTTTAAGACCAATAACTTGGTCCATTCAAATTTGCAAAACTGCAACATCCAATGTCCCATTACTTTAGTTAATTTTACAAAAAAAAAAAAAAAAAAAAACTCAAATATGGAAAAAAGTTTTCCTAAAACCGCTCTTCCTCAGTATTTTGTCTTGTTTTCCAGTGCAAATGCATAAATGTTCTTAAATTAAGATATTCATTTGAGAAGCAAAACTACTTTTGGTATTTTTTTCTGAAAATGTAATAAACGAAGTAAGTTTGATGAACAAGACAAGTTATGAAACAACTTGCATAAACTCACTTCATATTGTTCAGTATCTTGTTCAGATTTAATAAATTAATTTAGCATCTTAAGTAAATTTGTCTAAACTAAGTGTAGATATTTATATTGGAAAGCACCACAAAAAATACAGAGGAAGATGTTCATGTTTTTGCAGTGTATGCAATATTTAATGCCATGACGTTATTAATTTAAGGCTTTAACTTGAGTTGTAAAAATCTCAAATTGAAGCATAAAGTATGAGAGCACTTTTTATTAAACATAAAATAAAAAAAGCTATTTCAAATAATGTTAAAAGGAGAAAATGTATTTACTGGTAAATATTTACTGTTATAACAGCTTGCTTACTGAACCATGTTTTTTAAAAAACCGATTTGGTCCCACTTTATATTAGGTGGCCTTAACTACTATGTACTTATATCAACAACAACAAAAAAAGGTGTACTTATTGTGTTGATATTGTATTGCAAAACATTTTTACTGCTATTAATGTGGGATATGGTTAAGGTTAGGGGCAGGTTTTGTGGTATGGGTAGGTTTAAGGGATGGGTCAACAATGTAATTATAAATATATTTACAGAAATTAATTACAGATGGAATTACATGCAGCTATTTTTAAAATACAAGTACAATATAAAATAACCGCATTGTATCAAATTATTAATTTAAATGCAAGTACATACTAGTTAAAGCCACCTAATATAAAGTGGGACCGATGATTTTTATCAGGTAATGCATGAACTGATAAGCATACACAAGCACCACAATGCAAGCCACTTGGGATAAAAGCATCTGCTCAATACATACATAAGAATTAATATTTTAAGAAATATTCATATTAATAAATTGGCAAACCGTCATTAGACAGTTAGTCATTCATGAGACTGTATACCTCTGTGATATAAGAGATGTACTCAATAACAGCTCCTCCACTACAGGGCTTCTTCAGAACAACTTTATCCCCTACAGAAAGAAAGAAACAAACACCATTTTAGTATTATCTACACCAAACTATTCTCTCACACAGGGATGCACAGTGAAACAGACACTTTCCCTTTGCCTTTTTACGGATCAGCAATGTTCACAATTGTTTATTCTTTAAAGGAATAATTTGTGATTTTTTTTCCAGCATGTCATCCTTATATTTTTCTCATCCAGTATTACTATTATTATCAGCGATTATTTCTTTCCTCCAGCTCCTTTTTTGGCTAAACTATTCCTTTAATCTTTTTTTTTGTTTGTTTTGTAAATGCATATACATTATGTGTGACCCTGAACCACAAAACCAGTCTCAAGTTGCTGGGGTATATTTGTAGCAATAGCCAAAATTACATTGCATGGGTCAAAATTATAAGTCAAAAATCATTAGGATATTAAGCAAAGATCATGTTCCATGAAAATATTTAGTAAATTTCCTACCATAAATATCAAAACTACATTTTTGATACGTAATATGCATTGCTAAGAACTTCATTTGGACAACTTTAAAGGCGATTTTCTCAATATTTAGATTTTTTTTTGCACCCTCAGATTACAGATTTCCAAATAGTTGTATCTCGGCCAAATATTGTCCGATCATAAACCATACATCAATGAAAGCTTATTTATTCAGCTTTCAGGTGATTTTAGAAAATTTAAACTTTGAAAAAGACTCTTATGACTGGTTGTGTGGTCCAGTGTCACATAGTAAAGTTATATTTTAACAGAGAGCATCCCGACCGATGAAGAGGTTTGGTCGGCCCTCAGCGAGTCCTGGCACCTCCAGGTGAAGATACACAGCTCCCTTCCTGAGGATGGCGCCTGTGAGGCTGAACTCTCTGATCTCCCTCTCGGCCTGCAGCTCCTCCAACCACAGCAGCGCCGAGAAACGCGGCAGCATCGACAACAGACTCAAGGGCTGCAGAAACACATTACAACAACAGCTTTTGTTAAAGGTGATGTGTGTCAGTTAACACTTTCAACCAATGCTGTGAGTTTGGGGACAGGACTATGTCTGTCCAAGAGTTCAGGAAACCAGGAAAGTGTTACATCACATTTGTACTATTCTATTGTATTCTGGTAGATTTTTCTGATTTCTATTTCAGATTTTTCAGACAATTGAGAAATTGTGGTTTTGAATAAAATATGCACCAATGCAAACAGCTGATGATCAGCTCACTGTCACACTCCATGAAGGAGCTTAACGCAGAACTTATCACTAGTCCTGATATTCACAGAATGTGATTGTGCCAAAAAAAAACACCAAACACAGCAGTGAAACAGGAAAAAAAAACAAGCTTATGAGACACCAGATGAACTTTCACAATGGCTGCGGTTAAACACTTACCAACTTTTTAATAATACATCAAGGATAACCAATAAGAAATTTGTATTAGATCACAAAATCGCATAGGGTCTTCATAAATGCTTCAATTGTTTTAAGTCCTATCAATTAAATGTATTATTAATGCTTTTTGATTAAAGTTCAATTAAATCATTAAAACAGAAACCAGGAAAAAAAATTTTTTCAACATTTCATTAAACTTATTATACTGTTGTGAAATTGTATACATTTCATGATTTAATTACACATGCTTTTGGATTACTTAAATATTTAATAGGGCCCTACAAGCAGTGACTGGTATACAAAAGTTTACATCCCCCTTCCAGAATCTGCTAAATAATAAATTATCTGACCATAATAAGTGGGATCATATAAAATGCATGTTATTTTTTTATTTAGTACTGACCTGAATAAGACATTTCACATAAAAGACATTTACATATAGTCCACAAGAGAAAATAAAAGTTGAAATTTATAAAAATGGCCCTGTTCAATGGTTTACATCCCTTTGATTTTTAATACTGTTGTTACCTGAACTGTTTTTCATTGTTCATAGGCCCCTTGTTTGTCCTGGAGTTAACCTGCCCGCTGCTCAGAAAAATCCTTCAGGTCACACAAATTTTTTTGAACATCTGAGGGACTCATATGCAACTATTACAGAAGGTTCAAACACTCACTGATGCTCCAGAAGGAAAAAAACATGCATTAAGAGCAGAACAGAACGGATGTGTACATTTTTTTTTATTTTGCCTAAACACAATATTTTCTTCATTTATTACTGCCCTTCAGAGGCTACAAAAGATACTTACATGTTTCCCAGAAGACAAAATAAGTTACATTTACACTGATATTCAAAATCAAAATGTTTTCACTTAATGCATGTTTTTTCCTTCTGGAGCATCAGTGAGTGTTTGAACCTTCTGTAATAGTTGCATATGAGTCTCTCAGTTAGCCTCAGGACTATATCTTATTTGGGTCAGTACTAAATAAACAGTAACATGCATTTTGTATGATCCCTCTTATTTAATAATTAACATTTTGCAGATTTAAAAAATTATCAATTGTAAATCAGCACGTGTGGGACGCAGCAGTGAAGAGGACAGAGACAGATGGGTACGTTACCTCTGCCAGAGCCGGCTGGACGCACAGCACATCCTTCTGACCTTCAACACAATCTTTGAGAGCCTGCGGCACACCGTAGTTCCCCAAGAAGTTTGGAAGATGCCGCCGTGCGAGCCTGACGAAAACCAGCAACAAGATGCCTTTCAAAACACTTTTCCTGCACATTTACTGTTGAAATGGAAACAAGCTAAACAATAACATCCGTTTTAGCACTTTTGCCCTCGAGTACCTGGTTTACTGCACATGTTTCTGGCCCTAACAAAGCTGCAACCAATATCTGATACACTAGATTGCCAAAAGTATCCTTTTAATGAACAGGTTTGACTACTTCAGTCATTTCCATGAGTACTAATCTTAATGTTTAAGCATATAATGACATTCTAGGGAATTGTGTCCTAATTTTATACCAAAAGTTTGGACAGGACCCTTTTTTATTCTCTGTGTATAAGGCAAGGTTCATAGAGAAATGTTTGACTGAGTCAGTGTGGAAGAACTTGAGTGGTCTGCATAAAGCCAAGTCCTAATTGCAGCTGAACACCTCTGGTGTGACTTTAAATGCAGACCTTGAGACAAAAACTCAGAGCAAACACCAATGACCTGTGCATATGAGTACAGTCATTTTAGACTCTTACAAAACTGAAGCAGAGATGGAAATAAATTTTAAATGCATGAATTATGCTTCCATCTTTGTTGCTACAGTTTTGGAAGTGCCTTTTTCTGTTCTAAAAGAAGGAGGTGTCCCTGTACTTTTGTCCATATAGTGCATGTACAAGTCATTGGTGTTTTTGTCTCAAGGTCTGCATTTAAAGTCACACCAGAGGTGTTCAGCTGGGAATAGGACTTGGCTTTATGCAGACCACTCAAGTTCTTCCACACTGACTCAATCAAACATTTCTCTATGAACCTTGCCTTATACACAGAGAATAAAGTGCCCTGTCCAAACGTTTTGCTATAAAATTAGAAGGACACCATTCCCTAGAATATCATTAAATGCTTAAACATTAAGATTAGTACTCATGGAAATTGCTAAAGTAGTCAAACCTGTTCATTAGAAGGGGGTTCCCCAATACTTTTGGCAATATAGTGCATCTAATGCCTAAAATCAGTGGTCTCAAACTGCCGCAGCTCTGCACAGTTTAGCTCCAACTCACACCTGCTTGGAAGTTTCTAGTAATCCTGAAGAGCGTGATTAGCTGGATCAGGTGTGTTTGATTAGGGTTGGAGCTAAACTGTGCAGAGCTGTGGCCCTCCAGGAACTGAGTTTGAGACCAATGCCTAAAATAGACAACAACTCATGCACAGCAAAAGAAATAAATGCATTTGAGCCCAGAATCAGTGATATTTGAGCGTGGGGTCACACCTGATGGGGGCCGGCGGGGCTGTGACTGTGAGCACCTGCAAGGGCTGCTGATGCTGCTGCTGTGGTAAAGCTGTTAGACCGCAGTATGGGACGCTGGGTTTGAGCAGACTCTCCTCCACGCTGCTCACAGACACCTCCAGACGCCTCCCGATGGTGAAGGAGGAGAAGTGCAAAAGCAGCAGCTCAGCGGAGCGACCCAGAGTCCTGCAGCAAAACAAGCGCAGTAAACATTGTTAATTTCTGAAGATTATCACAGTGGTGGGGGGGTTCTCCCCCATCTATTTTGCCAGTTTTTTTTCACCATTGCATAAAATTAAAAAGCCAAAATGTGTTTTTTACAATTTTGTCTTGCTTTAAGGAAAAAAAAAAGTTCAATACAAAAGAACAATATAAAAATATTTACTTAACACTGAAGTAAAAAAAAAAAAAAAAAAAAAAAAAAAAAAAAAAGTAAAAGGTTTGTTTACATACTATATGTGCGTTTACTTTATTATGTATATATAAATACACACACATATATATTAAAACAATATTTATGTATAATTGTAAAATATATATATATATATATATATATATATATATATATACACACACACACACACACACACACAATTTAGATTATAAATATAAATGTAAAATATTTTTCCTTAATATATACATGCATGTGTGTATTCATATATACATAATATACACAGTACACAAATATATAGTATGTAAACAAACTTTTATTTTGGATGCGATTAATTGCGATTAATCATTTGACAGCACTAAACATTGAACATTTTTTACATTCTAGTAGACATTATAGCCTACCAACAAAGCACAATTTAACTTAAAATAAGTATTAATAGAGCTGTTGTAATTATTGCTATCATTATTTGTCCTACTTTTTTATTTTATTTTACAGAACAACAGTAAAATGACAGTACTAACATTTATGAATGCTGAATTATTTCGACATTATTACTTTTTGTTGACAGAAGCAGATTTATGAATGATTCTCTCACGAAGCCATTTCAGCGCAGATTTTCCTTGGACTTTGAACCTTGGCTAAGGAGCTCATGCAGCTGTCAGAAATCACAATTTGTGCATGTATTAGAAAAAAATAACCTTCTGTGGTTTAATTACTAATGGTTTAAGCCTGATTTCAGTCATCATACAGTAACCAGCAACATCCACCCTTTCCTTTTTTTATCATAAACATGCAATGCTGTGTTTAACAGTCTTTGCATCTTTCTCTGACAGTTTTAAATGCTTCCACACTATGGACATGTTTGCTACATTAGTGTTTATATATTTATTCAGTCTTTTCTCTTATTTCGGTTGCCGAACATTCGGTGCATCCCTAATAACGGGTGAATTAAAACCCTCACTTGGCCTGACAGCCGACAGTCACAAATGCTCTCTCTCCAGGCTCGATTTCCAGGTTTGTCTCCAGCATTCGCACTGAATCTTCATCCTCACCATCCTCTGTCTTTTTCCCTGGAGGTTTGTCATTTCTGAGAGACGCAGATCTGAGGCAGAACTGCTGAACCGAGTCCCATCCTGCAAACTCACAGCAGGTCAGCCGCTGGCGCTCAGAGCCGGTGTTTCTGTGTCAAACAACACCGAAAGGGAGTGAAGCAACAGATAAGTAAGGAATAATTGACTTCGGTCCGCTGAATTCCTAGAAAATAATGCACACCCGAGGTGGTGTTGCGTCCACGATGCGAAGCGGAGTAAAAATGTTACACCTCGGGTGTGCATTATTTTCTAGGAATTCAGCAGATCGAAGTCAATTATTCCGCTTATACTACGGTTACCACACCTCAAGACATCGATCAGATGATATATTTCAAGGTATTCGTCCGGTTTTTGTTCTTAAACAGCTATTGTGAGCAGGATTAATTTCTTACGCAGCTCATCCAAAGTCTTTGTTGCTAGTTCCAAGATGTCATTTTAGACCTAGTAACGACGTTGAGCCGTTGATAGCAGAATAATGCAGTTAATAATGTAGTTTAGACAGACAGACTGGCAGGCAGACAGACTGAAAGAGAGAGACAGAAAGAGATTAAGCTCGTGAATTACCTCTGTGAGTCTGTGCTTCTCTCAAACGTGATCAGAAGCAGCTACTTATAGTGAAACTTTCAGTTCATTTTCTTCAGGAACAGCGTTGATGTTACCTCGTTATGAGAAATGTCGTTTAGTTTTTAAGTTGTTAATCATCAGAGCAGCGCTAACAACATTAGCGCCTATGTTCACGTCTGTGTTGACTTATGCGTGTGCGTCTGTTAGAGAGAGAGAGTGGAGAAATAGTGTGTGCTTTCCGTACATGATAAAACTTAATTTTGCGGCAAAACATGGAAGAAATCTGTCATTTCTTTGTATTGTTTATATCTGTATTTATTTGTTTGGCCAGTGTCGTTGTGGGTTTTGATTATTTTGCTGTTTTAGGCTGTAAGGACCTTTGAAATAACTGAAATAGTGTGGCGAAGTGATATAAACATGTAATGCGGTTAGAAGCTGCCTGGAACTACGTTCGCCGTGCGTTTCCCTGAAAATAATGCACACCTTCAGAACGTTCATCAGCCAATCAGATTCAAGCATTCAGCGGCCCCGTAGTATAATTATTTATTAATAAACTGGGGCCGGATTCACGAACATCATCTTCAGAAATAAATTAAGAAATTTCTTAAGATTAATTCAAAGAAGTTCGTAAGTGCAATTCTTGAAAAATTAAGAAGTTCTCAGATATGTTCTTAAGAGCATCTTAATTTTTTCTTAAGAAGAAACTGACATCTTTATTTGTGTGAATACATGGCTGAAGACGCATCAAACTCATACACCACGGATTGTCTTTTTGCGGTTTCTGCAAATGATCCTAATAATAAGCCTGTTTTCATCATGATCTTGATTGGCACTCAGCTTCACGTTTTTAATGCGCCGTGTTTTTGAACAGTTTCCTTTAAAGAGCCTGTCTTAATCTTCGGCCATCTGTTTTATTCATTTTGGTGTTTGTGTTTTTGCGCCTCATCCGAATGAGCGTTTCCGCTAACGTTATGTGTGCGCATTCATCTGCGTATTCATTCTATTCATTTATAGGCTAAATAAAATAACAAATGTTCAAATCTGACTCGTCTTTGTAGAGCTGCTACTGAGTTTTGATGTCAGCAAAAAATAGGGTCCCATCATGATCATTGTTTACATTATCATTCAGAGAACTGTTGCACATCCCTATTAACAGCCCTAATATCTATTATATGTAGCTAGCAGTGTTGTTATGCTTAAATATAACAATTCATTTGAAATAACCCAATAAATCCATTAAATAATTCATACTTTATGGGATTTAAGACGGGTCTGGGGCCATCCTAACTTTAAGAAGTTATTTACGATGTTTTTTAAGAAGATTCTTTTCAAGAATTTGAATTCTTCTTAAATTTTGTCTTAAGAACAATCTTAGGTAAAAAGATAAGAATATTCTTAAGAAGAATTTTCAGGAATACTAAATATTCTTAACTTTTTACTTAACTTGGAAAATAAGAAGAAAATGGCAGTTAAGAAAAAAAATTCTTCTTAAGAATGTTTCGTGAATCCTGGTGTTTTCTGAATCATTGTCGGCTGCTGAGATGAAGTGGATGCGGACTCGTCATCTCCACAGTACAGTGAAAGAAATGCACCTTTCATATGCATTACACATTCATATGCATTTTTTAGGGCTGTCAAATGATTAATCGCGATTAATCACATCCAAAATAAAAGTTTATGTTTACATACTATATGTGTGTTTACTCTGTATATTCATTGTGTATATATAAAACACACACATACATGTATATAATTAAAAACAAATTTATATATATATATATATATATATATATATATATATATATATATATATATATATACATACATACATACATACACACATATATATATATATATATATATATATATATATATATATATATATATATATTTACACCTGTATACAATTTAGATTATAAATAAATAAATATTTTATATATAAATCTAAAATATTTTTCCTGAATATATACATGAATGTGTGTGTATTTATATATACATAATAAATATACACAGTACGCTGACATATAGTGTGTAAACAAACTTTTATTTTGGATGTGATTAATCATGATTAATCGTTTGACAGCCCTAGTTTTTTTCTTTTCTTTTTTAAATAACCGATCATTTCGCTAGATAAGACCCTTCTTCCTCAGCTGGGGTCGTTTGAAGCAGCATTAAAACTGCATTTTGGAAGTTCAAACTGCGCACCATAGAACAGTTTTTTGTGCCTAAAAAACTAATAAAACTTTTGTAGACCAAATCTCTTCTCGTTTACTAACAATTAATAAACTATCTGGGGGACAGCCGAAGAACTAAAAGATATTGTTTCCTCATGTAAGGTGTGCATGTGAACTCACTGGATCCAGATCTGCAGCTCCTTGCCGTTTCCCAGTAATAGAGACCCGAAGTGGTTTTCCTGGCTCACCAGAAGCCCACCTTTATTCTCCAGCAATCTCTGCAGCTCATCGTCTGGCATATTCAGCCCTGAGGCGTTTCCACTGTCAGAAACACACAAGACAACAAAGAGGAGGATAGAAATACTCTACAAACCACTGCATTTAATGATTTTGATTAAGTTTCTTTCTGTTACAGAATAAGATTAATGCACCAAAAACTAAAATACTGAACATGGCAAAAAGGCCTTCATTTTATTTTGTAAACACTGAGGGCAATCAGTTATTTATATTGACTCAACCAATACATCAAAAGCAATAGTTTATGGTATGAATGCAAAAACATTCATCCATGTAGAATAATTAATCTTTCATTAGGGCTATCAAATTAACATTAACAATTTCTACACATCAAAACTTGTGTGTTTATAGCCGTTTTGTCTTGTAAACGGTGCTTGATCTGTGCAGATTTCACTCCTGATTCAGAACAGACCACTTTCTCAATGAAGGAAGCGTTATTATGGACTTCAATTTTAGTTAAAAACATCTTAATGATAGACTTGTTTCAGTTTTTGTCTTCTCAAGATGTTAACTGATGGACTAGAGTGCTGTGGATTATTGTGATGTTTTTATCTGTTTGGACTCTCATTCTGACGGCACCCATTCACTGCAACTTATCTAACGCTACATTTCTACAAATTTCATTAATACACATCTTTTCAGCTGTACATTTTCAGCTAATTACCATTTGTGACCCTGGAGCACAAAACCAAGCAACTACATTAAGCAGCACAGGTATATTTGTAGCAATAGTCAAAAATACATAGTATGGTTCAAAATTTATAGATCTTTCTTTTTTATGCCAAAAATCATTAGGATATTAAGTACAGATGATGTTCCATGAAGATATTTTGTAAATTTCCTACTGTAAATATATCAAACCTTTTTGATTAGTAATATGCATTGCTAAGGACTTCATTTGGACAGCTTTAAAATTTTCTCAATATTTAGATTTTTGTTGCACCCTCAGATTCCAGATTTTCCAAATAGTTGCATCTTGGCCAAATATTATCTGATCATAACAAGCCATACATCAATGGAAAGTAGGGCTGGGCAATATGGGCAAAAAAAAAAATTATCATATCAGTCAATATTGATAATTATAATGATAAATGTCAAATTTGTATTTCTTTCAAGTTAAAAGGCAGATTTTTGTGCTACAATGTAAAACTTGTACAAATCAGACAGTTAAATGTGGCTTTCAAATATTTTTTATGGTCAGAACATGACCAACACTTCATGTTCTTTGCATTCTTCATACTTTTTACAGTCATTTTTCCTTAACAAAACAAGTATCTTAATAGAAAAAAAATATTTCTTAGTTCTGCATGACTAATATTGCAATCTCATTTTTATATGGTGAAATTGATTTATTCGGACTGGTTTATTAACCTTTGCTCTTTCATTGTTTCATGATAATAACAGTCAATATAGCACCTTAATACCATGGTAAGAATTGTAAATGGTTCCTAGGTGTTTGCATGAGAAACAGTCTAAATGCATAAACGCTATAGCTTAAATCACAACAAAATACTGTAATTATATTCCATTACTCCTCCTTCAATACATTTAATACATGTCTACATTAATAATATAATAAAATTCGACAAATATACCCACATTTCTGACAAAATATCACTGTAAATCTGTGGTAAATGATGGCGACCAAGGTTATTATCGAAAACTGAAACTAAGACGAAAACGATTGATTTTATTTCAGTCAGTGAACAAGCAGCCTACAAAACACTAAAATAATGGCCAAAGAAATGATATAAGAAAGTAGCCAAAATAAGAATGGTTAATATTAAACAAACATGTGTGTCATAAATTCATAACTTCGACCAGCCCTTGTTCGACGGCTCATCAAAATTACCGACCGAGTCCGACTGGAGTCTGTGTCTTTTCTCTCTTCCTCATTACACTGTTGCATCCATTACAATTGCTTATTTTTGTTTTTAATAGGAACATGGTTATTTTTCGTTTCGGTTCCTCAGAAAGTTAATTTAGAAATATATTTGGAACATTTTTTGTTTGTTAAATTAAAGCTTTTGTTATTTAAAGTAACAACCAAGCGGCCAGCGGCAGTCAGTGTGTTGATTACAGCCTGTTTGATCAATTTTGCCTTCTCAAATCATCAAGACTTGTCTAAAATAACATTTTCTAGCATATCAAAATGTTATTTTAAACGTTAAACTTACATAAATGCGTGCTATTATGCACATACAGTCGTTTGTTGGAGAGTGGAAGCTAAATGCGCTTTGCAGGACATGGAGGCGCCAGCGCGATCACTTGCAAACAAATTAAAATAGCCCTACGCCGTAATCTTTGCTCATAAAGTTAAGCAGAGCATATCATCTGGAACTGTAAAGGGTCTATGCAAGGGTCCATGCACTCACTATTCCAAAAAAATCTTGTGCTTTTGTAAAAATAAAGAAAAACAAAATACCTTACAGTCAGGATAAATGTATCTAAAAAAAATTAATCGAGTCAGATGGCGAGTCAGGATCGTCAACTTCATCTTTGCCATGTTGGCTCAGAAAACACTAGTTTATTAACAATTCATTTAAGTATCTCCTTATTTCCCTCCGACACATTCATAGAAATTACTTTTCCCGGAACTGTCCCAGCTTTAGTCTATTGCGTGTGTTTGAACGCAGATCTCTTCCAGCAACTGCAAAAGCACTTGCACTCGCTGCTGCCGCCGGCGGGGACACTAAACGCCGCCACTGCAGAATGAATGTTGCAGAATCACTGTACTTTATGCTTGTTAGAGTTTGTGTGACGTCACGTACATTACTGGCGGTGGCGCGGTTGTCATTGCGACCGTCACAGCCCTATTTGTATCTCAAACCCTTATGTTATTTTTGTTATTCAGAGTTAAGCACAGAGATAATGCCAACTGTGCAAACAATAAATGTTGCTGAAATATCTTTTTTTGTGTGTTCTCTGGAAGTGTTCTGTTATAATTACTAAAACTGAAACTAAATATATAAAAACGAAATAGAAATGTTTTCACAAAAAAAACTAAACTAAAACTAACAAAACCATTAATGAAACTAACTAAAACTAAACTAAAATTTATTGAAAATTTGAAAACGAAATCATCAATCAAACTAATTTAAAAATGCAAAACTATAATAACCTTGATGGTGACTGTAGATTAAAAAGCCTTCTGAGTGTATCGTTGAGCACAGCGTTTCTCTTGTTTGTCAGCGCTGTTTCATCTTGCTATAAAACAGTCATTTGCACTCTTCAATGAATTCAATCGCTTCTCACTGGAGCTGTTTATTGAGCAACACTCATCAGTGAGTGAAAGCATCTGCTCTAGTAAGTTCGCACTGTGATGCCACTTGAACTTTGATCCGAGGGGATAAACGGTCCGAGTGGTGCGCTTTGGCTACAGCTCTTTTGTTCCTCCTTTGCACATAAACATTATATAGAACATAGACTGAACTTGTGTTATCATTTATCAAGGAAATTCATATTTCGATAATTATCGTTATCAATTTATCGTCCAGCCCTAATGGAAAGCACATTTATTCGGCTGATGTATAAATCAATTTTAAAAAACAAGTACCCTTATGACTGGTTTTGTGGTCCAGGGTCACATTTTTTGGGTAAACTATTTCTGTAAGAACTTAGCAGTGCTTTTGAGAGATTTTTTTTTTTCTTTTTCTTTAAATAAATTATACTCGGGTGTAAACGTCTACTTGTGAGTGTCACCTGTGCTGGACGGGCGTCATACACAGAGCTCTCCAGCAGTACAGCGACTGACTGCTCTCCACCACAACCACATTCACCACATCACCGCGAACAGGTCTGAAACCCGGCGGCACGATCAGAGAGTCCAGATTGAAGAACACACTGTCCCCCACAACACCGCTGCGGCCGTGCAGGACGCTCACGCTCACCTGAGAGATAAACAGCACAAAGAAACTCACAAGTCTCGATTTTATACCATTTAAAAATTACTAATTTCCAGTCATTGGTGATTTGGGAAAAGAACTTCATTCAGACTGATTCACACAGGATAGGACCAGTGTTGGGGAAAGTTACTTTTAAAAGTAATGCGTTACAATATTGCGTTACTCCCTAAAAAATTACTAATTACGTTACTTAGTTACTTTTTATGGAAAGTAGTGTGATACATTACTTTTGCATTACTTTTTAAACCTGGGCAGGGCTTGCTTGTTAGTTTTTAATTTAAAAACGTTCGATTCTTTGCAAATGTAAAAGCCCTTTCACATCAAAATGAAATGAAGTGAATAAGGCTAAGGCTGAAGGAAAATTAAATTGACGTCTGTACAGTAGAATTGTAGGAAAAGAAAGTTCAACATTCTTCAGCAATGAGAAAAAAAGAAAAAAAAAAGCACAAATGTTAATATAAAGTAAGTTTTACTTAATAGTACACTGCAAAAAATGCTTTTCTTACTTAGATTTTTGTCTTGTTTCCAGACAAAATATCTAAAAATTCTTAAATCAAGAAGGATTTTCTAAGGAAGTAAAACTTAGAGGGTTTTTTTCTGAAAACAAGACAAAATTAAGTGCGTTTTTGCTTGAAACAAGCAAAATGATCTCCCATTGGTGTAAGCAAAATAATCTTGTTTTCTGTTTGAAATAAGATTTTTTTTTTTTGCTTACCCCATTGGCAGATTATTAAGAAAAACACTTAATTTTGACTTGCTTCTGAAAACAAGAAAATAATTATTTACTTGTCTAGAAAATCCTTCTTGATTTAATTTTTTTGATATTTTGGCTGGAAACAAGACAAAAAATGCAAGTAAGAAAAGTATTTTTGCAGTGTACGGTTGAATTGGATCAACAAAGGTCAGCAGCAAAGACATTAGTTAATAAAATGGGATTAAATACATAAAGGAAACAAAAAGTTACTTTTCTGAAAAAGTGACTCGGATATTTTATTGGAAATGAAAAAGTAATGGGTTACTTTACTAGTTACCTGAAAAAAAGTTATATTATTGCGTTACTTGTAATGCATTACCACCAACACAGGTCAGGACATCACTAAAAACAATAACTCTGATATTTCCAACAGGAAAGAACAGATTTAATATTTCCAGGTTTTCCCACACGATGAGCGAGATCATGACTAACCCCATCCATACGGCGATATCGCAGTGGAGAAACGGCTCGAGCCTGACTGCTCCATTCTGACGGACAGATGACATACTGCGCCAGAACCCAGTCACCCTTCACTGGCTCAAACCCTAAAACACACACACACACACACACACACACACACACACACACACACACACACATCATTTGCTTTCATCTGATTGGTAACAGCCCTACAGTGTTCATTTGTAAGTAGTGGAAAATGTTCAACATTATGTAACTTTTTATTCTTTGAGAGTGAACAGCTAAAGTGATTATGTTTGTATTAGGGCTGTAAATAGATTTTTTTTATTTGCAATTAATCGCACACCTATAGTGAAATTAAACATACAGTACACTATTTGTTTTGTTTAATGTGTTTATTTTTGTTATTTCACAAAATGATGACCCTCATGAGAACCCTCAGAAGAGTTTCAATCTCAATTTAATTGCAGAAGTTTTCAAAAGACATTTAATATCACAAACTTTGCCTCAACACTAGTGCTGCACAATTAATCATAGCGCAATCGCGATGTCGGCCTGTGCAATTATATGACGGGAAAATGTTGCGATTATATTAAGTAAATAAGTGTGTGGACTTGAGAACACATGCTTTCTGAGAACAGTTTGCCGATTTTTGCTAACAAAAGAAAAAAAACTATTTATTGGTTTGAACAACAATTTTATTTCCAGTATAAAATATCGCATATCACAGATGGACCTCTAACTTCTGCAACAGCAAAAAAAAAAAAACTCTTAATATTTTAAAAACAACTACAGAAGAACAAAATAATGCATATTTTTTTACCTTTTGAAACTTAGGATTCAATTTGAGCACATGATTTTACGATTGCCATCACAGTATATTCAGCATCTGGCTCATATTCTCAAAGCTTTTGCTTTCAATGACTTCAAAATCAATATTTTGATCGCTGGCAGCTTATTCTCCACATCCACCATCAAATAAGAGTGACATTCATGTTTTATTGTGTACAGTAATTGTTCTGCAGTAAAACCATTCAAATCAGTTACATTTGTGCTGATGATATTCTTTAGTTTTATGCCTGTGATAGTCAAACATCAAACTTCACCTCATTATTGTCAATTAAACAGTGCCTCCTCCAGGAATAAAGGTCAATTACATGCATTTAGGCATCAGATATTTACATATTCTTTGCACCATAAAAAAAATTATCTCACACTATTACACACCTCTGGTCTCTAGTGACCCTATATGCTTTTTACAAAAAATAATATATCAGAAAACAGACACTTTAATATTTTGTTTTTATTTTTTCTTGTTATATTGTTTATAATGAATAGATTGAGGAATACTAAGAAAGTTGATGTCAAACTTAAAAAAATGTTTCAGTAATATTACTAACCTGCGTGTGCATTTTCCTTAAAAACCCATCAAGTTGACTAACGATACCATTTATTATAATCACATATCGCAATATTGACCTCAATAATCGCATTATGAAAATTCTCAAATTGTGTAGTCCTACTCGACACCAAATTCAGAATCAAAAGTCACTTTAATATGAACTCAGCAAAACACAGTTAATGCAAATGAACGCATGCACCAGTCTTTATCGGTGAGATACGCAGTTGTACCCAAGTAAATATGCAAGCGTACTGATGTCCAGAGGTCCTCTGTCAAGCAACACTTTTCTTTTAGGAGAACAGTCAAAAGTTCAGCAGCACCTTCTAATCAATAATAAAAAAAAATCTGATCAAATATGAATGAATTTGTTCTACAGAGGTGGCACAGGAGAACACAAAAGTGGCTTGTAGGTTTAATAAGGTGGCATACCGATCTCTGGCCGATCGTTTGGAGCATCCCTAGGATTAACTGTGCAACATTCCCAAAGAATTGACCTTATGCACAGAGCGTTCTTTAGATCTTCTGCATAATGATAAGCCAGCTCTTAAACTTCTGGTCAGACTCATTTTATATGTGCTATATATAGATGGAGACTCTTGAGACTGCTCTCCTGCCTCGTTTTTATCAGAAACTGAGAAAAATAATAATTTCAACATCATAAATAATGATTGGGGCATGAGCATTCGGTTTCATGTTATTTAACAACATATCATTTGGTAATCCCAGGAGAGTAATAGTTGTACATTTAAATGCTGACAGCTAAACACTATCATAACGTGTTTAGGCTTACCTTATGCTTATTTTTAACGACATCTTACTAGTATTCTTGATCAACTTGCCTTCATAGTCACGAACACAAATATTACAATATTTTATTACTTTTATTAATTTTCAACTCTACAGCTGTGCGCTGTACAAGAAAATTCACTTCAAAGATTCACTTTTCATTCATAAATACGATATGGGAAAAAAGTTTAACGGAAAACAACATTTTTAAGATTGATATGAAATTACCCTTATAACCAAAAGATGGCAGCAGAGGATTCGTTTTTGGCTGCAGCTGCCATTTAAACGCCCCAGTCTTGCTTTTCGATTCATTATTAGTTTAACAAATGTTCATACTTTTACCGCACTACAAATTGAAAAACGTAAATATTAATCATATAATAAATAAATAATGCATTCAATATGAATCAATATGAATTTGAAATATTTTAGATACAATTTCATTAACTACATCTTTTATCTACATCATTTTCTCTTGAATTGTAAAAACTATTAAATGGCCTATATTCAACCAACACAAACTTGTTCCTGCTGTAGTTTTGTTACTCTGAATTTAGTCTGAATCACTGAACGCACAGCTCTGTTTTTGACATCGGCTGGTCAGATGTTTTCCTCCATTATTACTGTCAATCACAGCAACGGCTCGTGCATATTTAGCGGATTTAATCATGTAATTTTTTAAAACTAGTGTTTGTCATTCTTGAAATGGTATACATGGACGTTTGGTCCTCTTAGACAAAAAAAAAAAAAAACACTTTTCTTTGATTGTGAAAGGATTATGTAGAGAAAACAGAGAGCAAAGGACAGTCCTATTACGGCTCAGTACAGCTGACCAGAAATGACTGAGCTGGCTTATCTAAACAAGGAAGCAATCCATGCATATGGTCAATTGCAGGGCTAATACAGGACAAAAGCCTTTAAACACTCACACAGAGATTAAAATTCAGCCTGAGCATTAAAGCCAGCGATTCTGACCTTCACAGAGCGCTGATCGTGGGAAATACGTTGTCTGGTTGATGTATCCTCCGTCTCGATCACATGACGTCACTGTCCCAATCAGAGGCCTGAGTTTGTTATCGTCCGGCATGAGCGCCTCTGATCCGCCATTCTCCCATCCGTCCTTGTGTCGCTCCACCTGAAAACAACAGGGAAAAAAAGTGATATAAATTGTATAAATCTATTCCAGAAAGAAAGGAAACACTCATATTATTGTTTACTAGATTAAATTAATGAACAACATCTAAAGCACATCCCTCAGTTACTTCACAAGTTCATAACAATGTAAATAAACCAGTGATGCTCAAGTCTGTTCCTGTGGTTTGAATGAATCAGTTGAATAAATGATTCAATGACTGCTTAGATTTAATGCCTTGACAGTATTAACCATGTAACTGTGAAATCAGGCACTCATTCACCATTTTCTAGTGAATAATAAAGTAAACGTTCTTCTAGAAAGAGAATATATGACTTTATACAAGTGAAAAATTACATTAACAAAGTAAATTGGTTACTCCATTTCATGTAATACTGAAAACGTGTCAGAGAAGTCACAATGAGCTCACAGCAGAAAAAACTAAATTGAATTCACTCCTTTTCATTATTAAGCTGAGCAGTATAAAGTTTCAAACCAAAGTAAATAATTTTAAAATAAAGCAAATACAGTTGTGAACCTTTAAAAAGATGCTGATTATATATGCTATGAAACAAAAGTTTAATACCATAACAACAGCCATATTTATGTATAAATGTGACCCTGGAGCATAAAACCAGTCATAAGTCGCTGGGGGATATTTGTAGCAATAGGCAAAAATACACTGTATTGGTCAAAATTATAGATTTTTCTTTTATGCCAAAAATCATTAGGATATTGAGTAATGATCATGTTCCATGAAGATATTTAGTAGATTTCCTACTGTAAATATAATTATAAATACACAACTTAATTTTTGATAAGTAATATGCATTGTTAAGAACTAAATTTGGACAACTTTAAAGGCGATTTTCTCAAGGTTTAGATTTTTTTTGCACCCTCAGATTACAGATTTTCAAATAGTTGTATCTCTGCCAAATATTGTTCTATCCTAACAAACCACACATCAATGGAAAGCTTATGTACTCAGCTTTCAGGTGATGTATGCATCTCAATTTCCAAAAATTTACCCTTGTGGTCCATAGTCACAAATAGCATTGTCCACTCCCTAGTTGTCTTTGAGAACAGTGTTTTCAGATTTAACATAATTACCTATATTTATTAGTTTTTGCATTTGGATATATACACTTTGGCTTCATCGAAGACTACTTTTTTTTGTAAGTTTCCATTTTTTTTGTTTAAAAATGCTGATCTTCTGGCTGGCAAACATTCTCAAACAACATTCAGTTTCTTGCACAAATATAAATGAAATACCAAGACAAATAATAAGAAGATACCCCATGAGTATCAAAAAAAAGTTTGCTTTCACTTCTGAAATGATGGCACCTGTTACTGAACACAATATGTGATGGAAAGCTTCCACTCTTGTCTAATGAACTTGAGCACATCAGTAGGTCATTTTTGACTGTTAATTTGATGGTTTTCGGGGTCAGATCTCACCCTGAGAGCTCTCCACTGTCCGTGAGCTCCTTCCCGCACCGCTAAAGCCTGGACCGAGTCTCCGACGCAAAGCACGACTCCTCCTAACACCACTCCCGATGTGAAATACACGGCGTGATCGATGAGGCCATAATCCGCGCACAGGTGCGTCACGACGCCCGTTTGCACCTGCCGGATCTGCGGCACACCTGAAAACACATCACACCGCTCAGACTCACCTGTGCGCGGCCCGCTTTATAGCATCATGTGACCCACTGACCGTCAAAACGCGGATCCTCCAACTGCTCATCCTCCTGCGCTCTGCGCCACAGCGGCGACAGCAGCTTCGACATAAAACACTGCACGATGCTCACCATCACTACAGTCTGCAAACACACTCAGCTCAATAAAAACAGCATCATATAAGGTCATTTAGAGCACCAGATCAAGGGCTTACCTGTGCTGTCCTAACAGCCAGATAACGTTAGCACGTGTGACGTGGATGCGCTTGATTACGCTAACGCGATCAACACGTGACGATGAAAATGATCGTTTATGAACGCTAAATCCCTTGCTGCACGCTACTGCGTCTATGTGACGATAACATAATGCATTTCAAATAAACATCAAAGGTTATTCATGTATCTGAGAAATATTATACATATACTTCAGTTTAAAATGATTTTTATCAACCAAATATGAGTCTGAAAAGTTTTTAGTGACTGAAATTAAACGTGAGGTGTGCATGAAAAAGTAATCTGATAATTCATCAGTCTTATTGCCACACAAGTCCTAAAAAGTAAAGCCGAAACACTGGTGTCTGGCTTCAGTATAGATAATAAACCCCGCCCTCTTCATGTTAACGATTGGACCGGACAAGATCCAAATTAAAAACAACAAAACAAACAAACAAAAAAATTTAACTTCAAATCATTTTTCTTAAAGAAGGTTTTCATCATTTGTAGGTCTAGTTCTTATCACTCGATGTATGTTTACGTGTTTGTTTTACTAATAAGTTTAGTTATATCTTCATCCACCTTATTTTTCAATGCAGAAGAAATCTGTTTTCTGGTAATGTGTGAGACTTCCAGTTCATAAGCTGTGGTGGCTGGGAAATAACTAGAATTTCTAGAGGAATTTCTGGAAATGGGTGTGGTGGGGGGGTTGGGGAATTAAAGTGTTCAAAAGACTATGGAAGCAATACCAGTTCTGCATAAACAGCGCAAAACAAGCTAAAAATGGGATATGCACTGCTCAGTGCCGTCTTTTGCAATACCTGCAGGCTGCAGCCAATATAAATGATCTTTCAGATCGTGAAAGCAGACTGTAGTCAGGGTTTTTTTTGCAACAAAAACCCGCCAAATTGCAACTCAAACCTAGCCTAAATGTAACCCATTAAAAATCATGTTTGATAGGTAAAATACACATTTTTGGCTGTTTCCCCTGGTAAACATTAGCATTCTATTGGCAAAATGTTGCATTTTTGGGGTCCTTCAACCCTCGGACATGAAAAACAACCCGCAGCAACAGTGGTAAATTAGCTCAATTCCGTGGGAAAACTGTGGACTTGGCAACACTGACTGTAGTTCTCTTTCAAACATTAATTCAGTATCTCACTATGGGAACTGCCTCAGTCTTAACCAATCCTGGAAGCACCAATTACACTATGTGTGTCAGTTGACAGACCAATCACGACAGTAATATGGGTGTCCCGCCTCCCCATATATATATCACTGTCTGACTGTCCCTATTCTCGTTCTCTTCACCGTGAACATCTCTTGGAAGTATTTTCTGCACTCCTTTCAGTATATCGGCTCAACTGTTCTTAGACGAGCCATCAAGGTATGTCGCCGAATGCTTGTTCTGCAAGTGAGGGCGCAATGGGGAAAGACACCCCACGCCCTTGTGCTTGTGGAGCTATGATATCAGCCAAGGATTCTCATCCCCTGTGCATTGCATGCCTGGAGGTGAGACACGCGAACCCCCCTGCGTGCGTTACAGAAATGAAGCATTTCTGGGACAAACCCTTTTCCTGTAAATGGGTTTTCCAGTTGGATGTGCACAACATGGAGGAGCTAGGGATGACAAATCCCCCTCCTGTTAAGCTGTCAGTGGCTCATCATCTTAATCCAAGCCGCAGAGCATCTTTTCTTCTGCCTCAGCTTCACTGCCAGGATGTACTGAGCATCTAACAGCCTCAGTTTTTCTGAAGATCTATCGTGCCTCTGCTTTGGAAGTGAGGGCTTTAAATGGCACCTCTCTCCTCACTGCTTATCAAGCGGAGCTAATGGAGGAAATGGGGAGACAATGGATGCTGGGGCACCAAACCCAGCCCTCTGGAAAGAGATCTGCAGTAATGCAGAACTGAACCTGAGAACTTCCAGAGGTGCAGCTGCAGCATGGGCTTGGCAGTGGTTGGTGAGCAAGCTCTCTGGCTGGGACTTTCAGGGCTGTCCAACAGAGAGAAAGTTGATTTCTTAGATGCCCCGGTGGAGCCCAAAGCCCTTTTCGGGGCTTCAGTCACTGTTATGCACCAGCAGTGTGATCTGAGGGAGAAGGCAAGAAAGGGAGGCTTTCCAAGCTTGCCTCCCCTGAAGGCCCATTCCTAGCAGCAGCTAGGCACAGACCGGCAAACCCTCCAGGGAAGGAAGAAACACTGGGCAACCTAATCTTCATGTTCTGGACAAAGGGATGAGCAACAGCATTATATGAGTATCTGTTGTTATCCTCCCTCAAGCAGAGTGGTTAATTTCTCCACCTCCTGCCAAGAAAAGGTTTTGGACTCAGGAACCGTTCATAAAAATAAAAAAAATCTCTTTTGACCAGTTCAGCTGTGGAGTTAGCTCCAGTTCCCCCAATGACACACAAAGAAATTCTCCCCCCTAAGTCCACGGTGTTGCCTGGAAAGGTGGAGGGCAATTCACAAGAAAATATATGTGGTGTGAAAATAAACAAAGTCCCTGTGCATCCAGGCAGTGGGCCGAGGGCACTGCTCGCTGTTCATGTGGAAAGCTGGCGCACATGTGCAGTACATCCCTGGGTTCTGTTTATGATAACACTGGGTTATTGTCTGCAGTTTGCTGTAAAACCACCAGTGTTCAACAGTGTGTTGATATCTGCTGCAGAAGGGAAGACAGCTCAGGTTTTAGAGGAAGAAATAGGCTCTTTATTAAAGAAAATGGCAGTTTGGGTTGTGCCGCCAGAGGACAGCGATCAAGGTTTTTACTCCGGGTACTTTGTCATTCCTAAGAGATGGGGAGGTCTCCAACCCATTCTGGATTTGCGGATCCTCAACAAACACCTCAGAAAATACAAGTTCAAAATGGCCAATTTCAGAAAGCTTCCTCACATTTTATTTGCGAGATTCAATGGGCTAGGCAAAAGGGTAATCCAAAAGGCAGGCTAGAAGGTTTCAGGGCAGGCAGAAGGCAGACAAGATGATGGAAACCAGTCTGGGATCACGGACACGGGAAAAGCTAGACTAGGATATTGAAAAACTCGGGAAGGCTGTGTAGAGATGCTAACACAAGGGTGTGCTAAATGCTATGCAGTACTTGGCCAGGAGGAAAAGGAAGTCCAAGGCTTTTATAGTGTGTGTGATAGGCTTCAGCTGTGTGAGTACAATCAGTGCAGTGCATGATGGGAAGTGTAGTCCGTGGTGACATGCAACAGTCTGTGTAGTGTGAGTCAGCAGCTTCTAGATGCTCCAAACAACAAACAATCCAGGAGGGCGTGGAGCGGAGGTGAAACTGGGGGAGGTCCATGTGGAGGACCCGGGAACTGGGGCAGGACTGGCAGAGCAGGGAGCCAGGGCAGAGTTGGTAGGACGGGAAGACAGGGCGGAGTCGGTAGGAAAGGGAGCCAGGGTGGCGGCAGCACAACAGGAGGATCAGGATCCCACCATGGCATAGCAGAAGACAACCAGGCTGGAGCAGATGGAGCCGGAACCCACCAGGGCAGTGCAGACGGAGCAGGAGCCCACCAGGGTGGAGCAGACAGAGTAGGTGTCCACCAGGGCAGAGCAGATGGACCAGGTGCCCACCAGGGCAAAGCAGACAGGACAGGAAGACTTGAAACACAGACAGAGACACAGCGGAACAGTCCAAGAGTTCACAATCGACTAGGCAAGGACAAACAGGACAGAGAGTTGGATTGGAGGTGTAACACTGGGCACTACCAATGTGCAGGGAGTTAAAGAAGACCTCCCCATTTCGTGAGGTTCGGCAGCCTCAGCCACCAACTCTGGGAAAACTGCTGCAGGCATCGTAGCCTCTGAGGATGCCACAGCACATGCTGCTACCTACAGAAGTTCTGCAGCATAGGCTGCCACCTCTGGAGAATCGAAGGTGGTATACGCAGCCCAGATGCACAACACAGCAACTCCCATAATGGGAAGTGCTGCAGACGTGACATGACGAAACTCTGTATGATCAGCTGGGAGGTAGCAAGACTCTGGGAGATCAGCTGAGACGCTATGTTACTCCGGACAAACAGCTGTGACACGAACTTGGACAATCAGTTGTGACGAGACTTGACTCTGGATGACCAGCCAAAATGAGACTTGATTCTGGATGACCAGCTGAGATGTGACTTGACTCTGGGAGATCAGCTGAGACGTGACGCATTTCTGGAAGATCAGACGTGGCGTGATGTGTCTCTGGAAGATCAGATCTGATGTGATGTGCCTCTGGCACAACAGCTGTAACTTGACTTGAAATTGGAGGAACAGTCTTGACTTGACTTGATTCTGGAAGTGCAGTGGTCACTTGATTCAACTCAGGCAGTGCAAATGTGACTTGCCTTGACTCAGGAAGTGCAGCTGTGACTTGACTTGACTCAAGAAGTGCAGGCATGATTGTGGATTACAGTCACAGATGTGGTGTTGCGTTCCTCCTTTGTGACACCCACAGTGAACAAAGAGCCAACAGTCAACAAAGCAAAGTCCAAAAAAACACTCAGTGATGAAGCAGTTGGGGTTCAGTGTCTTGCTCAAGGGACTCACCTCACCCTCATGGTATTGAGGGTAGAGAGAGCGGTGTACATTCACTCCCTCTACCTACAAAGCGCAGTTCGTTTGACTAGTGTGAGCGCTCTGTGCTGTGCTCGGGCGCGGTTCGTTTAGCCGGCCCTGGCCCGGTTGGAAGTGGTGGTCACGGTTCGGTTGGGCTCAGGAGCGGTATGTATTCAGTGTGAATGCTAACCGCGCTGGAGCGCGGAACAGATACTACTTTGTGTGTGTTACTGTCATCATTACAACCGCAAACATGTCCTATTATTACAACTACACTACATTTTTCGATTAAATTAATTAAATCAAGTATATTTAGGTTCATAATGGGCCTGGTTCTCACCTTATTGATGATCAGGAGATGTAGTCTCCACTGAATGATTATTAGACATGTTTTGATGCTCAAGAGCAGGTGAGATTTCAGTCATTTCTGCTCACAGATCCTTTTGTGAATTTTGCCTTCTACTTACACATTTATGTACAGGTCCCTCTCAAAAAATTAGCATATTGTGATAAAGTTCATTATTTTCTGTAATGTACTGATAAACATTAGACTTTCATATATTTTAGATTCATTACACACAACTGAAGTAGTTCAAGTCTTTTTTTGTTTTAATATTGATGATTTTGGCATACAGCTCATGAAAACCCAAAATTCCTATCTCAAAAAATTAGCATATCATGAAAAGGTTCTCTAAACGAGCTATTAACCTAATCATCTGAATCAACTAATTAACTCTAAACACCTGCAAAAGATTCCTGAGGCTTTTAAAAACTCCCAGCCTGGTTCATTACTCAAAACCGCAATCATGGGTAAGACTGCCGACCTGACTGCTGTCCAGAAGGCCATCATTTACACCCTCAAGCAAGAGGGTAAGACACAGAAAGAAATTTCTGAACGAATAGGCTGTTCCCAGAGTGCTGAATCAAGGCACCTCAGTGGGAAGTCTGTGGGAAGGAAAAAGTGTGGCAGAAAACGCTGCACAACGAGAGGGGGACCTGCGGAAGCAGTGGACTGAGTCTGGACTGACAACTTGCGGTCTGCATTTAGTACATCAAAATCACTCAAGCATACTGATGGGACAATTAGAGAGTTTAAAGACCACACTTTAGTAGAGTAAAGAAAGTAATTTGTATAATAATCAAATTTTCTTACAATTTTTTCTTTACTTTTCTTTTCTTTTATTTATTTATTTATTTTTTTACATCTATCCTATGCCTATTAGACCCAATTTTCTACTTGCTTTACTTGGATGAGAGAATCATGATAAAAGCCCTGCTGTTCCTCATGTTTTCTGCCTTTATTCTCTTTATTTTACCCTGGTTCACTTGGTATCATGATGTGGCCATAAAGCCTTTTTTGCTTTTAATCTTATACCATATACTACCATCATACACAAATTTCTCAACATAACTTCTGACTTGCAAACATGATGCCACTCTGTTCTGTTGCCTCAGTTCAGTAGACTTAGTTCTGTTACTTTCAGATGTACATTTAATTACATTACATTTAGTCATTTTAGAGATGCTTTTATCCAAAGCGACTTTCAAATGAAGATAATGGAAGCAATCAAAATCAACAAAAGAGCAATGATATGTAAGTGCTATGACAAGTCTTAGATTAGCTATGTATGATTTAAGTACATGTAAATGCCAATTATGAAAAATAGAGATTAAAATAATCTGCACAGTACTAAAGGGAGCGCTCCTTCTCTCGCTCTCTCTCTCTCTTAGTCTTATTATTAATTGTATTATACATTTATTATACAATTAATTGTATAATATTTATTAATTGGCTTTCCTTGTGGGGACCATTGTTCCAATCTTGTATGGACTTTTATTCTTCTGTGTAACACTTGTTTAGAACCTATTCCAGTTTTGTGTGCAATATATATGTGACACCAGTTTGAGGCTGTGAGTGATCATGCTGAATGTGTTGTACACAGGACATTGGTTTATTTCTGTGGTTTCTGTTGCATTTAGTTTCTCTTTCACGGTGTCACATATTTTCAATAATTGTAAACGAGTATTTGTCATACTCAGCAGCAACAAACTCCCAAGAAATTAAAAATAACCATTTTTATTGACCAAATAAATAAAAATAATAAAAATGTTGTTAGAAAGTGCACATAGATCATTCGGCGACATACCTTGATGGCTCGTCTAAGAACAGTTGAGCCGATATACTGAAAGGAGTGCAGAAAATACTTCCAAGAGATGTTCACGGTGAAGAGAACGAGAATAGGGACAGTCAGACAGTGATATATATATGGGGAGGCGGGACACCCATATTACTGTAAAAATAAAAAAAATCTCTTTTGACCAGTTCAGCTGTGGAGTTAGCTCCAGTTCCCCCAATGACACACAAAGAAATTCTCCCCCCTACATCCACGGTGTTGCCTGAAAAGGTGGAGGGCAATTCACAAGAAAATATATGTGGTGTGAAAATAAACAAAGTCCCTGTGCATCCAGGCAGTGGGCCGAGGACACTGCTCGCTGTTCATGTGGAAAGCTGGCGCACATGTGCAGTACATCCCTGGGTTCTGTTTATGATAACACTGGGTTATCGTCTGCAGTTTGCTGTAAAACCACCAGTGTTCAACAGTGTGTTGATATCTGCTGCAGAAGGGAAGACAGCTCAGGTTTTAGAGGAAGAAATAGGCTCTTTATTAAAGAAAATGGCAGTTTGGGTTGTGCCGCCAGAGGACAGCGATCAAGGTTTTTACTCCGGGTACTTTGTCATTCCTAAGAGATGGGGAGGTCTCCAACCCATTCTGGATTTGCGGATCCTCAACAAACACCTCAGAAAATACAAGTTCAAAATGGCCAATTTCAGAAAGCTTCCTCACATTTTATTTGCGAGATTCAATGGGCTAGGCAAAAGGGTAATCCAAAAGGCAGGCTAGAAGGTTTCAGGGCAGGCAGAAGGCAGACAAGATGATGGAAACCAGTCTGGGATCAAGGACACGGGAAAAGCTAGACTAGGATATTGAAAAACTCGGGAAGGCTGTGTAGAGATGCTAACACAAGGGCGTGCTAAATGCTATGCAGTACTTGGCCAGGAGGAAAAGGAAGTCCAAGGCTTTTATAGTGTGTGTGATAGGCTTCAGCTGTGTGAGTACAATCAGTGCAGTGCATGATGGGAAGTGTAGTCCGTGGTGACATGCAACAGTCTGTGTAGTGTGAGTCAGCAGCTTCTAGATGCTCCAAACAACAAACAATCCAGGAGGGCGTGGAGCGGAGGTGAAACTGGGGGAGGTCCATGTGGAGGACCCGGGAACTGGGGCAGGACTGGCAGAGCAGGGAGCCAGGGCAGAGTTGGTAGGACGGGAAGACAGGGCGGAGTCGGTAGGAAAGGGAGCCAGGGTGGCGGCAGCACAACAGGAGGATCAGGATCCCACCATGGCATAGCAGAAGACAACCAGGCTGGAGCAGATGGAGCCGGAACCCACCAGGGCAGTGCAGACGGAGCAGGAGCCCACCAGGGTGGAGCAGACAGAGTAGGTGTCCACCAGGGCAGAGCAGATGGACCAGGTGCCCACCAGGGCAAAGCAGACAGGACAGGAAGACTTGAAACACAGACAGAGACACAGCGGAACAGTCCAAGAGTTCACAATCGACTAGGCAAGGACAAACAGGACAGAGAGTTGGATTGGAGGTGTAACACTGGGCACTACCAATGTGCAGGAAGTTAAAGAAGACCTCCCCATTTCGTGAGGTTCGGCAGCCTCAGCCACCAACTCTGGGAAAACTGCTGCAGGCATCGTAGCCTCTGAGGATGCCACAGCACATGCTGCTACCTACAGAAGTTCTGCAGCATAGGCTGCCACCTCTGGAGAATCGAAGGTGGTATACGCAGCCCAGATGCACAACACAGCAACTCCCATAATGGGAAGTGCTGCAGACGTGACATGACGAAACTCTGTATGATCAGCTGGGAGGTAGCAAGACTCTGGGAGATCAGCTGAGACGCTATGTTACTCCGGACAAACAGCTGTGACACGAACTTGGACAATCAGTTGTGACGAGACTTGACTCTGGATGACCAGCCAAAATGAGACTTGATTCTGGATGACCAGCTGAGATGTGACTTGACTCTGGGAGATCAGCTGAGACGTGACGCATTTCTGGAAGATCAGACGTGGCGTGATGTGTCTCTGGAAGATCAGATCTCATGTGATGTGCCTCTGGCACAACAGCTGTAACTTGACTTGAAATTGGAGGAACAGTCTTGACTTGACTTGATTCTGGAAGTGCAGTGGTCACTTGATTCAACTCAGGCAGTGCAAATGTGACTTGCCTTGACTCAGGAAGTGCAGCTGTGACTTGACTTGACTCAAGAAGTGCAGGCATGATTGTGGATTACAGTCACAGATGTGGTGTTGCGTTCCTCCTTTGTGACACCCACAGTGAACAAAGAGCCAACAGTCAACAAAGCAAAGTCCAAAAAAACACTCAGTGATGAAGCAGTTGGGGTTCAGTGTCTTGCTCAAGGGACTCACCTCACCCTCATGGTATTGAGGGTAGAGAGAGCGGTGTACATTCACTCCCTCTACCTACAAAGCGCAGTTCGTTTGACTAGTGTGAGCGCTCTGTGCTGTGCTCGGGCGCGGTTCGTTTAGCCGGCCCTGGCCCGGTTGGAAGTGGTGGTCACGGTTCGGTTGGGCTCAGGAGCGGTATGTATTCAGTGTGAATGCTAACCGCGGTGGAGCGCGGAACAGATACTACTTTGTGTGTGTTACTGTCATCATTACGACCGCAAACATGTCCTATTATTACAACTACACTACATTTTTCGATTAAATTAATTAAATCAAGTATATTTAGGTTCATAATGGGCCTGGTTCTCACCTTATTGATGATCAGGAGATGTAGTCTCCACTGAATGATTATTAGACATGTTTTGATGCTCAAGAGCAGGTGAGATTTCAGTCATTTCTGCTCACAGATCCTTTTGTGAATTTTGCCTTCTACTTACACATTTATGTACAGGTCCCTCTCAAAAAATTAGCATATTGTGATAAAGTTCATTATTTTCTGTAATGTACTGATAAACATTAGACTTTCATATATTTTAGATTCATTACACACAACTGAAGTAGTTCAAGTCTTTTTTTGTTTTAATATTGATGATTTTGGCATACAGCTCATGAAAACCCAAAATTCCTATCTCAAAAAATTAGCATATCATGAAAAGGTTCTCTAAACGAGCTATTAACCTAATCATCTGAATCAACTAATTAACTCTAAACACCTGCAAAAGATTCCTGAGGCTTTTAAAAACTCCCAGCCTGGTTCATTACTCAAAACCGCAATCATGGGTAAGACTGCCGACCTGACTGCTGTCCAGAAGGCCATCATTTACACCCTCAAGCAAGAGGGTAAGACACAGAAAGAAATTTCTGAACGAATAGGCTGTTCCCAGAGTGCTGAATCAAGGCACCTCAGTGGGAAGTCTGTGGGAAGGAAAAAGTGTGGCAGAAAACGCTGCACAACGAGAGGGGGACCTGCGGAAGCAGTGGACTGAGTCTGGACTGACAACTTGCGGTCTGCATTTAGTACATCAAAATCACTCAAGCATACTGATGGGACAATTAGAGAGTTTAAAGACCACACTTTAGTAGAGTAAAGAAAGTAATTTGTATAATAATCAAATTTTCTTACAATTTTTTCTTTACTTTTCTTTTCTTTTATTTATTTATTTATTTTTTTACATCTATCCTATGCCTATTAGACCCAATTTTCTACTTGCTTTACTTGGATGAGAGAATCATGATAAAAGCCCTGCTGTTCCTCATGTTTTCTGCCTTTATTCTCTTTATTTTACCCTGGTTCACTTGGTATCATGATGTGGCCATAAAGCCTTTTTTGCTTTTAATCTTATACCATATACTACCATCATACACAAATTTCTCAACATAACTTCTGACTTGCAAACATGATGCCACTCTGTTCTGTTGCCTCAGTTCAGTAGACTTAGTTCTGTTACTTTCAGATGTACATTTAATTACATTACATTTAGTCATTTTAGAGATGCTTTTATCCAAAGCGACTTTCAAATGAAGATAATGGAAGCAATCAAAATCAACAAAAGAGCAATGATATGTAAGTGCTATGACAAGTCTTAGATTAGCTATGTATGATTTAAGTACATGTAAATGCCAATTATGAAAAATAGAGATTAAAATAATCTGCACAGTACTAAAGGGAGCGCTCCTTCTCTCGCTCTCTCTCTCTCTTAGTCTTATTATTAATTGTATTATACATTTATTATACAATTAATTGTATAATATTTATTAATTGGCTTTCCTTGTGGGGACCATTGTTCCAATCTTGTATGGACTTTTATTCTTCTGTGTAACACTTGTTTAGAACCTATTCCAGTTTTGTGTGCAATATATATGTGACACCAGTTTGAGGCTGTGAGTGATCATGCTGAATGTGTTGTACACAGGACATTGGTTTATTTCTGTGGTTTCTGTTGCATTTAGTTTCTCTTTCACGGTGTCACATATTTTCAATAATTGTAAACGAGTATTTGTCATACTCAGCAGCAACAAACTCCCAAGAAATTAAAAATAACCATTTTTATTGACCAAATAAATAAAAATAATAAAAATGTTGTTAGAAAGTGCACATAGATCATTCGGCGACATACCTTGATGGCTCGTCTAAGAACAGTTGAGCCGATATACTGAAAGGAGTGCAGAAAATACTTCCAAGAGATGTTCACGGTGAAGAGAACGAGAATAGGGACAGTCAGACAGTGATATATATATGGGGAGGCGGGACACCCATATTACTGTAAAAATAAAAAAAATCTCTTTTGACCAGTTCAGCTGTGGAGTTAGCTCCAGTTCCCCCAATGACACACAAAGAAATTCTCCCCCCTACATCCACGGTGTTGCCTGAAAAGGTGGAGGGCAATTCACAAGAAAATATATGTGGTGTGAAAATAAACAAAGTCCCTGTGCATCCAGGCAGTGGGCCGAGGACACTGCTCGCTGTTCATGTGGAAAGCTGGCGCACATGTGCAGTACATCCCTGGGTTCTGTTTATGATAACACTGGGTTATCGTCTGCAGTTTGCTGTAAAACCACCAGTGTTCAACAGTGTGTTGATATCTGCTGCAGAAGGGAAGACAGCTCAGGTTTTAGAGGAAGAAATAGGCTCTTTATTAAAGAAAATGGCAGTTTGGGTTGTGCCGCCAGAGGACAGCGATCAAGGTTTTTACTCCGGGTACTTTGTCATTCCTAAGAGATGGGGAGGTCTCCAACCCATTCTGGATTTGCGGATCCTCAACAAACACCTCAGAAAATACAAGTTCAAAATGGCCAATTTCAGAAAGCTTCCTCACATTTTATTTGCGAGATTCAATGGGCTAGGCAAAAGGGTAATCCAAAAGGCAGGCTAGAAGGTTTCAGGGCAGGCAGAAGGCAGACAAGATGATGGAAACCAGTCTGGGATCAAGGACACGGGAAAAGCTAGACTAGGATATTGAAAAACTCGGGAAGGCTGTGTAGAGATGCTAACACAAGGGCGTGCTAAATGCTATGCAGTACTTGGCCAGGAGGAAAAGGAAGTCCAAGGCTTTTATAGTGTGTGTGATAGGCTTCAGCTGTGTGAGTACAATCAGTGCAGTGCATGATGGGAAGTGTAGTCCGTGGTGACATGCAACAGTCTGTGTAGTGTGAGTCAGCAGCTTCTAGATGCTCCAAACAACAAACAATCCAGGAGGGCGTGGAGCGGAGGTGAAACTGGGGGAGGTCCATGTGGAGGACCCGGGAACTGGGGCAGGACTGGCAGAGCAGGGAGCCAGGGCAGAGTTGGTAGGACGGGAAGACAGGGCGGAGTCGGTAGGAAAGGGAGCCAGGGTGGCGGCAGCACAACAGGAGGATCAGGATCCCACCATGGCATAGCAGAAGACAACCAGGCTGGAGCAGATGGAGCCGGAACCCACCAGGGCAGTGCAGACGGAGCAGGAGCCCACCAGGGTGGAGCAGACAGAGTAGGTGTCCACCAGGGCAGAGCAGATGGACCAGGTGCCCACCAGGGCAAAGCAGACAGGACAGGAAGACTTGAAACACAGACAGAGACACAGCGGAACAGTCCAAGAGTTCACAATCGACTAGGCAAGGACAAACAGGACAGAGAGTTGGATTGGAGGTGTAACACTGGGCACTACCAATGTGCAGGAAGTTAAAGAAGACCTCCCCATTTCGTGAGGTTCGGCAGCCTCAGCCACCAACTCTGGGAAAACTGCTGCAGGCATCGTAGCCTCTGAGGATGCCACAGCACATGCTGCTACCTACAGAAGTTCTGCAGCATAGGCTGCCACCTCTGGAGAATCGAAGGTGGTATACGCAGCCCAGATGCACAACACAGCAACTCCCATAATGGGAAGTGCTGCAGACGTGACATGACGAAACTCTGTATGATCAGCTGGGAGGTAGCAAGACTCTGGGAGATCAGCTGAGACGCTATGTTACTCCGGACAAACAGCTGTGACACGAACTTGGACAATCAGTTGTGACGAGACTTGACTCTGGATGACCAGCCAAAATGAGACTTGATTCTGGATGACCAGCTGAGATGTGACTTGACTCTGGGAGATCAGCTGAGACGTGACGCATTTCTGGAAGATCAGACGTGGCGTGATGTGTCTCTGGAAGATCAGATCTCATGTGATGTGCCTCTGGCACAACAGCTGTAACTTGACTTGAAATTGGAGGAACAGTCTTGACTTGACTTGATTCTGGAAGTGCAGTGGTCACTTGATTCAACTCAGGCAGTGCAAATGTGACTTGCCTTGACTCAGGAAGTGCAGCTGTGACTTGACTTGACTCAAGAAGTGCAGGCATGATTGTGGATTACAGTCACAGATGTGGTGTTGCGTTCCTCCTTTGTGACACCCACAGTGAACAAAGAGCCAACAGTCAACAAAGCAAAGTCCAAAAAAACACTCAGTGATGAAGCAGTTGGGGTTCAGTGTCTTGCTCAAGGGACTCACCTCACCCTCATGGTATTGAGGGTAGAGAGAGCGGTGTACATTCACTCCCTCTACCTACAAAGCGCAGTTCGTTTGACTAGTGTGAGCGCTCTGTGCTGTGCTCGGGCGCGGTTCGTTTAGCCGGCCCTGGCCCGGTTGGAAGTGGTGGTCACGGTTCGGTTGGGCTCAGGAGCGGTATGTATTCAGTGTGAATGCTAACCGCGGTGGAGCGCGGAACAGATACTACTTTGTGTGTGTTACTGTCATCATTACGACCGCAAACATGTCCTATTATTACAACTACACTACATTTTTCGATTAAATTAATTAAATCAAGTATATTTAGGTTCATAATGGGCCTGGTTCTCACCTTATTGATGATCAGGAGATGTAGTCTCCACTGAATGATTATTAGACATGTTTTGATGCTCAAGAGCAGGTGAGATTTCAGTCATTTCTGCTCACAGATCCTTTTGTGAATTTTGCCTTCTACTTACACATTTATGTACAGGTCCCTCTCAAAAAATTAGCATATTGTGATAAAGTTCATTATTTTCTGTAATGTACTGATAAACATTAGACTTTCATATATTTTAGATTCATTACACACAACTGAAGTAGTTCAAGTCTTTTTTTGTTTTAATATTGATGATTTTGGCATACAGCTCATGAAAACCCAAAATTCCTATCTCAAAAAATTAGCATATCATGAAAAGGTTCTCTAAACGAGCTATTAACCTAATCATCTGAATCAACTAATTAACTCTAAACACCTGCAAAAGATTCCTGAGGCTTTTAAAAACTCCCAGCCTGGTTCATTACTCAAAACCGCAATCATGGGTAAGACTGCCGACCTGACTGCTGTCCAGAAGGCCATCATTTACACCCTCAAGCAAGAGGGTAAGACACAGAAAGAAATTTCTGAACGAATAGGCTGTTCCCAGAGTGCTGAATCAAGGCACCTCAGTGGGAAGTCTGTGGGAAGGAAAAAGTGTGGCAGAAAACGCTGCACAACGAGAGGGGGACCTGCGGAAGCAGTGGACTGAGTCTGGACTGACAACTTGCGGTCTGCATTTAGTACATCAAAATCACTCAAGCATACTGATGGGACAATTAGAGAGTTTAAAGACCACACTTTAGTAGAGTAAAGAAAGTAATTTGTATAATAATCAAATTTTCTTACAATTTTTTCTTTACTTTTCTTTTCTTTTATTTATTTATTTATTTTTTTACATCTATCCTATGCCTATTAGACCCAATTTTCTACTTGCTTTACTTGGATGAGAGAATCATGATAAAAGCCCTGCTGTTCCTCATGTTTTCTGCCTTTATTCTCTTTATTTTACCCTGGTTCACTTGGTATCATGATGTGGCCATAAAGCCTTTTTTGCTTTTAATCTTATACCATATACTACCATCATACACAAATTTCTCAACATAACTTCTGACTTGCAAACATGATGCCACTCTGTTCTGTTGCCTCAGTTCAGTAGACTTAGTTCTGTTACTTTCAGATGTACATTTAATTACATTACATTTAGTCATTTTAGAGATGCTTTTATCCAAAGCGACTTTCAAATGAAGATAATGGAAGCAATCAAAATCAACAAAAGAGCAATGATATGTAAGTGCTATGACAAGTCTTAGATTAGCTATGTATGATTTAAGTACATGTAAATGCCAATTATGAAAAATAGAGATTAAAATAATCTGCACAGTACTAAAGGGAGCGCTCCTTCTCTCGCTCTCTCTCTCTCTTAGTCTTATTATTAATTGTATTATACATTTATTATACAATTAATTGTATAATATTTATTAATTGGCTTTCCTTGTGGGGACCATTGTTCCAATCTTGTATGGACTTTTATTCTTCTGTGTAACACTTGTTTAGAACCTATTCCAGTTTTGTGTGCAATATATATGTGACACCAGTTTGAGGCTGTGAGTGATCATGCTGAATGTGTTGTACACAGGACATTGGTTTATTTCTGTGGTTTCTGTTGCATTTAGTTTCTCTTTCACGGTGTCACATATTTTCAATAATTGTAAACGAGTATTTGTCATACTCAGCAGCAACAAACTCCCAAGAAATTAAAAATAACCATTTTTATTGACCAAATAAATAAAAATAATAAAAATGTTGTTAGAAAGTGCACATAGATCATTCGGCGACATACCTTGATGGCTCGTCTAAGAACAGTTGAGCCGATATACTGAAAGGAGTGCAGAAAATACTTCCAAGAGATGTTCACGGTGAAGAGAACGAGAATAGGGACAGTCAGACAGTGATATATATATGGGGAGGCGGGACACCCATATTACTGTAAAAATAAAAAAAATCTCTTTTGACCAGTTCAGCTGTGGAGTTAGCTCCAGTTCCCCCAATGACACACAAAGAAATTCTCCCCCCTACATCCACGGTGTTGCCTGAAAAGGTGGAGGGCAATTCACAAGAAAATATATGTGGTGTGAAAATAAACAAAGTCCCTGTGCATCCAGGCAGTGGGCCGAGGACACTGCTCGCTGTTCATGTGGAAAGCTGGCGCACATGTGCAGTACATCCCTGGGTTCTGTTTATGATAACACTGGGTTATCGTCTGCAGTTTGCTGTAAAACCACCAGTGTTCAACAGTGTGTTGATATCTGCTGCAGAAGGGAAGACAGCTCAGGTTTTAGAGGAAGAAATAGGCTCTTTATTAAAGAAAATGGCAGTTTGGGTTGTGCCGCCAGAGGACAGCGATCAAGGTTTTTACTCCGGGTACTTTGTCATTCCTAAGAGATGGGGAGGTCTCCAACCCATTCTGGATTTGCGGATCCTCAACAAACACCTCAGAAAATACAAGTTCAAAATGGCCAATTTCAGAAAGCTTCCTCACATTTTATTTGCGAGATTCAATGGGCTAGGCAAAAGGGTAATCCAAAAGGCAGGCTAGAAGGTTTCAGGGCAGGCAGAAGGCAGACAAGATGATGGAAACCAGTCTGGGATCAAGGACACGGGAAAAGCTAGACTAGGATATTGAAAAACTCGGGAAGGCTGTGTAGAGATGCTAACACAAGGGCGTGCTAAATGCTATGCAGTACTTGGCCAGGAGGAAAAGGAAGTCCAAGGCTTTTATAGTGTGTGTGATAGGCTTCAGCTGTGTGAGTACAATCAGTGCAGTGCATGATGGGAAGTGTAGTCCGTGGTGACATGCAACAGTCTGTGTAGTGTGAGTCAGCAGCTTCTAGATGCTCCAAACAACAAACAATCCAGGAGGGCGTGGAGCGGAGGTGAAACTGGGGGAGGTCCATGTGGAGGACCCGGGAACTGGGGCAGGACTGGCAGAGCAGGGAGCCAGGGCAGAGTTGGTAGGACGGGAAGACAGGGCGGAGTCGGTAGGAAAGGGAGCCAGGGTGGCGGCAGCACAACAGGAGGATCAGGATCCCACCATGGCATAGCAGAAGACAACCAGGCTGGAGCAGATGGAGCCGGAACCCACCAGGGCAGTGCAGACGGAGCAGGAGCCCACCAGGGTGGAGCAGACAGAGTAGGTGTCCACCAGGGCAGAGCAGATGGACCAGGTGCCCACCAGGGCAAAGCAGACAGGACAGGAAGACTTGAAACACAGACAGAGACACAGCGGAACAGTCCAAGAGTTCACAATCGACTAGGCAAGGACAAACAGGACAGAGAGTTGGATTGGAGGTGTAACACTGGGCACTACCAATGTGCAGGAAGTTAAAGAAGACCTCCCCATTTCGTGAGGTTCGGCAGCCTCAGCCACCAACTCTGGGAAAACTGCTGCAGGCATCGTAGCCTCTGAGGATGCCACAGCACATGCTGCTACCTACAGAAGTTCTGCAGCATAGGCTGCCACCTCTGGAGAATCGAAGGTGGTATACGCAGCCCAGATGCACAACACAGCAACTCCCATAATGGGAAGTGCTGCAGACGTGACATGACGAAACTCTGTATGATCAGCTGGGAGGTAGCAAGACTCTGGGAGATCAGCTGAGACGCTATGTTACTCCGGACAAACAGCTGTGACACGAACTTGGACAATCAGTTGTGACGAGACTTGACTCTGGATGACCAGCCAAAATGAGACTTGATTCTGGATGACCAGCTGAGATGTGACTTGACTCTGGGAGATCAGCTGAGACGTGACGCATTTCTGGAAGATCAGACGTGGCGTGATGTGTCTCTGGAAGATCAGATCTGATGTGATGTGCCTCTGGCACAACAGCTGTAACTTGACTTGAAATTGGAGGAACAGTCTTGACTTGACTTGATTCTGGAAGTGCAGTGGTCACTTGATTCAACTCAGGCAGTGCAAATGTGACTTGCCTTGACTCAGGAAGTGCAGCTGTGACTTGACTTGACTCAAGAAGTGCAGGCATGATTGTGGATTACAGTCACAGATGTGGTGTTGCGTTCCTCCTTTGTGACACCCACAGTGAACAAAGAGCCAACAGTCAACAAAGCAAAGTCCAAAAAAACACTCAGTGATGAAGCAGTTGGGGTTCAGTGTCTTGCTCAAGGGACTCACCTCACCCTCATGGTATTGAGGGTAGAGAGAGCGGTGTACATTCACTCCCTCTACCTACAAAGCGCAGTTCGTTTGACTAGTGTGAGCGCTCTGTGCTGTGCTCGGGCGCGGTTCGTTTAGCCGGCCCTGGCCCGGTTGGAAGTGGTGGTCACGGTTCGGTTGGGCTCAGGAGCGGTATGTATTCAGTGTGAATGCTAACCGCGGTGGAGCGCGGAACAGATACTACTTTGTGTGTGTTACTGTCATCATTACGACCGCAAACATGTCCTATTATTACAACTACACTACATTTTTCGATTAAATTAATTAAATCAAGTATATTTAGGTTCATAATGGGCCTGGTTCTCACCTTATTGATGATCAGGAGATGTAGTCTCCACTGAATGATTATTAGACATGTTTTGATGCTCAAGAGCAGGTGAGATTTCAGTCATTTCTGCTCACAGATCCTTTTGTGAATTTTGCCTTCTACTTACACATTTATGTACAGGTCCCTCTCAAAAAATTAGCATATTGTGATAAAGTTCATTATTTTCTGTAATGTACTGATAAACATTAGACTTTCATATATTTTAGATTCATTACACACAACTGAAGTAGTTCAAGTCTTTTTTTGTTTTAATATTGATGATTTTGGCATACAGCTCATGAAAACCCAAAATTCCTATCTCAAAAAATTAGCATATCATGAAAAGGTTCTCTAAACGAGCTATTAACCTAATCATCTGAATCAACTAATTAACTCTAAACACCTGCAAAAGATTCCTGAGGCTTTTAAAAACTCCCAGCCTGGTTCATTACTCAAAACCGCAATCATGGGTAAGACTGCCGACCTGACTGCTGTCCAGAAGGCCATCATTTACACCCTCAAGCAAGAGGGTAAGACACAGAAAGAAATTTCTGAACGAATAGGCTGTTCCCAGAGTGCTGAATCAAGGCACCTCAGTGGGAAGTCTGTGGGAAGGAAAAAGTGTGGCAGAAAACGCTGCACAACGAGAGGGGGACCTGCGGAAGCAGTGGACTGAGTCTGGACTGACAACTTGCGGTCTGCATTTAGTACATCAAAATCACTCAAGCATACTGATGGGACAATTAGAGAGTTTAAAGACCACACTTTAGTAGAGTAAAGAAAGTAATTTGTATAATAATCAAATTTTCTTACAATTTTTTCTTTACTTTTCTTTTCTTTTATTTATTTATTTATTTTTTTACATCTATCCTATGCCTATTAGACCCAATTTTCTACTTGCTTTACTTGGATGAGAGAATCATGATAAAAGCCCTGCTGTTCCTCATGTTTTCTGCCTTTATTCTCTTTATTTTACCCTGGTTCACTTGGTATCATGATGTGGCCATAAAGCCTTTTTTGCTTTTAATCTTATACCATATACTACCATCATACACAAATTTCTCAACATAACTTCTGACTTGCAAACATGATGCCACTCTGTTCTGTTGCCTCAGTTCAGTAGACTTAGTTCTGTTACTTTCAGATGTACATTTAATTACATTACATTTAGTCATTTTAGAGATGCTTTTATCCAAAGCGACTTTCAAATGAAGATAATGGAAGCAATCAAAATCAACAAAAGAGCAATGATATGTAAGTGCTATGACAAGTCTTAGATTAGCTATGTATGATTTAAGTACATGTAAATGCCAATTATGAAAAATAGAGATTAAAATAATCTGCACAGTACTAAAGGGAGCGCTCCTTCTCTCGCTCTCTCTCTCTCTTAGTCTTATTATTAATTGTATTATACATTTATTATACAATTAATTGTATAATATTTATTAATTGGCTTTCCTTGTGGGGACCATTGTTCCAATCTTGTATGGACTTTTATTCTTCTGTGTAACACTTGTTTAGAACCTATTCCAGTTTTGTGTGCAATATATATGTGACACCAGTTTGAGGCTGTGAGTGATCATGCTGAATGTGTTGTACACAGGACATTGGTTTATTTCTGTGGTTTCTGTTGCATTTAGTTTCTCTTTCACGGTGTCACATATTTTCAATAATTGTAAACGAGTATTTGTCATACTCAGCAGCAACAAACTCCCAAGAAATTAAAAATAACCATTTTTATTGACCAAATAAATAAAAATAATAAAAATGTTGTTAGAAAGTGCACATAGATCATTCGGCGACATACCTTGATGGCTCGTCTAAGAACAGTTGAGCCGATATACTGAAAGGAGTGCAGAAAATACTTCCAAGAGATGTTCACGGTGAAGAGAACGAGAATAGGGACAGTCAGACAGTGATATATATATGGGGAGGCGGGACACCCATATTACTGTAAAAATAAAAAAAATCTCTTTTGACCAGTTCAGCTGTGGAGTTAGCTCCAGTTCCCCCAATGACACACAAAGAAATTCTCCCCCCTACATCCACGGTGTTGCCTGAAAAGGTGGAGGGCAATTCACAAGAAAATATATGTGGTGTGAAAATAAACAAAGTCCCTGTGCATCCAGGCAGTGGGCCGAGGACACTGCTCGCTGTTCATGTGGAAAGCTGGCGCACATGTGCAGTACATCCCTGGGTTCTGTTTATGATAACACTGGGTTATCGTCTGCAGTTTGCTGTAAAACCACCAGTGTTCAACAGTGTGTTGATATCTGCTGCAGAAGGGAAGACAGCTCAGGTTTTAGAGGAAGAAATAGGCTCTTTATTAAAGAAAATGGCAGTTTGGGTTGTGCCGCCAGAGGACAGCGATCAAGGTTTTTACTCCGGGTACTTTGTCATTCCTAAGAGATGGGGAGGTCTCCAACCCATTCTGGATTTGCGGATCCTCAACAAACACCTCAGAAAATACAAGTTCAAAATGGCCAATTTCAGAAAGCTTCCTCACATTTTATTTGCGAGATTCAATGGGCTAGGCAAAAGGGTAATCCAAAAGGCAGGCTAGAAGGTTTCAGGGCAGGCAGAAGGCAGACAAGATGATGGAAACCAGTCTGGGATCAAGGACACGGGAAAAGCTAGACTAGGATATTGAAAAACTCGGGAAGGCTGTGTAGAGATGCTAACACAAGGGCGTGCTAAATGCTATGCAGTACTTGGCCAGGAGGAAAAGGAAGTCCAAGGCTTTTATAGTGTGTGTGATAGGCTTCAGCTGTGTGAGTACAATCAGTGCAGTGCATGATGGGAAGTGTAGTCCGTGGTGACATGCAACAGTCTGTGTAGTGTGAGTCAGCAGCTTCTAGATGCTCCAAACAACAAACAATCCAGGAGGGCGTGGAGCGGAGGTGAAACTGGGGGAGGTCCATGTGGAGGACCCGGGAACTGGGGCAGGACTGGCAGAGCAGGGAGCCAGGGCAGAGTTGGTAGGACGGGAAGACAGGGCGGAGTCGGTAGGAAAGGGAGCCAGGGTGGCGGCAGCACAACAGGAGGATCAGGATCCCACCATGGCATAGCAGAAGACAACCAGGCTGGAGCAGATGGAGCCGGAACCCACCAGGGCAGTGCAGACGGAGCAGGAGCCCACCAGGGTGGAGCAGACAGAGTAGGTGTCCACCAGGGCAGAGCAGATGGACCAGGTGCCCACCAGGGCAAAGCAGACAGGACAGGAAGACTTGAAACACAGACAGAGACACAGCGGAACAGTCCAAGAGTTCACAATCGACTAGGCAAGGACAAACAGGACAGAGAGTTGGATTGGAGGTGTAACACTGGGCACTACCAATGTGCAGGAAGTTAAAGAAGACCTCCCCATTTCGTGAGGTTCGGCAGCCTCAGCCACCAACTCTGGGAAAACTGCTGCAGGCATCGTAGCCTCTGAGGATGCCACAGCACATGCTGCTACCTACAGAAGTTCTGCAGCATAGGCTGCCACCTCTGGAGAATCGAAGGTGGTATACGCAGCCCAGATGCACAACACAGCAACTCCCATAATGGGAAGTGCTGCAGACGTGACATGACGAAACTCTGTATGATCAGCTGGGAGGTAGCAAGACTCTGGGAGATCAGCTGAGACGCTATGTTACTCCGGACAAACAGCTGTGACACGAACTTGGACAATCAGTTGTGACGAGACTTGACTCTGGATGACCAGCCAAAATGAGACTTGATTCTGGATGACCAGCTGAGATGTGACTTGACTCTGGGAGATCAGCTGAGACGTGACGCATTTCTGGAAGATCAGACGTGGCGTGATGTGTCTCTGGAAGATCAGATCTGATGTGATGTGCCTCTGGCACAACAGCTGTAACTTGACTTGAAATTGGAGGAACAGTCTTGACTTGACTTGATTCTGGAAGTGCAGTGGTCACTTGATTCAACTCAGGCAGTGCAAATGTGACTTGCCTTGACTCAGGAAGTGCAGCTGTGACTTGACTTGACTCAAGAAGTGCAGGCATGATTGTGGATTACAGTCACAGATGTGGTGTTGCGTTCCTCCTTTGTGACACCCACAGTGAACAAAGAGCCAACAGTCAACAAAGCAAAGTCCAAAAAAACACTCAGTGATGAAGCAGTTGGGGTTCAGTGTCTTGCTCAAGGGACTCACCTCACCCTCATGGTATTGAGGGTAGAGAGAGCGGTGTACATTCACTCCCTCTACCTACAAAGCGCAGTTCGTTTGACTAGTGTGAGCGCTCTGTGCTGTGCTCGGGCGCGGTTCGTTTAGCCGGCCCTTGCCCGGTTGGAAGTGGTGGTCACGGTTCGGTTGGGCTCAGGAGCGGTATGTATTCAGTGTGAATGCTAACCGCGGTGGAGCGCGGAACAGATACTACTTTGTGTGTGTTACTGTCATCATTACGACCGCAAACATGTCCTATTATTACAACTACACTACATTTTTCGATTAAATTAATTAAATCAAGTATATTTAGGTTCATAATGGGCCTGGTTCTCACCTTATTGATGATCAGGAGATGTAGTCTCCACTGAATGATTATTAGACATGTTTTGATGCTCAAGAGCAGGTGAGATTTCAGTCATTTCTGCTCACAGATCCTTTTGTGAATTTTGCCTTCTACTTACACATTTATGTACAGGTCCCTCTCAAAAAATTAGCATATTGTGATAAAGTTCATTATTTTCTGTAATGTACTGATAAACATTAGACTTTCATATATTTTAGATTCATTACACACAACTGAAGTAGTTCAAGTCTTTTTTTGTTTTAATATTGATGATTTTGGCATACAGCTCATGAAAACCCAAAATTCCTATCTCAAAAAATTAGCATATCATGAAAAGGTTCTCTAAACGAGCTATTAACCTAATCATCTGAATCAACTAATTAACTCTAAACACCTGCAAAAGATTCCTGAGGCTTTTAAAAACTCCCAGCCTGGTTCATTACTCAAAACCGCAATCATGGGTAAGACTGCCGACCTGACTGCTGTCCAGAAGGCCATCATTTACACCCTCAAGCAAGAGGGTAAGACACAGAAAGAAATTTCTGAACGAATAGGCTGTTCCCAGAGTGCTGAATCAAGGCACCTCAGTGGGAAGTCTGTGGGAAGGAAAAAGTGTGGCAGAAAACGCTGCACAACGAGAGGGGGACCTGCGGAAGCAGTGGACTGAGTCTGGACTGACAACTTGCGGTCTGCATTTAGTACATCAAAATCACTCAAGCATACTGATGGGACAATTAGAGAGTTTAAAGACCACACTTTAGTAGAGTAAAGAAAGTAATTTGTATAATAATCAAATTTTCTTACAATTTTTTCTTTACTTTTCTTTTCTTTTATTTATTTATTTATTTTTTTACATCTATCCTATGCCTATTAGACCCAATTTTCTACTTGCTTTACTTGGATGAGAGAATCATGATAAAAGCCCTGCTGTTCCTCATGTTTTCTGCCTTTATTCTCTTTATTTTACCCTGGTTCACTTGGTATCATGATGTGGCCATAAAGCCTTTTTTGCTTTTAATCTTATACCATATACTACCATCATACACAAATTTCTCAACATAACTTCTGACTTGCAAACATGATGCCACTCTGTTCTGTTGCCTCAGTTCAGTAGACTTAGTTCTGTTACTTTCAGATGTACATTTAATTACATTACATTTAGTCATTTTAGAGATGCTTTTATCCAAAGCGACTTTCAAATGAAGATAATGGAAGCAATCAAAATCAACAAAAGAGCAATGATATGTAAGTGCTATGACAAGTCTTAGATTAGCTATGTATGATTTAAGTACATGTAAATGCCAATTATGAAAAATAGAGATTAAAATAATCTGCACAGTACTAAAGGGAGCGCTCCTTCTCTCGCTCTCTCTCTCTCTTAGTCTTATTATTAATTGTATTATACATTTATTATACAATTAATTGTATAATATTTATTAATTGGCTTTCCTTGTGGGGACCATTGTTCCAATCTTGTATGGACTTTTATTCTTCTGTGTAACACTTGTTTAGAACCTATTCCAGTTTTGTGTGCAATATATATGTGACACCAGTTTGAGGCTGTGAGTGATCATGCTGAATGTGTTGTACACAGGACATTGGTTTATTTCTGTGGTTTCTGTTGCATTTAGTTTCTCTTTCACGGTGTCACATATTTTCAATAATTGTAAACGAGTATTTGTCATACTCAGCAGCAACAAACTCCCAAGAAATTAAAAATAACCATTTTTATTGACTAAATAAATAAAAATAATAAAAATGTTGTTAGAAAGTGCACATAGATCATTCGGCGACATACCTTGATGGCTCGTCTAAGAACAGTTGAGCCGATATACTGAAAGGAGTGCAGAAAATACTTCCAAGAGATGTTCACGGTGAAGAGAACGAGAATAGGGACAGTCAGACAGTGATATATATATGGGGAGGCGGGACACCCATATTACTGTAAAAATAAAAAAAATCTCTTTTGACCAGTTCAGCTGTGGAGTTAGCTCCAGTTCCCCCAATGACACACAAAGAAATTCTCCCCCCTACATCCACGGTGTTGCCTGAAAAGGTGGAGGGCAATTCACAAGAAAATATATGTGGTGTGAAAATAAACAAAGTCCCTGTGCATCCAGGCAGTGGGCCGAGGACACTGCTCGCTGTTCATGTGGAAAGCTGGCGCACATGTGCAGTACATCCCTGGGTTCTGTTTATGATAACACTGGGTTATTGTCTGCAGTTTGCTGTAAAACCACCAGTGTTCAACAGTGTGTTGATATCTGCTGCAGAAGGGAAGACAGCTCAGGTTTTAGAGGAAGAAATAGGCTCTTTATTAAAGAAAATGGCAGTTTGGGTTGTGCCGCCAGAGGACAGCGATCAAGGTTTTTACTCCGGGTACTTTGTCATTCCTAAGAGATGGGGAGGTCTCCAACCCATTCTGGATTTGCGGATCCTCAACAAACACCTCAGAAAATACAAGTTCAAAATGGCCAATTTCAGAAAGCTTCCTCACATTTTATTTGCGAGATTCAATGGGCTAGGCAAAAGGGTAATCCAAAAGGCAGGCTAGAAGGTTTCAGGGCAGGCAGAAGGCAGACAAGATGATGGAAACCAGTCTGGGATCAAGGACACGGGAAAAGCTAGACTAGGATATTGAAAAACTCGGGAAGGCTGTGTAGAGATGCTAACACAAGGGCGTGCTAAATGCTATGCAGTACTTGGCCAGGAGGAAAAGGAAGTCCAAGGCTTTTATAGTGTGTGTGATAGGCTTCAGCTGTGTGAGTACAATCAGTGCAGTGCATGATGGGAAGTGTAGTCCGTGGTGACATGCAACAGTCTGTGTAGTGTGAGTCAGCAGCTTCTAGATGCTCCAAACAACAAACAATCCAGGAGGGCGTGGAGCGGAGGTGAAACTGGGGGAGGTCCATGTGGAGGACCCGGGAACTGGGGCAGGACTGGCAGAGCAGGGAGCCAGGGCAGAGTTGGTAGGACGGGAAGACAGGGCGGAGTCGGTAGGAAAGGGAGCCAGGGTGGCGGCAGCACAACAGGAGGATCAGGATCCCACCATGGCATAGCAGAAGACAACCAGGCTGGAGCAGATGGAGCCGGAACCCACCAGGGCAGTGCAGACGGAGCAGGAGCCCACCAGGGTGGAGCAGACAGAGTAGGTGTCCACCAGGGCAGAGCAGATGGACCAGGTGCCCACCAGGGCAAAGCAGACAGGACAGGAAGACTTGAAACACAGACAGAGACACAGCGGAACAGTCCAAGAGTTCACAATCGACTAGGCAAGGACAAACAGGACAGAGAGTTGGATTGGAGGTGTAACACTGGGCACTACCAATGTGCAGGGAGTTAAAGAAGACCTCCCCATTTCGTGAGGTTCGGCAGCCTCAGCCACCAACTCTGGGAAAACTGCTGCAGGCATCGTAGCCTCTGAGGATGCCACAGCACATGCTGCTACCTACAGAAGTTCTGCAGCATAGGCTGCCACCTCTGGAGAATCGAAGGTGGTATACGCAGCCCAGATGCACAACACAGCAACTCCCATAATGGGAAGTGCTGCAGACGTGACATGACGAAACTCTGTATGATCAGCTGGGAGGTAGCAAGACTCTGGGAGATCAGCTGAGACGCTATGTTACTCCGGACAAACAGCTGTGACACGAACTTGGACAATCAGTTGTGACGAGACTTGACTCTGGATGACCAGCCAAAATGAGACTTGATTCTGGATGACCAGCTGAGATGTGACTTGACTCTGGGAGATCAGCTGAGACGTGACGCATTTCTGGAAGATCAGACGTGGCGTGATGTGTCTCTGGAAGATCAGATCTGATGTGATGTGCCTCTGGCACAACAGCTGTAACTTGACTTGAAATTGGAGGAACAGTCTTGACTTGACTTGATTCTGGAAGTGCAGTGGTCACTTGATTCAACTCAGGCAGTGCAAATGTGACTTGCCTTGACTCAGGAAGTGCAGCTGTGACTTGACTTGACTCAAGAAGTGCAGGCATGATTGTGGATTACAGTCACAGATGTGGTGTTGCGTTCCTCCTTTGTGACACCCACAGTGAACAAAGAGCCAACAGTCAACAAAGCAAAGTCCAAAAAAACACTCAGTGATGAAGCAGTTGGGGTTCAGTGTCTTGCTCAAGGGACTCACCTCACCCTCATGGTATTGAGGGTAGAGAGAGCGGTGTACATTCACTCCCTCTACCTACAAAGCGCAGTTCGTTTGACTAGTGTGAGCGCTCTGTGCTGTGCTCGGGCGCGGTTCGTTTAGCCGGCCCTGGCCCGGTTGGAAGTGGTGGTCACGGTTCGGTTGGGCTCAGGAGCGGTATGTATTCAGTGTGAATGCTAACCGCGCTGGAGCGCGGAACAGATACTACTTTGTGTGTGTTACTGGCATCATTACAACCGCAAACATGTTCTATTATTACAACTACACTACATTTTTCGATTAAATTAATTAAATCAAGTATATTTAGGTTCATAATGGGCCTGGTTCTCACCTTATTGATGATCAGGAGATGTAGTCTCCACTGAATGATTATTAGACATGTTTTGATGCTCAAGAGCAGGTGAGATTTCAGTCATTTCTGCTCACAGATCCTTTTGTGAATTTTGCCTTCTACTTACACATTTATGTACAGGTCCTTCTCAAAAAATTAGCATATTGTGATAAAGTTCATTATTTTCTGTAATGTACTGATAAACATTAGACTTTCATATATTTTAGATTCATTACACACAACTGAAGTAGTTCAAGTCTTTTTTTGTTTTAATATTGATGATTTTGGCATACAGCTCATGAAAACCCAAAATTCCTATCTCAAAAAATTAGCATATCATGAAAAGGTTCTCTAAACGAGCTATTAACCTAATCATCTGAATCAACTAATTAACTCTAAACACCTGCAAAAGATTCCTGAGGCTTTTAAAAACTCCCAGCCTGGTTCATTACTCAAAACCGCAATCATGGGTAAGACTGCCGACCTGACTGCTGTCCAGAAGGCCATCATTTACACCCTCAAGCAAGAGGGTAAGACACAGAAAGAAATTTCTGAACGAATAGGCTGTTCCCAGAGTGCTGTATCAAGGCACCTCAGTGGGAAGTCTGTGGGAAGGAAAAAGTGTGGCAGAAAACGCTGCACAACGAGAGGGGGACCTGCGGAGTCTGGACTGACAACTTGCGGTTTGCTTTTAGTACATCAAAATCACTCAAGCATACTGATGGGACAATTAGAGAGTTTAAAGAACACACTTTAGTAGAGTAAAGAAAGTAATTTGTATAATAATCAAATTTTCTTACAATTTTTTCTTTACTTTTCTTTTCTTTTATTTATTTATTTATTTTTTTACATCTATCCTATGCCTATTAGACCCAATTTTCTACTTGCTTTACTTGGATGAGAGAATCATGATAAAAGCCCTGCTGTTCCTCATGTTTTCTGCCTTCATTCTCTTTATTTTACCCTGGTTCACTTGGTATCATGATGTGGCCATAAAGCCTTTTTTGCTTTTAATCTTATACCATATACTACCATTATACACAAATTTCTCAACATAACTTCTGACTTGCAAACATGATGCCACTCTGTTCTGTTGCCTCAGTTCAGTAGACTTAGTTCTGTTACTTTCAGATGTACATTTAATTACATTACATTTAGTCATTTTAGAGATGCTTTTATCCAAAGCGACTTTCAAATGAAGATAATGGAAGCAATCAAAATCAACAAAAGAGCAATGATATGTAAGTGCTATGACAAGTCTTAGATTAGCTATGTATGATTTAAGTACATGTAAATGCCAATTATGAAAAATAGAGATTAAAATAATCTGCACAATACTAAAGGGAGCGCTCCTTCTCTCGCTCTCTCTCTCTCTCTCTTAGTCTTATTATTAATTGTATTATACATTTATTATACAATTAATTGTATAATATTTATTAATTGGCTTTCCTTGTGGGGACCATTGTTCCAATCTTGTATGGACTTTTATTCTTCTGTGTAACACTTGTTTAGAACCTATTCCAGTTTTGTGTGTAATATATATGTGACACCAGTTTGAGGCTGTGAGTGATCATGCTGAATGTGTTGTACACAGGACATTGGTTTATTTCTGTGGTTTCTGTTGCATTTAGTTTCTCTTTCACGGTGTCACATATTTTCAATAATTGTAAACGAGTATTTGTCATACTCAGCAGCAACAAACTCCCAAGAAATTAAAAATAACCATTTTTATTGACTAAATAAATAAAAATAATAAAAATGTTGTTAGAAAGTGCACATAGATCATGTGATGAAGTTCGTCACATCATCATCAAGTTGGAAAATCATATGTCATCATCTATATGTCAGGGATCACCCCTGACAGTTTTTCTGTTTTGTCTTTGTTTAATGTGTCTTTTTTTGTGTTGTGTCTGAGCACATGGCTCTGTCTTTGTTGTTGTCTGCCATGTGCTCCTCTCATCCTGCCTCCTTGTTTTCCATTACCACGCCCCCCTTGTTTAGTCCTTGTCTGTCTGAGCGTTCTCACCTGTTCCTCATGTTCTCCATTCCTTTATATTGTTCTCTCTTTGCCTCTTGCTTTCCCAGTTTGTTATTCTAACTTCAGTGTGCTCTAGTCCCTATTTGCTAATGTGTCTTACTTTTTGTTATACCGAGAATTCCCTACCAAGTCTTTTGCTGAAATTTTTGTCTCCAGTTGTCTCTACTCCTGTCCTGTCCTGTCAGAGGTGCTCCTGGTCTGCTTTGCTGCTAGACGTGTGTTGTGCCTGTGAGTTCACTAATGTGGAGCGGCTGCTTAATAGGTCTCCGCAGCTAACCTCCAGCTACACTGCCTTCGCTCTTCTCTGGTGGACTGTCTACCTGCACTGGATAATTCATTCAGCCTGCCTGTTCCCGAGTCTCTCCCTGCCTTTTGTTTGGACTATGTTTTCTCCTCTCCTCACCATCTCTTGTCCTGTCCATTTGTAAATAAATGATCACTACTCATTCTGCATTTGAGTCCTCTCTCATAGAAACCCTAACACTATATTGACAAAAATATTGGGACACCCTCTTCTAACAGTACTAATCTTAATGTTTAAGTATATAATGATATTCTAGGGAATTGTGTCCTAATTTTATAGCAAACGTTTGGACGGGACCCTTTTTTATTGTAACATGACAATGCCTCTGTGTCTAAGGCAAGTTTCATAGAGAAATGTTTGAGTCAGTGTGGAAGAACTTGAGTTGTCTGCATAAAGCCAAGTCCTAATCCCAGCTGAACACCTCTGGTGTGACTTTAAATGCAGACCTTGAGCCAAAAACTCGTCACCAAACACCAATGACTTATATATACACTATATGGACAAAAGTATTGGGACACCCCCTTCTTTAGAACAGAAAAAGGCACTTGTTGCTTCAGTTTTGCAAGTGTCTAAAACAGGGATCTCCAACCGTGTTCCTTGTCACATATCAACTTTTAGACATTGCTCTGTTTTTTGTTATAAGACAAAAATGACAAGGAGTCAGCTTCCTGCAATAGAAAGTCAATGGAGAGTGTCGGATTTTTCGCCCCAGTGGGCGTGGTCTTCAGATTGTGACACGTGTCGCACTGTCTCTATAAAAACACGTGATTGCTGACCAGTTGTGGAACGGCTGTTACGTCAAAGTCCGTGCTCTTGAAAAATTGCAGCAGAGTTGACCGCTGTTCTGTGGTTTCATCCATCAAAATGTAAAAGACGTCACAGACCCCATGTTTAAAAAACATTACAGAGGACAAATGATCGGCCTGATGTGTAAGATCATCGGAGCGGTATGCGATCCAAATCATGCTTGTACCTGGGATACCAAACGTGAAACAATTCTCAAGAACGAAATGAAAATTGTAAGAAGCCTGAAAAACCCCTGGCCTGATTTGACGAGTATATTTATCACAGGCAGAGAGAGAATCTACGTAACTACCCGAAAAATTCTGGATGTGATGTCTGAATGTGAGGATGACATGGACATTAACGAGGTTCTCTGTTTGTGTACGTCTGTAACAGACTTATGTGCATTGCTGGTTTCAAAAAATTGTACTTCTATGACATGTGAAATTGTTGAATCGCTGGTTGATTTTATATTAGAGCGAAACATTTCGGCCTGCAGCGATTTTCTTTTTTGGCTAGACCACATGTAAAGTCATTACTACCGTTTCTTTGTCAATTTTTATTTATTTTTTTGTCATTTTCTTTGTAATGGCAAATCATTTTCTTTACTACTTCAATGTATGAATGTATATTCAACAATAAACAATATATTGTTAAACATAAAATGTTGTTTCACTCATCTTTTCACTCATTTACCATTTATCAATGTGAAAGAAAGAAAACATGTATAGAACATATACGAGCGTGGACGGAAAAAAATTGGAAACAATCTTGTATCTGATATAAAATAAACCAGGATAACATAATAGTGTAACATAAATGTCTCGAACGAAGACAGAGTTTAAAAGCGATATTTTATTAGATCAAACATATTCACAGAAATACTGAGTTATACGAACAAAAAGGAAATGTTAACATGACAAATTGAAACAATTAGGAACAATTTTTTTGTTTCTCACTTAACAATTACAATTAGGTGGGAAAATAAGATAAGGATGGTGAAACCTTGGTAAACAAATTCAAACAGAATAAGCGAACAAAGAAACATATACATAAATTGTTCTGGTTTCAAAGTGTAACGCTATGAAAAAACGTTGCAGATTACATTTCACAACGGTATGATGAGGCCTAGCACAATAGCGTGGGTACAGTCATGATATCGTTGATATCTAATTTTAGGTGTACTTCAGCAGGAATCAGCCAGTCGTGTTGTTAGTTACCGTTAGTTTTAATGAACATCGTTACATACTTTGTAGTTTTGACACGCGATGGAACATTTTGCTCATAATAATGATGCTCACGTCTGCCACAAGTTTTCACCGTTTGTACTCGACTACCCGAAAACTGTAACTCTATCGTAATTGTTTAAAAATGCATATAAACTTTACGTCTGACACTTTTGCAACTGACTAAGACTAATATTTAAGCTAACCAAACAATGAAGGATCCGTGCATGAAGCTGCGATCAAAAAACATCATTAACTTAGCTAAATGAATAAAAGACAATAATCACCAAAACGCGTTCACACAGTTAACTTTATTTAAAAGGTCTCGTTGATATAAAATGACCCTGAGTTTTTAGAAAAGAAATGTATACTTCACTTAAGGAGGCGATGAATCAGTTCTTTGAACCGGTTCATTGAGCTGAATTGTTCAAATGAGTCATTTTGCACAAATGAATTGGACTTTGCATCACTAACACAGATCACAAAAAAACAAACAAAAAAAAGTTTCATAACATTACAACACAGAAGGAGCGTATACTTCACAAACGGTGTGGAAATGTGAGTGGGATTATATATCTGAGCATACATGTGATCAGAAGTTTGAATGAGGTATTAGTTATACATGCTCAATTTAACATCTTTTATAAAAACATATTTAGGCTAAACAATGATATTTCTTTTATAAGTATAATACTTGACTTGTATGTTGTAATGGAGCGACCATGTGTTGTGTTAGCCCCCCGGGTGTTTTATGATCCAAAGGGGTATGTGTCAGGAGGCGCACACAAGGACCCACAAGCAGAGGTGCAAATAGAAGGTACTTTATTGAAAAGGGAAAAAACAAAGATCAGCTCTCAAAAATCAAAACGAAGTCTTGGGGATTCCCAAAAACAGGAACAGTCTTTTAGCGAACACTCAAACTCCAGAAGGAGTGGAGAGATACAGTCCGGGACAAAGGTTGACCCAACAAAAACTCTCGTTCCAAAAAAACAAAAGCTTCGAGAGGAGTGGAAATCACTGTCCGTGCAAAAGAGTCCAAAAAGGCGCCTAGCCCCCACACGAACTCCGTAAAAGATCACCACCGCTGCCCGGCCGTCCAGGGAACGAAGATAAATGAGCCGACCCGGCAGTGGCGGATCCGCAAACACCGGCGTCTAACGGACGCGGAGAGGGGGAAGATCTCCGCCGCTGGACGCGAGAGAGAAGCAACCAAATCCTTAATCAGCAGGCAAGCGGGTAGTCAGGCAAGCGTGGGTCATGAGAGGAGCAAACGACAGTAGCAGGGGACAATCAAAGCGTGAGGTCATATTACAGTCCAAAATCGTTTCCATAAGCGGTCCTAGGCCAGCGTTAACTGAGAAGGGCAAGAACAAAATATTAACTGGGCAAAAGGAGAGGACCAAGGCGAGAGAGCTGGAAGGAAACGGCAAAAACAAAACGCACTGACAAAGGTGAGCAAAAAATAAGAGACAGATATAGGAGATGAGATAATAGAATAATGGTGAACAGGTGCGCAGGGGCGCTCGCCGTAGAACACGGACCAGCTGCGAAACATTATCCCAATGAAGTGGGAGGGAAAGAACCCCAGGTAGAAAAAGAAAACTAGAACGAATTATGATAGATAAAAACAAGCAGAAACGAATAAATAAACAAAAATGAAAGAATAGAAAGCAGAAAAATCAGGGGAAAAAGAAAATAAAAAATAGAAAAGCAAACCAGTGGGACGCGATCATCCCCGCGTCCCGACAGTATGTTTTTAGAGTTGTATGTTGAGGGTGACCAGTTATTTTTACAGATTGTTAGCTTGTGCCTATATTTTTAGGTTTTTAGTATAAATTAAATTATTATAATTGTAATTCAAGTGGTGAAGGATTTTGAAAGTCTGACAGTAATTAGTTGTTGAGTCCTGTTAACCTCCTCCTGGTTTACATGTTTTAAAAACATTAACAGTTGAAGACATTATTAATATTATATATTAATATTTAGAAAAGTTAGGCAATTATTGTTAAAAAATGTAATTGAAATAGTTACACCACTTATTTTATTTTACATAGGGTAACTTGTAATCTATAATCTATTACATTTCCAAAGTAAGCTTCCCAACACTGTGCGTAAAATAATTCCATCAGGGATCTCAGCTACAGCTAAATGATAAAACAAACTTAAGGATGTTTGTAGGTGCCTGGAAAAGGTGTGTGCATGCATGAGAGACTTTGAAAGAAACGTGTTTTAGCTTAAAGATGTGATTTTACTACAACTTTGTCAAGATTCTGTTACAAAACACAAACAAACTGAATGTCGTACAGATATTGATGTCATGACAAACCATCAGACACATCACTTCAGGTTGATAAGACGGACTTATCGAATAGGTGATTGTTTCTTATATCAATTATTTGATAAAATCTTAGTTAATTGTAATAAATATGCAGGTTTTGAACAACATGGTTCATAATACTATTTCTAAGAAAGTCTGATCTGTTGTAAAGATTATGTGAGACATTTTTCGCTCCTTGTTTAAGAAGTAGTTTTTGTTGCAAACAAACTTATGACGACTAATTTTCAGTCTCATTTTGGTCTAATTCATAAAGAAAAATCTCTGTAAGTGCCTCGCTGTCACCAGAGGATCATTTGACTGCTGCTAATCCTTATCATATTTCTAGCTGTGAAAAATCTGTAATCTACAAAACGTCTCGGTTACGAAGGTAACCCTCGTTCCCCGAAGGAGGGAACGGAGACGTTACGTCAATGACGTAATATTGGGGATCGGCAACGAGACCCTATCACCTCTGAGCTAAAGAGAAAAAGCCAATGAGAATTGGCGAGTGGAATTTGCATGCCGCGCCACTCCCCCGGACATACGGGTATATAAGATGGCGGCGTGCATCCACTCATTCAGATTTGCTGAGGAGCCGAGCCGCAACCCGGCTTCAGCGCAGTCCAGGATTGTGGCAAGAGGACGTAACGTCTCCGTTCCCTCCTTCGGGGAACGAGGGTTACCTTCGTAACCGAGACGTTCCCCCTGAGTCGTTCTCTACGACGTTACGTCAATGACGTAATATTGGGGACCTCTGGAAAACGCCAAAATCCTGAACTGCGTTACGCAGCCGAGACCCAATGCCGGCAGGCAAGCGTGTCGGAACAAAGGGCTCAATGCGTAACCATCCCAACGCCCTGTAGACCACGTGGTGGCCCACCAGGGGTGCCAAGTTTTGAAGCAGCCGTTGGGGGGCAGAGCACAATGACGGTTAAGTCATGTGGAAGCTTTAGAAGTAAGTCTAACTAGACTGGGGAAACACGGAAGGTTCCGTGGAGATACTGAGACATGATGCCACAACCGGAGTGGGGTGAAGGAGGCCCCGCTCCGGAGCACAGTATGGACTACTCCGTCTAGTCCAGTACTGCGGGGCAAGGAGGACCCAGAGTTCAACCATGGGAACAACTGGGAGAATAGCGCACGGATCCGAGAGGAGTGGCGCAGCAAGCCGACACCTGAGCCGTCCTCCCGCAAATTACCTGATGTTACCCAACACACGGGAGGACACTGGCTCAACGCGGAGGTTGTAGAACCGCGCAAAGGTATTGGGTGTCGCCCAGCCCGCAGCTCTACAGATGTCTGCTAGAGAGGCGCCGTGCGCCAGCGCATAGGAGGAGGCAAAACTCTGGGTGGAGTGGGCTCTCACTCCCAGGGGGCACGGCTCACCTTGGGCTTCATACGCCAAGGTGATGGCATCAGCTACCCAGTGAGCCAACCTCTGTTTGGAGACAGCATTCCCCTTCTGCTGTCCCCCGAAGCAGACAAAGAGCTGCTCGGAGCGTCTGAAGCTCCGGGTGCGGTCCACGTAAACGTGCAGGGCACGGACGGGACACAGCAACTCCAACTCCTCCTGGGGCAGAGCTTGCAGGTTCACCACCTGATCTCGAAAGGGAGTGGTGGGAACCTTGGGCACGTAGCCGGTCCGGGGTCTCAGGATAACTTGAGAGTTACCTGGCCCGAACTCTAAGCACTCTTCGCTGACCGAAAATGCGTGTAGGTCCCCTACCCTCTTGATGGAGGCCAGCGCAGCCAGGAGCGAAGTCTTGAGCGTCAAGAACTTCAGCTCAACTGAACCGAGCGGCTCGAAGGGAGCTCCCCGAAGGCCCTGGAGGACCACGGAGAGATCCCAAGAGGGTACGAGGTGCGATCTAGGAGGGTTAATCCTTCTAGCACCTCTCAGGAACCTGACGATCAGGTGATGCTTCCCTAGGGATGAACCATCCACTGCATCGTGATATGCCGCAATCGCTGCGACATACACTTTCAAAGTGGAGGGGGACAGTCTCCGCTCCAACTTCTCTTGCAGGAAGGAAAGCACCACTCCGACCGAGCATTTCCGTGGGTCCTCTCGGCGAGAGGAACACCAGTCAACGAACAGACCCCACCTCAGGGCGTAGGCCTGCCTCGTAGAGGGGGCTCTAGCCTGAGTGATAGTGTCTATCATGGCCTGGGGGAGGCCAGTGAGGTCCTCCGTGTCCCGTCCAGAAGCCACACATGTAGGTTCCATAGATCGGGACGCGGGTGCCAAATCGTGCCGTCCCCCTGAGAAAGAAGGTCCTTCCTCAGGGGAATCTTCCAGGGAGGGACTGTCGCGAGGAGCATGAGGTCGGCAAACCAGGTCCGGGTGGGCCAAAACGGCGCAACCAACAGGACCTGCTCCTCGTCCTCCCTGATCTTGCACAGAGTCTGTGCAAGGAGGCTCACTGGGGGAAAGGCGTACTTGCGGAGGCCCTGAGGCCAGCTGTGTGCCAGAGCGTCCCTGCCGAGGGGGGCCTGAGTCAGGGAGAAAAAGAGCTGGCAGTGGGAGGACTCTGGGGAAGCAAACAGGTCCACCTGAGCATCCCCGAATCGACTCCAAATTAGCTGAACCGTCTGGGGGTGGAGTCGCCATTCTCCAGGAAGGTTGAGCTGTCGTGAGAGCACGTCGGCTGCACGATTCAGCTCTCCTGGAACATGAACGGCCCGCAGCGATTTGAGCCGCGTCTGACTCCAGAGGAGGAGATGGCGGGCGAGTTGCGACAGACGACGGGAGCGCAGACCACCCTGATGGTTGATGTACGCTACGGTCGCTGTGTTGTCTGTACGGACAAGCACGTGCTTGTGGCGCAGCAGCGGAAGAAACCGCCGGAGCGCCAGAAACACGGCCAGCAACTCGAGGCAATTGATATGCCACTGCAGTCGAGGTCCTGTCCAGGAGCCCGAGGCTGTCTGCCCGTTGCACACAGCACCCCAGCCCGTCATGGAGGCATCTGTGTTGACCACAATACACCTGTCCTAGGGGCACTCCTGCCCGGAGGAAAACAGGGTCCGACCACGGGCTGAACAGGCGGCGACATTCCGGAGTAACGCCCACCCGGAATGTGCCACGGTGCCATGACCATCTCGGGACTCGGTCGTGTAGCCAGCGCTGAAGCGGTCTCATATGAAGCAGCCCGAGCGGCGTAACTGCGGCTGCGGCTGTCATATGCCCCAGGAGCCTCTGAAAATCTTTGAGAGGGACCGCTGTCTTGTGCCTGAAAGACTTCAGGGAGTTCAGCACTGACTGGACGCGCTCGTTGGTGAGGCGTGCTGTCATGGTGACCGAGTCCAGCTCCATACCGAGAAAAGAGATGCTCTGCACAGGGGAGAGCTTGCTCTTCTCCCAGTTGACCCGAAGCCCCAAGTGGCTGAGGTGCTGCAGCACCAGGTCCCTGTGTTCGCACAACACATCTCGCGAGTGAGCTAGAATCAGCCAGTCGTCGAGATAGTTGAGGATTCTGATGCCCTTCCGCCAAAGGGGGGATAGGGCACCCTCCGCGACTTTGGTAAAGACGCGGGGAGACAGGGACAGGCCAAATGGGAGGACTTTGTACTGATATGCCCGACCCTCGAAAGCAAACCGAAGAAACGGTCTGTGTCGAGGCAGAATCGAGACATGAAAGTATGCGTCCTTCAGGTCGATGGCTGCAAACCAATCCTGGTGTCGTACGCAAGACAGTATGCATTTCGAGGTAAGCATCTTGAACGGTAGCCTGTGAAGGGACCGGTTCAACACTCGAAGATCCAGGATCGGTCGTAACCCACCCCCTTTCTTGGGCACGATGAAATAGGGACTGTAGAACCCTGATTTCATCTCGGCTGGAGGGACAGACTCGATTGCATCCTTCGCCAGGAGAACTGCAATCTCCGCCCGTAGAACAGAGGCATCCGTGTCCGAACGAACAGACGTGAAATGGACGCCTCTGAACTTGGGCGGTCGCCTCACGAACTGAATCGCGTAGCCGAGTCGTACCGTCCTGATCAACCACGGGGACGGGCTGGGAAGCGCTAGCCAGGCTCCCAGTCGACGTGCTAGTGGGATCAACGGAGCAGTAACTGACGTGCCGGGGGTGGGGCAGCCAGGGGGGGAAAGGGGAAGGGGGCTCATCCCAGAAAGCGGGGCGTTCTGGAGAAGAGCTGAGCTGCACGGGGCAGCGCTTACCTTCCCTGGATCCCGCGCTGGCGAATTCAGGCTCCGAGTCCGAGTCCGAGGAGGCAGTGCGTCGCTCAGGAACGAAACTCGGGGCACTAGGCCCAGAGGTGAAGAAAATTGCTCTTTTTGTGAATAAGTGGGTACCACTGACCCGGAGGTCAGTGGCAGCAGCGATGTTACCTGGCCCCGGCCCTCCCCCGGGGCTGGGGGGACTGATGGTGACGCCCCCCGAAGAGCAATCTCCCTCATCTCTGGGCAGCCCGTGTCAGGGCCGCTTCGCAGACTTGCGGGTGGATTTAGCGGGCCGCTGAGTCTCGGGCTGCGCCGCCTTCCTGCGACTGGCTCTACGCCCGGGCTGAGAGGTCTTGGGCTCAGCTGGTGGTGCAGGGGGCGGAGCAGAAGCCGCAGCCGCAGGGGGGCGCCCTCGGCGACGAGCAGCCTGAGGCCTGGCACCCGGCGGCTTGTTGGCACTGCGCCGGGGCAGGATGTGGCTTATGGCCTCAGACTGCTTTTGGACCGCTGAGAACTGCTGGGCGAAGTCCTCAACGGTGTCGCCGAAGAGGCCGGCCTGGGAGACGGGTGCATTGAGAAAGCGAGCTTTGTCGACGTCAGCCATCTGCGCCAGGTTCAGCCAGAGGTGGCGCTCCTGGACTACCATGGTAGACATCACCTGACCGAGGGCCCGCGCCGTTACCTTCGTCGCCCGGAGGGCGAAGTCGGTAGCCGAGCGCAGTTCCTGCATCATCCTACGGTCAGAACTATCCTCGTGCAGCTCTTTTAGTGCTTTGGCCTGATATACCTGCAGAGTGGCCATCGCATGCAGGGCTGAGGCAGCCTGGCCCGCCGCATTATAAGCCCTCGCAGCAAGCACTGACGAGAGCTTACAAGCTTTGGACGGGAGACGCGGACGGTCCCGCCAGGTGGCGGCGTTTTGCGGGCATAGATGCACCGCAACCGCACGCTCCACCTGAGGGACATCCACGTACCCCCTGGCCGCCCCGCCATCGAGGGTAGTGAGAAGGGAGGAGCCCTGACGCGTACGAGCCGAGTAGGGGGCTTTCCACGTCTTAGTGAGCTCCTCATGCACCTCGGGAAAGAAAGGCACTGGGGCGGTGCGAGGTGTGACAACGTCGCTACTCGTGCCCAGATACCAATCATCGAGCCGTGAGCGTTCGGGAGAAGGCGCTTTAGACACCTCCAACCCGATACTCGCGGCTGCCCGACGGAGCATGGCCGCCAGTTCTGCGTCCGCCTCCGACTGAGCAGCCGCCGCAGCGGGGGGCTGCCCAGTAGAAGCTTCAGCATCAGCAGGCGTAAGCCCCTCCTCTGATGCAGTGACGGACATTCTATCATCCTCTGGAGCGCCAAAGGTAACACTAGGTCCAGCTGGTGGACGAGTGCTGAGCTTTGGCAACTCCACGGGGCCACGCTTTGAGGGACCGGACTTCCGCGGGGGCTGGCCCGACGGAACGTTCGGCACTGTCACCCTCAGATCACCTTCACCTCTAACCAATGCAGCCGAGGAGCCGGAACGGCCCGCCGAACTGGAAGGGGTAGAGGATGAAGGGCGCCATCTCGCGAACGAGAGGCGCGATCGTAGCGTGGCCATGGACATGCGCTCACAATGAGTGCACGATCCATCCACAAATGCCGCCTCAGCGTGTTCTCGGCCCAGGCACGAGAGGCAGCGCTCGTGGCCGTCATTAGACGACAGAAAACCACCACATCCAGCAGCACACGGTCGGACAGACATCCCGGAAGACGCTATCGACGACCGTGTAAGAAAATTGCTCTTTTAGATCGGCGTGCCCCAGGGAAGGCAACAGCCAGAGATCGCTGGTTTGGCACAGATGCCGGCAGCGCCGGTAACACGATCGAGCACAGCAGGAAACAGGAGCAGGAACAGCAGGTAACGTTCTTCTCCGTCTTCTTTCTCTTTCTGGAACAGCTCAAAGGCGAGGCTCCGAAGCAGAAATCTGAATGAGTGGATGCACGCCGCCATCTTATATACCCGTATGTCCGGGGGAGTGGTGCGGCATGCAAATTCCACTCGCCAATTCTCATTGGCTTTTTCTCTTTAGCTCAGAGGTGATAGGGTCTCGTTGCCGATCCCCAATATTACGTCATTGACGTAACGTCGTAGAGAACGACTGAGGGGGAACTGATTTGTTGAGACAAAAGTTATAACATTGTCATACTGTTTTTCATCATCTTGTAGAGATATTCGTTGTGATGCTAAAAGTCTTTAATTATAAAAGATTTGTATAAGACATCTTAAAAGTTTAACTGTTTGCGTGTTTGTTTTTATGTTTTTGGTTTTGTTTGAGTTTTAGTTTGTATGTTTTTGCTTTTGAGTTTTAGTTTGTATGTTTTTGCGTTTGAGTTTTAGCTTGTATGTTTTTGCGTTTGAGTTTTAGTTTGTATGTTTTTGCTTTTGAGTTTTAGTTTGTATGTTTTTGCTTTTGATTAAGTTTTAGTTTGTATGTTTTTGCATTTGAGTTTGTATGTTTTTGCATTTGAGTTTTAGTTTGTATGTTTTTGTTTTTGATTAAGTTTGAGTTTGTATGTTTTTGCATTTGAGTTTTAGTTTGTATGTTTTTGCATTTGAGTTTTAGTTTGTATGATTTTGCATTTGAGTTTTAGTTTGTATGTTTTTGCATTTGAGTTTTAGTTTGTATGTTTTTGCATTTGAGTTTTAGTTTGTATGTTTTTGCTTTTGATTAAGTTTTAGTTTGTATGTTTTTGCATTTGAGTTTTAGTTTGTATGTTTTTGCTTTTGATTAAGTTAGAGTTTGTATGTTTTTGCATTTGAGTTTTAGTTTGTATGATTTTGCATTTGAGTTTTAGTTTGTATGTTTTTGCTTTTGATTAAGTTTTAGTTTGTATGTTTTTGCATTTGAGTTTGTATGTTTTTGTTTTTGATTAAGTTGGAGTTTGTATGTTTTTGCTTTTGAGTTTTAGTTTGTATGTTTTTGCTTTTGATTAAGTTTTAGTTTGTATGTTTTTGCATTTGAGTTTGTATGTTTTTGTTTTTGATTAAGTTGGAGTTTGTATGTTTTTGCTTTTGAGTTTTAGTTTGTATGTTTTTGCTTTTGATTAAGTTTTAGTTTGTATGTTTTTGCTTTTGATTAAGTTTTAGTTTGTATATTTTTGCATTTCAGTTTGTATGTTTTTGCATTTGAGTTTTAGTTTGTATGTTTTTGATTAAGTTTTAGTTTGTATGTTTTTGCATTTGAGTTTTAGTATGTTTTTTGCATTTGAGTTTTAGTTAGTATGTTTTTGCATTTGAGTTTTAGTTTGTATGTTTTTGATTAAGTTGGAGTTTGTATGTTTTTGCATTTGAGTTTTAGTTTGTATGTTTTTGCTTTTGATTAAGTTTGAGTTTGTGTGTTTTTGCGTTTGAGTTTTAGTTTGTATGTTTTTGCTTTTGATTAAGTTTTAGTTTGTATGTTTTTGCATTTGAGTTTGTATGTTTTTGCATTTGAGTTTTAGTTTGTATGTTTTTGTTTTTGATTAAGTTTGAGTTTGTATGTTTTTGCATTTGAGTTTTAGTTTGTATGATTTTGCATTTGCGTTTTAGTTTGTATGTTTTTGCATTTGAGTTTTAGTTTGTATGATTTTGCTTTTGATTAAGTTTTAGTTTGTATAGTTTTGCATTTGTGTTTGAGGCCTGAAAAATGTAGGAGCGAATATAAAGAAATAACAAATGTAACTAAACAAACAAAAAAATTTCACTAAAATGAAACAAGTGTAGGGTAGGGACCAATCAGACAATGGTTCATTAGATTTAACCAAATCAGTGGTTTATTCAATTAACAAAGAAGCAGACTTCCCCTCACCCAACCCAACAGTGGGTGACAAAGTCTCAACCAGGACGCTTCTAGCAACCACTGATAATGTCAGTTTACGATGTAAAACTATGCAGGAGAATCTGCAACTATGCAGGCAGACTGTTTTTCTTCACTCACTTCCCCCCATAGGAAAGACACAATGCTCATAGAAATGGACTCTTCCCTATTTCATTCACAGACAAACGTTTCTGTGAACGAAAACACATAGCCCATATATCAGTGTGTGTATATTACGACTGTCCATGTCCTTTGTATATCTTACTTTATAACTGTTTTATGCTTGTGTCTTGATAGGATGCTAATGTAACCACATACAGTATATGCCATGTTTGGTCTCTTTTGACTCGTATGTAGATTTCCTGAAAGATGCTGTGTATGAGAGACTGATACCGGTGCAACATATTAACGTTTTAATAATCTTTAGTATTTCTGGCCTGAACCCCTATTGATTTAAATATGCAAACTGACATTTCTCTGAAACAAAGGGCCATAAAACGAAGACCCAGTTTCAAACCTCCCACTGAGAAAGCCAGCCTTCTCATTGGTCGGAACTACTTGGGAAGGTGTGACTCTGTCCAGACTTTAAAGGGCTCACACCCCGTTCCGGCCCTCTCTCTTCTCTTCTCCTCTTCTTCTGAAAGATCTTCAGATAGTTATCGTGGAGGTCCTCCACGGAAAGGCCGTGGGGCAAACCCGTGGCCCAGCCACATGCGGTTTCCCCCCAACATGAGGCCGGACTCTCTCTTTCTATCCTGGCATCTACACCTCAGCCCCTTTGTGACCATCCGATCAGCCGAGCAATGGAACAACGAAGGCTCCATCTCCACCAAATCATCAGGACTACCTTTGAGCTGGCATCTGGACCCTTGCGTAAGCACCACACAAAAGGAAACCATTACGCAAGTAACCATTTAACTATTAGATGCAATAAGGAAGCTGTGCCCCTTGTAGGTCAAGGAGATTCAGGTTTTTCTGATGATTTGGTTGTGCTGATGTAAAAGATTGCCAGTCTACTCTCTCTCTCCTCCTCACTCACTCTCTCTCTCCCTCTCTCTTGCTTTGTTTTATGTGTTGTCTGTTTAGTGTTCGTTATTTGCTAGCTAGTGTTTATTTTCCCCTTTTACGTATTCAATAAACCCGCATTTTGTATTCACAAATGAATTTCTTGCTGTGTTCCTTGCTCACAAACATCACGTCACTTAAACTGCTTTGATTTCGTTACAAAACTGATCCAGTCCTGTAACTTAGCCAATTACAGTGGGAAAGATTAATTTTCAAGGCTAGGAAGTTGATTTTTCTTAGAGTTAGAATAAAAGCTCACTGGACGAGGGCATTAGTTCGGTTTATTTTTGACTCGGCTGTTTCAGAGAAGTGTATAAAGTATGTGTAATTAATAACCATTAATTATACATAGTTTATTGTGCTTAAATTAATAACTTTTGCTACATTTTTGGTGGAGAATGCGGGCAGTTTTAAACGTGTTTGTGAGCAAACCCAGTATAAGTTCATTCCGTGTCTACATCTGTGTGTAACGCGCGCCGAGCGAAATGAGACCTGCTCCTTTAGTTTTGTTTTAAGAATGAATGCAGAAGGCAGTTAATCTGCGCCTAAACAGATTGAGTCTTTCTATCCAGAAAATCAGTCACTGTTAATGACGGCTAAAATTAACTGTAATTTATGTGACCCTATGAGATGAAAAAAATTCCTTATAGTGAGTCTCACTAGCATTACGGCGCTGAGACAGTACCTGAGTTTTTCTATTCAGAAACCTGTTGATGAAGTTAAGTAACTGCAATCTACATGACCCCGTAAGATGAAAAAATTCCTTGCAGCGAGCGTCATGAGAATTACGGTGCCGAGACAGACCCACTGTTAATGACAGCTAAGTAATTTTAATTTGATACCGCCATAATGCGAAGAAGGTAACGTTAGACTGAACGACCTTATATCGGCCGAATAAACAAAATGTATAGCCCAATATTGATGCACTTCCAGTGTTTTCGCTGGCTATACCCATTTCCCGAGTTAAAACATTAGCTTTGCTACCTAATGTATAACTTTCTCGTTTTCTCCTCGGACAAGAAGGATGTTGTTTTGCTTTATTAATTTTAATAATAGATGACAATAGATGACTTGTGTCTAAAGGAAGCCGAGAGACGGAAGGATGCCGTTCTGGTGTACCTTAATGTTAAATTTTAACATTTTTATCAGACGACAGATGAAGACCGCCAGAATGGAAATGTGAATCAAATCTTGATCAAGTTAAAGGTATGACGGTGAAACCCCGTCATGTGTTTGTTTTATGTATTATAGTATGTAACTCTGTGTCCGCGCAGAAAATTAATCCGACCGCGTGCTGCTTGTGAGATCTGCTGAGATCAATAGTTTTGCCACCCGCGATGTGATTAGAATTGGTATCAAATTGACGTCAAATGCTGTAAACATCAGGTTCTGGTGAATCCAGTTTAATTACCATATTCGATCTGGGCATTGACCTCACTTTGGATATCAATTCTTGTCAATAGTGATTATGTAAGCCTTTGTTAAAGCGAGAGCGCTCTCACGATAAACTTAAGCCTTAATCACAGTGTGTTGTGAGGCATGGAAGTACATGCCTGAGATTGGGTGAGGAAACTCCAATCTCCACGTTCTATACATTGCATAAGACCGTTGTAATCAGAACAGCGTTTTAAAAATGTATTTCGCTGACAAAGAAATCCCAGCGCAAAACTGTGTTTGAAAAATGAACGTGCTCATTTTTCCAGTAAGATATTCCGTTTACAGACGTGTCTCATTGTAGTCAAGGTCATTGACGTGATGAATATGAACATTGCTTGACTGGTGGAACGCTGGTTCGACAGAATCAGCCTTCCACCACGGTCTGTGACGCGAGCCTGCTGTTGAAGTTTTGGAATTAAGTTGTGTGTGTCGCGTCAGGACTGACTGCTGAGATTCTAGAAATGTGCTCGCACCCTTCACCCACAAGCTTGTGCACACTGGGGGGTGAGATTACATCTGTCTCCTTAGCAACATGGAAAACCATTGTTGTTGGTTTTTTCTTTCCCCAGTCAAACTCACGTCAGCGCCCACGTCACAGACCTGCATGTAAACAGATCCATGCGTGTAGCATAGGCTAACTCATTAGCACATCCACACGCCGATAAGCTAACGCCTTTTACCTCAACTGATAGCTATTAGCATCTGGCTAATTTAGACACAGTGTGAGTGTAAGATGTAACCAGTCTTCTCTAGCTACACCTCCGTTCTCAGTTTCACCCTCTGTCTGTTCTCAACACTGTTGTTCCACTACTGGTCTATCTGTGTTATTCTATTTTTTTTATTTTTTTTTATTTTCTTTATTGTTACCCCCTCATTCATTTATTTAGTTTAATTTAGGCATTTATTTTGCTTTTGGGATCTTGTTTTTCTATTTTAATTGGTTTAGCCTGAATAATCATTTGGCACAATGGATTCCATTTAGAAAAAAAATCTAAATCTAACCCAAACCCATTTGTTTATTTTCTATTTCCATTGATGCTCCCTAAGCAATTAGGACATCTCTCATCTACTTTTATTTCTATTGATTTCGATTTACCCCTCATGAAGTTAATTTTAAGGTCAACTTTAATTTTACTTCCCTCTCATTTCCCATTCCTAGGGTGTAGGATTACAGTAGCTCAAATAATGTTGCTCTTCAAAGTAGCTAGTTCACTAGTGGCCTTTGAATGAAATCTCTTACCCCCTCAACAATTAGCATCAAGCTACTTATCTTATCATTTAACCCTTGTTCCTTCTCTCAGTGTGTCCTATTAGGAAGCCCTCCTTTGTGCCTGGGTGGTGAAGCGTCGGCTGGTGGGGCCCGGGGACCGTAGTCATCTGCCGGACGCACCCGACACCCTCTGGGGGGTGCCCTAGATACCTCCTTCCCCTGTGCTCCGGAAAGCGACCCGCAGCCGACATTAGCAATGTGGTACCTCAAGTGTTGTATCAACCATATCAACTGACACACTAGGGCAACTTTGGTTAATTACCCTGGGGTGGTTCCATGCATCATGTGCCCATCTTAGTGGGGAGCGCGCCCCCACTTTGCCGGCCTATGCAACTCCAGATCCCCCAGGCGAAACCCAATTTTGGCTGTGTCAGCTGGTCGTTGACCTTCCCTCACTTGAGTGCGGCTCATTGTGCAAAGGTCAAGGCTGTTTGAGCGATCGCTGCCGAGTGCTGTGAGCGGGAGTGATCTGGGGTCCCTGCAGTTGTGTGTCGGGGGGGTGGTCTGGGGATGGCTCGGTCACAGGATTTCACCAGGTTGGCCTCAGCTCACCACCTTGCCAGCACATAGCACCTAAGCCCTATTTACTCAATCTAAGCTCCCAAAGAGTACTAGAGAATCTCTATGCTTCAGATACGTCTGATAGGCCCTGCTATCTCCCTTTCCACATCCCTAGGCACTATACCTCAGCAGCGCCCCCTCTCTGAAGGCCCTGACAAAACCATGGTAGAAAGTCTAGCCCCTGCTTTTCCCAAATTTTCCCTCTATGTTAACCTTGGTTCGACCTTTCCGGCCTCTCCTGGTCAAATTTTTATTTTGTTTTTATTTTATTTTATTTTATTTTTACTTCTTTTGTTTTGTTCTTTCATTTTCTTCTGTTTGTTTTCCCTATGCATAGATACCAAACCAGTGAGAATCATCAGAGAAACTGAATAATAGACTTGCAAACGGTGCAGCCATAGAGTCAGGAAGTGACCCCCTCGGCTACCACACCCGCCACAATCATTATTCAGTTTACCTTCCTGCAGTACACTGCCACCTGCACACTGTAGACAAGATGACGCATGTCCACCCCACGCATCCTCCCTTACTGACTGCATCAGTTAAGCAAATTGCACAGCCAATTAAACCTTATGGTAGCGTAGCTTGTTAAATACATCTATACTTGCATTGGTGTCCTTTTGTGTTGTGCTGTTTTTTCTCTCGCCACCAGTGAGACAGTATGCCCAAGCATCCAGCCCTGCAGACCACTGGGACCACCTGGATGCCTGGCCGAGCACCATGACCAATGCGATCCACAGTACCTCAGCCAGCACAGCGGGATGATCAACAGAATCGGCCGATAGCCCCAACCTGATCCAGAGCCACAGCTACAAGGAGCTGGCCATGATCACCAGGGAACTGGTCTACAACGTCATCATCCAAGCAAGGTTGAGTGGAAAAGACATCGCTAATCTGGAGCAAGCAGCAGCAGAGCTAAAGTTCCAGGCCAAGGTGGCTCGGCGGAGCCAGACAAGCTCAAAGCCAGCTACACCAGCCCACAACACAGGAGACCAAGGACCAGCACAAGACCAAAAGAGCTACAGGAGGATGCGAAGGACTTCAAGTTCACCGACATCCACGTAGACAGTGAGCAGAGAACGACTGAAAAGAAACCTGAGATGGACCGTATGATAAGCTGCAACAAGCTTAAATGAGAGCATAGACTGAAAAGGCTCTTCAAAGGAAACAGAGGTGAGAGCCCTCTGCTAAGGACTGCACCAGCCAGCACCCCAATAGCCCCCATCAGCAACAAGGGAGGTGGGAGCCCATTCAAAGGACCATGGCCACCAGCCATGGCATGACTCAAAGACTTTGATAAGCTGGCTAGAAACATCTCCACACTCACTGCAAACCCCACGGGGGGCCACAATGTAGTGATTACCTGCAACACATCTGCAGCTGAAGCAACCACACAAGACTGGCTGTACCTGCTTACGACCACCCTCAGCGATGACGCCAACCAACAGTCTGACAATGTTAAAGCAGCACTCTAGTTCCAGCCAAACTACCTCACAACTTCAACAGGTGGTAGTTAGGAACAAAATACAGCCATGTGCACGCAGATAGAAGGGATTGTGGAGCTCAACACAAGAACTCATAGTTGAGGAAAATATTCAATAGCACTCTGACTACACTTCACGCGATGCCCCACACATGGCTTGGCCGAGGAAGGAGCTGAACACGCAGCAGCCACGACCAACCAGAGTGTGGGAACGCCACTGTGATCACTAGTGCTATTGATTTTTCCCACTTTCAGATTCCCCTGATGTAACCACAGCCTAAAGCAGCTGGACTACAGGGGAAACGATCTCCTGACACATGACTCAGACCAGAGTCACAGACCCTTGTCAGTCTACAGAGATCACCTTCGACTGGGCCCACAACATCACGGGCCTACACAAGTGAAATCCCATCTAAAACTAGAACACAGTCTCAACTTCCACCAGGACTCAAGGTCACCACTGACCAGCCAAAGACTGTTGCTGTCATGCTCTCACGTCAGACACCTAAGGCCTGAGTGGCATAAATGGACTGTAAGCCTCTAACACCAGACTAAGGTTTCAAAACAAACCACCTCTCAAACCCCTCCAGCCACCCGATCCTAACTTTCAAGCTCACTTATGCTCCATGCCTTACAATGCCAAAGGACTTCACATAAATGCTAATGTGGGACTCATCATGCTTCAATATGTCCCTGAAGGCACCACAGCGCCACAGCTTGTGTTGCCCCCACTGACAAGGGGGGTGAAAGCATAGCATGCCCACAACACACCATGGCCAGCATGCAGCATGACATGATGTGAGAAGGTAGAAGGTGTCTGGACTACCAACACATGGAGCCCATCTCCAACCTGCCACACACTGACCCGGGCACGATACAACCAGTCAAACGAACACTCCCTCACACTTGGTTTCACCCTCCGCAGAAAACCATATACCCTTTTCCTTTTGGGAGGAGTGTTGTCTAAAATTTGATTTTAGATTTTTGGTCATTCCTTATTTCATCTAGATGTATTTCATTTAGCCAGGGCAAAGTTAATTAAATTTTAAAATTTAATTGAATTAGCGGGCTTATAAACACTCTCCTTTAGGTTCCTATAGCTATAAGGACACCCTACTTTTACTTTTATTTGGACTTTATTCCTCTATTTTTAGTCATTGATTTAACTTTGTTTCCGACTGAATTTTCCTATTCAGCTACCCTGAATTGAATTACATTAGAAATGTAATTAAATCAGGCTGCCTGTTTAACTTTCCTTCAGTCTTCTGGAGCTATAAGGACATTTCTAACCTCGACTTTCACCTTACCTTAGTTATTTTTACCATCACTAATTTCCCCCCTTGCGTGGGATTACAGCAGTGTAGCCGCTGTTGTTCCCCTAAAGAGTATGCAAGATATTAGCAGCCCTAAATCTGTGTTACCTCTCTGCCCCTTCGCAATCTTCAAGGCCAGGCCTTGTATGCTGAAAATGCATTGATTGCCGAACACAATGGAGGTGCCAGACAGAACGGGAAACGCTTCCCTTTGTTTCTTTTGTCTTTCTGACCTCGGAGTATTTAGTGTGTGTTAGTTTAGCTAATAATCTAACCCTAGGTTTATGAGCCTAATGCAGCCTCACCCACAAGTGACAACTGTTTTAATCATATTTCCTAGCTCAAACTAAATAAGGAAAGTCTTTCTTTCTCTTTCTTTCTCTTCCTGCCTTTATTTCATTTTATTTTTGATACTCTCATAATGACCAACACTAAGAACCATCAGTGCGCTGAGTAATAACGTACCACACGTACAGCACAGTCATTAGCTGACCCATGCAAAATTACTCAAACCACTTGGTGGTCACCTGCACAAATCTCAAGACTAGCTGTCCCTCACCGGCTATTCACACACTATCTGGCTTACAGAACCCTTATGCAAATGGATAGCTTACCACCTCTGTCTGTACTTGCATTTGCCCTCTGCCTCTCTCTCCTGTGTCTCCACAAGTGACCCAGTGTGTCAGACAGCTAGCACTGCCATCTGCCAGTACCACCTTGTAGACCTGGCAGAGCACTGCAGTGGACATCCTTCAGCCTACAGCAGCCAAAGTCCTGCAACAGTCAAGAAAGGAACAGCAGAACAGTGACACAAATGGACACTTCACGCCCAGCCGGGACAACCAGGAACTGACACCTGCCCAGCACGAGAAGGAACAGAACAGATTCAAAGAACCAGACAAGATGGAGAAACAGGAAGAAATCGCCAGTCTTCAGGAGGCTCTAACAGCTACCGGACACAGGAAACAGCTTGGAAAGTTCACCCGAAAGACTTGGAAAGAGAACAGTTCTACACAAATCGCTGTCAAAACAGCACATATATATATATATCTACATTTTAATGTGAGAGACATTAGAGCTACGGCCATAGAAACCCTCTGCATGCAGCCAGAGCTGAAGTCCAAACCTGGTCTCAGCAATTCTGCAACCTTCGGAAGGAGCTCAACATGGTCCAGAAAGAACTGAAACAGTCTTACAGACTGTGCATAGACTCAAGTAAAAGACACCCTGCTGCCTGTCACAGACCCAGCAGTGCAATCCAACTCACCCCCGTACAAGACACAAAAGGGGGGAGTCAAACCTTTCTACCTGACACCCCACAAGTCAACTTCCTGAAAACTTCAGCAGTGACAGAAGGAAAAGGATTCATTCAGATGAGCCCGGAAACAGCACATGAAGTGACACTCAAAGATCTCAACCAAATGAGACATCCCTGTATTCACAACAAAACCTGCAGGAGACAATGTTGTCCATGCCTACTGGTGAGACATTTGAGACATTGCAGTCCTGAACTACCAAGATAGACTGTCTGCTCTGGGTCACTTCTCGCCTAGAGGTGCAACACTTCCTGGGTTGACAGCCAGGACACATCCAGTAGGACTGCCAGCTGCTAAGACAAGCCAGCACGAAGGAAACTGCAGACCTACAGTCTGAACTTTAGAACTTTTTGCTGCCCTAGCCACCAAACAGGGCCGGCATGAAACTTCCCCATCACAGACCTCAACAAGCTTACTTCGGAGCTCATAAAGAACCTGCGAAGGAGGAGGACACCGGCTTTGCAAGCTTTTCCTCCAAACAGCCTTCCGTCTGTAAGTCACCGGTTTAGGCATTCTGGCCTGCCCCACTCAATGCCTGTGCAACAACTGTGTGACCTGACACCGAGAGCCTTTTGCGACCACAAGGCCACCTCAGAAAGGGGTTCATAAGATCTCAATGACACTGATCTACCAAACTCAAAGGATCAAGTTAGCACCTGAAGGCCCCGGTAGGGCCTCAGCGCAAGTCAGCACAGGACTCACATTTTAAGTAGGCGGAAACACATGCTGGAAAGAAGCAAGTGTGTGACAGTGAATTTATGATTTGGCCACTTGAATTGAAATCTTAAACAGAAGACTCAATTGCTAACAGACTAGCCTTCCAAAGCCTACAGACATTTGCTACACTCTGTTCAAATTGACATTAATGTGCATTTTTTCCCATGACGAAGACTTGTCAAAGGACACAAAAACTCCAGAGAACGCACACGTCATGACACCAGATTGTAAGCACACCACCTGAGCCGGTCAAGCTAACAAGGACCAGTTTTAGCTTAGGCTAAGTTAACCAATAGCGTCAACAGCTAGCAGTTATCATCATTCACTTGAAGCTTTTAACTACAGCTTGTAGGCATGCAGTGCAAAGTGTTCTATATGTATATATAAATATATTTTGGAATATATTTATATATATATACTGTTCCTGAACCCTTACTACTTAGTCCCTCACTTTAAGTCTTCTCAGCTAAGTCACCTTCACTATTTTAGTTGTATCCCCTCGTGCTTCAACTAAATCTGCAGTTACTTAATTAAATCTAAATTTAATCACATGTTAACTGCTTAAGGAGAGAAGAATTTTATAGATATAGGGAACCATTAATAGCACTTTGTCTAAACTTTATGGAAGGACACACCCATAGAATGGTCTTGAACATGCAGCAGCAGTGACCAGCTATGGTGAGGATCAAAGCAAACCCAATAGTGAATCAAGAGTGCTATTGAGTTTTTCCAACTTCTGGTCACTGCATTGTTTGAATCACTTATTTAAGTTTTCTCCTAATGATGATAGCACTCAGCTATTCACTCATTTATTACTTACCTGAGCTATTTACATCCCCCTCTTTTACTCAAGAGTCGTCTCACCTCTCCATAGAGCTAGGGGGAACCAGAGGCACTTTCATTTGTGATTCTGCTTATTCTCCATGGGTGCACCGAGTTCTGTGACCCTCCTACACAAGTAATCTTAGTGATTACAAGGGCATAACTGTGGTTCAGGCACAATGATAACAAGCATAATCCAAATAGGAAACTGTCCTCCTTCCCGTTTACATTATAAGAGATTCAGACTGTTGCTAGCCATCAGGAGATTCTGAGGAATACTTTGACCATAAGAACCATCTTAAGTCATTTATTAGATCTCAGCTACGCCATACAAAAGGGATTCTCAGAACCGCAAAATATTAGCACCCTAACATCCACAGTTAATGTATTAATCATAGAAGACACTTTACTAGCAAACCATGCCTGAAACAACAAGCTGTATGTTATATCGCTAGCTGAACCATTAAGCCTATAACTCCGGACTCTTCAGGGTGGTGCATTAGTCTCTTACTTCTACCCTCACTGTGAAAATGGCAACACTTCACAGATGCTCAGCCTATCCTCCCAGATGGGCGACCTGAACACTGACTAGCCAGTGCGAGGAACACTGTTCTGCCCAGGGGTGCCGAAAACCCCACAGCACCTGAGGAAAGTGCCACTGGACAAGGAGAGAAGGGGACCAATGATACCTGACCCAGAGTTACAGCTACCTTGGGCCGAACAAGGCTATCACCACCTTAGCCACCTTATGGGTCTCAACCAGAGAGTAAAACAACTTCACTTCACTGGTCACCAAACAAAATCCCGCAAGGAGCAGACACATGCTCAATGCCCCACAGATCGGCTAGAGACTGAGACTCGAAAAGCTTAACTTTTAAGGTCTGAGACCGCTGCGGAACAAGGAGAGCAGCTGGACATAGAGACACAAGACCCGCGCGACAGTCCAGGTACAAAACACCACTGGGAGAAGCCATGCAAAAGGATATCCTCATCCTATGTACCCCATGGTATGTCCTACAGCAGTCCACCACAACATCCTCCCCCACAATCTTCACACAGGTGCCAAATGGAGGCTGCATGTGGACAGCTGGACACACCTAGTTACAGGAGCTGCTAACACTAGCAAAGGACCTCCTTGAACAAACTCAAGTGAGAAATAATGAAAGGGACAAACTGCTGACTCCTTGCACAATGCAACACAGCATCAGACTCCTCCAAGGGAGGAGCATCCTGCAAAGCAGTCGACACCCCAGGAGCAGCCAGACAATGTTGGACCGAGCAACAGCTCACATGCCCAACAACAAAACTCCTACCAACACAAATCAGGCAAACTCAAGTCAGTGACGCTACAAGACAGAAGTGACACTGTTAACATCAGATTTGTGGTGAAGTTCGAGCAGAACAGAGGGCTAACAAACACCTGCTGCCCTCCTACCACCTTCACTAGCGCAGCCTGAACTCTCTTCACACTACAAATCTCCCTAAAAATTCCCTGCGACCCCAGGAACCGCCTGCCCTCTCACAAGTGAGAGTCCAACCAGCTATTCCAAACCGCAGGCACTACAGACAGCCTACTAGATAACAGCACCTGAACCAACCACCTGACCTAGACCAACATCAGGATGACAGGTGACACGGCCCCGACAACTGCTGCACACGCTCAAGGACCCGCACCTTGCTACAACTTACATCACTACGATGCCTGACGTTCTCTTCCAGCCATGAATGGCAGGTGCATGTCTGATCGCTCTACCCCTTTAACGTCGATCGCTGTTGTCTATTGGATGGACAACAACGTTCGACGGGGGGGGATATGTAGGGTAGGGACCAATCAGACAATGGTTCATTAGATTTAACCAAATCAGTGGTTTATTCAATTAACAAAGAAGCAGACTTCCCCTCACCCAACCCAACAGTGGGTGACAAAGTCTCAACCAGGACGCTTCTAGCAACCACTGATAATGTCAGTTTACGATGTAAAACTATGCAGGAGAATCTGCAACTATGCAGGCAGACTGTTTTTCTTCACTCACTTCCCCCCATAGGAAAGACACAATGCTCATAGAAATGGACTCTTCCCTATTTCATTCACAGACAAACGTTTCTGTGAACGAAGACACATAGCCCATATATCAGTGTGTGTATATTACGACTGTCCATGTCCTTTGTATTTCTTACTTTATAACTGTTTTATGCTTGTGTCTTGATAGGATGCTAATGTAACCACATACAGTATATGCCATGTTTGGTCTCTTTTGACTCGTATGTAGATTTCCTGAAAGATGCTGTGTATGAGAGACTGATACCGGTGCAACATATTAACGTTCTAATAATCTTTAGTATTTCTGGCCTGAACCCCTATTGATTTAAATATGCAAACTGACATTTCTCTGAAACAAAGGGCCATAAAACGAAGACCCAGTTTCAAACCTTCCACTGAGAAAGCCAGCCTTCTCATTGGTCGGAACTACTTGGGAAGGTGTGACTCTGTCCAGACTTTAAAGGGCTCACACCCCGTTCCGGCCCTCTCTCTTCTCTTCTCCTCTTCTTCTGAAAGATCTTCAGATAGTTATCGTGGAGGTCCTCCACGGAAAGGCCGTGGGGCAAACCCGTGGCCCAGCCACATGCGGTTTCCCCCCAACATGAGGCCGGACTCTCTCTTTCTATCTTGGCATCTACACCTCAGCCCCTTTGTGACCATCCGATCAGCCGAGCAATGGAACAACGAAGGCTCCATCTCCACCAAATCATCAGGACTACCTTTGAGCTGGCATCTGGACCCTTGCGTAAGCACCACACAAAAGGAAACCATTATGCAAGTAACCATTTAACTATTAGATGCAATAAGGAAGCTGTGCCCCTTGTAGGTCAAGGAGATTCAGGTTTTTCTGATGATTTGGTTGTGCTGATGTAAAAGATTGCCAGTCTACTCTCTCTCTCCTCCTCACTCACTCTCTCTCTCCCTCTCTCTTGCTTTGTTTTATGTGTTGTCTGTTTAGTGTTCGTTATTTGCTAGCTAGTGTTTATTTTCCCCTTTTACGTATTCAATAAACCCACATTTTGTATTCACAAATGAATTTCTTGCTGTGTTCCTTGCTCACAAACATCACGTCACTTAAACTGCTTTGATTTCGTTACAAAACTGATCCAGTCCTGTAACTTAGCCAATTACAGTGGGAAAGATTAATTTTCAAGGCTAGGAAGTTGATTTTTCTTAGAGTTAGAATAAAAGCGGCTAATGCTCACTGGACGAGGGCATTAGTTCGGTTTATTTTTGACTCGGCTGTTTCAGAGAAGTGTATAAAGTATGTGTAATTAATAACCATTAATTATACATATTTTATTGTGCTTAAATTAATAACTTTTGCTACACAAGAATATTTTAACAGCATAGACCGTTTGTTAAAACAGTCATCTTGGTCCCTATTTAAGTTTATTAGTTGCTTTCTTTATCTATCTAATCTCAACCTGAACATTGGTTTAAAGTCACATTCACCAGATCCACATTAGAAATAAACATTCCTGTTTTTTTCTTAGAAAAAATATTCTCCACCAGATGCCAGATCCAGCTGTGGGTTGTAAATAAAGGTTCACTGCACATCCTTTGACCAGCCGCTGAACTTTTGCCTAAACTTTTAACAAAGTTCACAAGGATACACACTCGCAGGTGCATGTGGTAAAAAAAAGGTCCAATGCACATTCTTTGACCAGACACTGAACATTATATGACAACCCCCAAAAGTTTTAAAATGCCAGACCCTCAAAAGTCGTTAGAATGCAAATAAGAAAGTAATCTTTAGAGATTTTACAATCTTGGGAGATCTGATAAGAATGCATCTGTAATTATACACCCTCACCAACTTCTCTAATTTACTGGGATGTGTGATATGTTAACTATGTTAGACATTAAGATTAGCATTTTGTATGATAAAAAAAAAAAGTAAAAAAAAAGTGTAAAAAGTTTAGATAATTAAATACAACATTAACTACAACAGTCCGCAAGTCTTACAGCTTGAAAATCAAAGAGTAATCTTCTCTTGTTTCTGTTGGTTTCATCCCTTCTGAGTTTTAACAGTGTACATGTTAATTCACATGCATTTCAACTGATATAACAGGTCACAAGTTCTAAAAACAAAGACAGATTAAAGAAATAATTAAATTAAGTGTGAATAACTAAATAAAATGAAATAAAACAAATAAACATTTTCCTGTGGCTTAGCTGGCATTTGTTTAAAAAGAAGGGTGGTATGCTCTTTAAAGAAAAAACGACTTGCATTAATGTTAAAAGTGATTTTGAATTCATAATACACAGTAAATTGACAAAAATAAAAAAGGGAATAAAGGAATAACTGTATTAATTCTGAATAACTAAATAAAATAAAAATAAATAACTAAATATTTTCCTGTAACACAGTTCTGGAAACAGAAGAAAATAAAGATGGATAAATAAATTAGTTCAAAGTGTATATAACTGAAATAAAGAAACTTTTTTCCTGTAACACAGAAGAAAATGTATATTTCTGTCTTTAAAGTAAAAAAAAAAAAAAAAAAACTAGTATTAATGGTAAAACTGATTTTGAATTGATAATAGACAGTAAATTGACAAAATCAAAGAGGGAATAAAGGAATAACTATTAATTCTGAATAACTAAATAAAATAAATAAAAATAAATAAACATTTTGCTGTAACAGTTCTGGAAACAGAAGAAAATAGAGAGGGATGAATAAATTAAAGTGATCAAGTGTATACAACTGAAATAAATAAACATTTTCCAGTAACACAGTAAAACTCATATTTCTGTCACTCTGTTTTTATAATCTTTAAAGTAACAAAACTACTTGTATTGATGTTAAAAACAGGAAAAATGCTTTCATCAATTAAGAAATGTCATCCTTTTTTTTAAAAAAATAACTTTGTTCTAATGTTAAAAAGAGTATTTTGTTCATTTCTTTTGCCATGCATTTAAATCTTTGCTCAGGTCTCTTACGTCCTTACGGTGTGTGTCTGAGTCTAGGGTTGCGGGGGTGTGGTTTTACCGGTAATGACGTGGTTCATTCTAGTTTAGACACCGGTGAGTGAGGAGATGTCGTGGTAGATTCTGTAAGACGCTTGCTTCTTTTAATTTTCTTTTCTTTTACTCGCTTTCTCTCTCTCTTTTTTTTTAATTGTAAGGACAGATTGCAACAAATATTTTGACAAGCGGGCCTATCTTATGCTCTTGCTTAACGTTCGTGACTGATTTTTTTTTTTTTTTTTTAGATCAGCGTAAGATGCTGCAGTCTTTACTTCTTTTTTTTCTTTTACTTTAACTCTTGTAACGAACTCTACCTTTTTAGAACTGTAATGTTAGACTACGAGTTTTTACAACTAGTGTATGCTTTTGTTTAAAACCGTCTGATACATTTTGCTATTGCTTAAATATAGTGTCTGATACATTTTGGTTTTAGATCTGCATAAGATACACTGGCCTTTTTTATTTTCTTTAAATTTCAATCAGTAATGTTACACTACAACATAGCTTTTGACAAGTATCTGATGCTGTTGTTTGACCGCCGCGCACTTATAGACCAACTTCATTCTAAGTTTAGTCAGCGAGGATGTATTACCGCGCAGTGTATGGTGTTTGACTTCTTTTTTACTTTATATCTTGTAACTAATCTCTAACCTTGTTAAATTTGTAATGCCACAAGATTTTGGCAACTATCCTATACTTTCGTTTTACACTGTGGTGTCAGATAGATTTTTGACACGATTCGTGTCTAATACCTTTTTGTTTAAACATATTACCGCGTTTCATTGTTTAACAATAGTCTACATAAAACTTTGTTTTCTGGTAAACACACCGTTGTCACACCACTTTCTACCATGTGAACAATTTTAATAAAAACTTCCCTTGATCCCGTTTTACCAATCTATATCACTGTTGCACATTTTAAAGTTTGAAAGCACATAGTTTTTGAACAGTTATCAATGTCCCGCTTCACAACACGTTCCCAAACAATAAAAGATTGCTCATAAATTCCTTTGAATCAGCGAACTGAATAAACAGATGTATAAACACATGTCCGGTTGGGTGGGGGTGAGGGGTGAGGGGGTGTACAAAAAACAGGTGTCCAAACAGGTGTCCAGTTATGGACGTGGGGGGGTATTTTTATGAGGGGCAATAAATCAATAATCTTGACACATAGTATACGGGATACTCTCTAACACTGAACTGAATACAACTTAAGAAGGGTGGTTAACAAAACACAGACAGGTGAAGGTAATTAACTAATAATGACATAAGGAGGGGAGAAAAGGAACATAACCATATATGGGCAAACAAGAGTTCATGATTGTGACAGAATGCACCTATTAAGTTGTATGCTCTTGTCTCAAATTTCACCTGTTTCCTTTTCAGTGTCATCTGTTTTCCAAGTTGCTGTTAATCTACAAAGAAATTTATTTGTGGTTGACATGGCCGCTCAGATCACGCTCAAATTTACCGGCAGGTTTTTTTTATTTCACCCCCTGTCCTATAGACCAATATTAGTTTGTAAACATTCTGGATGGGCACACAGCTTGGTTGCAGAAAACCCAGGGGCCCGTTTCGGAAAGGAGGTCAAGTGAAAACTCAGAGTATGTCAACCCTGAAATGAGGATAACTCTGGGTTTTCTGTTTCAGAATGTGAGGTTCCCCCTAAGTCGTTCTCTACGACGTTACGTCAATGACGTAATAATGGGGATCGGCTACGAGACCCTATCACCTCTGAGCTAAAGAGAAAAAGCCAATGAGAATTGGCGAGTGGAATTTGCATGCCGCGCCACTCCCCCGGACATACAGGTATATAAGATGGCGGCGTGTATCCACTCATTCAGATTTCTGCTTCGGAGCCTCGCCTGTGAGCTGTTCTTGAAGAGAAAGAAAAAAGAAGACGGAGAAGAACGATTTCCTGTTCCTGCTCCTGTTCCTGCTGCTGCTGCTCGATCGTGTTACTGGCGCTGCCGGCATCTGTGCCAAACCAGCGATTCCTGGCTGTTGCCTTCCCTGGGGCACGCCGATCTAAAAGAGCAATTTTCTTACACGGTCGTCGATAGCGTCTTCCGGGATGTCTGTCCGACCGTGTGCTGCTGGATGTGGTGGCTTTCTGTCATCTAATGACGGCCACGAGCGCTGCCTCTCGTGCCTGGGCCGAGAACACGCTGAGGCGGCGTTTGTGGATGGGTCTTGCACTCATTGTGAGCGCATGTCCATGGCCACGCTAAGATCGCGCCTCTCGTTCGCGAGATGGTGCCCTTCATCCTCTACCCCTTCCAGTTCGGCTGCATTGGTTAGAGGTGAAGGAGATCTGAGGGTGACAGTACCGAACATTCCGTCAGGTCAGCCCCCGCGGAAGTCTGGTCCCTCAAAGTGTGGTCCCGTGGAGTTGCCAAAGCTCAGCACTCGTCCACCAGCTGGACCAAGTGTTACCTTTGGCGCTCCAGAGGATGATAGAATGTCCGTCACTGCATCAGAGGAGGGGCTTACGCCTGCTGATGCTGAAGCTTCTGCTGGACAGCCCCCCGCTGCGGTGGCTGCTCAGTCTGAGGCGGACGCGGAACTGGCGGCCATGCTCCGTCGGGCAGCCACGAGCATAGCGACGTGAGCTCACCTCGCTCTGCCCCAGTGCCTTTCTTTCCCGAGGTGCATGAGGAGCTCACTAAGACGTGGAAAGCCCCCTATTCGGCTCGTACACGTCAGGGCTCCTCCCTTCTCACTACCCTCGATGGCGGGGCGGCCAGGGGGTACGTGGATGTCCCTCAGATGGAGCGTGCGGTTGTGGTGCATCTATGTCCGCAAAACGCCGCCACCTGGCGGGACCGTCCACGTCTCCCGTCCAAAGCTTGTAAGCTCTCGTCAGCGCTCGCTGCAAGGGCTTACAACGCGGCGGGCCAGGCTGCCTCAGCCCTGCATGCGATGGCCACCCTGCAGGTATATCAGGCCAAAGCATTAAAAGAACTGCACGAGGGTAGTTCTGACCGTAGGACCCCCCTGCGGCTGCGGCTGCGGCTTCTGCTCCGCCCCCTGCACCACCAGCTGAGTCTAAGACCTCTCAGCCTGGGCGTAGAGCCAGTCGCAGGAAGGCGGCGCAGCCCGACACTCAGCGGCCCGCTAAAAACACCCGCAAGAATCCTCAACTATCTCGACGACTGGCTTATTCTAGCTCACTTGCGAGATGTGTTGTGCGAACACAGGGACCTGGTGCTGCAGCACCTCAGCCACTTGGGGCTTCGGGTCAACTGGGAGAAGAGCAATCTCTCCCCTGTGCAGAGCATCTCTTTTCTCGGTATGGAGCTGGACTCGGTCACCATGACAGCACGCCTCACCAACGAGCGCGTCCAGTCGGTGCTGAACTCCCTGAAGTCTTTCAGGCACAAGACAGCGGTCCCTCTCAAAAATTTTCAGAGGCTCCTGGGGCATATGACAGCCGCAGCTGCAGTTACGCCGCTTGGGCTGCTTCATATGAGACCGCTTCAGAGCTGGCTACACGACCGAGTCCCGAGATGGTCATGGCACCGCGGCACGTTCCGGGTGGGCGTTACTCCGGAATGTCGCCGCCTGTTCAGCCTGTGGTCAGACCCTGTTTTCCTCCGGGCAGGAGTGCCCCTAGGACAGGTGTCGAGGCATGTTGTGGTCAACACAGATGCCTCCATGACGGGCTGGGGTGCTGTGTGCAACGGGCAGACAGCCTCAGGCTCCTGGACAGGACCTCGACGCGGCTCAAATCGCTGCACGATTCAGCTCTCCTGGGCCCGCAGCGATTTGAGCCGCGTCTGACTCCAGAGGAGGAGATGGCGGGCGAGTTGCGACAGACGACGGGAGCGCAGACCACCCTGATGGTTGATGTACGCTACGGTCGCTGTGTTGTCTGTGCGGACAAGCACATGCTTGTGGCGCAGCAGCGGAAGAAACCGCCGGAACGCCAGAAACACGGCCAGCAACTCGAGACAATTGGTGCTCTCACGACAGCTCACCGTTCCTGGAGAATGGCGACTCCACCCCCAGACGGTTCAGCTCATTTGGAGTCGATTCGGGGAAGCTCAGGTGGACCTGTTCGCTTCCCCAGAGTCCTCCCACTGCCAGCTCTTTTTCTCCCTGACTCAGGCCCCCCTCGGCAGGGATGCTCTGGCACACAGCTGGCCTCGGGGCCTCCGCAAGTACGCCTTCCCCCCAGTGAGCCTCCTTGCACAGACCCTGTGCAAGATCAGGGAGGACGAGGAGCAGGTCCTGTTGGTTGCGCCGTTTTGGCCCACCCGGACCTGGTTTGCCGACCTCATGCTTCTCGCGACAGTCCCTCCCTGGAAGATTCCCCTGAGGAAGGACCTTCTTTCTCAGGGGGACGGCACGATTTGGCACCCGTATCCCGATCTGTGGAACCTACATGTGTGGCTTCTGGACGGGACACGGAGGACCTCACCGGCCTCCCCCAGGCCGTGATAGACACTATCACTCAGGCTAGAGCCCCCTCTACGAGGCAGGCCTACGCCCTGAGGTGGGGTCTGTTCGTTGACTGGTGTTCCTCTCGCCGAGAGGACCCACGAAAATGCTCGGTCGGAGTGGTGCTTTCCTTCCTGCAAGAGAAGTTGGAGCGGAGACTGTCCCCCTCCACTTTGTAAGTGTATGTCGCAGCTATTGCGGCATATCACGATGCAGTGGATGGTTCATCCCTGGGGAAGCATCACCTGATCGTCAGGTTCCTGAGAGGTGCGAGAAAGATTAACCCTCCTAGATCGCACCTCGTACCCTCTTGGGATCTCTCCGTGGTCCTCCAGGGCCTTCGGGGAGCTCCCTTCGAGCCGCTCGGTTCAGTTGAGCTGAAGTTCTTGACGCTCAAGACTTCGCTCCTGGCTGCGCTGGCCTCCATCAAGAGGGTGGGGGACCTACACGCATTTTCGGTCAGCGAAGAGTGCTTAGAGTTCGGGCCAGGTAACTCTCACATTATCCTGAGACCCCGGCCCGGCTACGTGCCCAAGGTTCCCACCACTCCCTTTCGAGATCAGGTGGTGAACCTGCAAGCTCTGCCCCAGGAGGAGGCAGACCCGGCCTTGGAGTTGCTGTGTCCCGTCCGTGCCTTGCACATTTACGTGGACCGCACCCGGAGCTTCAGACGCTCCGAGCAGCTCTTTGTCTGCTTCGGGGGACAGCAGAAGGGGAATGCTGTCTCCAAACAGAGGTTGGCTCACTGGGTAGCTGATGCCATCACCTTGGCGTATGAAGCCCAAGGTGAGCCGTGCCCCCTAGGAGTCCGAGCTCACTCCACCCGGAGTGTTGCCTCCTCCTACGTGTTGACGCACAGCGCCTCTCTAGCAGACATCTGTAGAGCTGCGGGCTGGGCGACACCCAATACCTTTGCGCGGTTCTACAACCTCCGCGTTGAGCCAGTGTCCTCCCGTGTGTTGGGTAACATCAGGTAATTTGTGGGAGGACGGCTCAGGTGTCGGCTTGCTGCGCCATTCCTCTCGGATCCGTGCGCTATTTTCCCAGTTGTTCCCATGGCTGAACTCTGGGTCCTCCGTGCCCCGCAGTACTGGACTAGACGGAGTAGTCCATACTGTGCTCCGGAGCGGGGCCTCCTTCACCCCCCTCCGGTTGTGGCATCATGTCTCAGTATCTCCACGGAACCTTCCGTGTTTCCCCAGTCTAGTTAGACTTACTTCAAAAGCTTCCACATGACTTAACCGTCATTGTGCTCTGCCCCCCAACGGCTGCTTCAAAACCTGGCACCCCTGGTGGGCCACCACGTGGTCTACAGGGCGTTGGGACGGTTACGCATTGAGTCCCTTGTTCCGACACGCTTGCCTGCCGGCATTGGGTCCGAGACGTTTGTCAAACCGAGACGTTTGTCAAAACCTGAGAAAGCAGGGTAAGTCAAGCCCGTTTCTGAAAGAGAGGTAACTTCTACTCAATGTCAGTTATCTTGGTAACTTACTCTGTGAACCAAACCTAGTCAGGAGCAGGTTTTCTTCGTTGAACCCAGAGTTTATTTCAGTCTCCTCCCCATTTTTAAATTATAAGCAATGTTTGAATGCATCATTTACGCTGCAAAAATGCTTTTCTTAGTGAGTATATTGGAATGTAACTTTAGTGTATTTTACTTAAAACAAGATAAAATAATCTTAATGCAAATGGAAAAAAGTTATTTATTCTTCCTCTATAGATGACAGATAATTTGCAAAATAAGAAAAATATACTTAAATGACTAAAAACATTATGTCCATTTTCTTATGTAGAAAATACATATTTTTAAAGATATGTTGATTGGAAACAACAAGACAATAATACTTAGAAGTAAGAAAATCATTTTTACAGTGCAGCTGCATTCATTCATTATACATATTTTCATCATGCAGACACTGTGAAAGTGACAAAAACGACATGTCCTTTTATGCATAGTATTATTTTATTAATATATACAGGATAATTTAGTTTATTTATTTATTTTTTGCCATATCCACATGCATGCTGCATGTATTTATTTGAGGTAGCATTTTTAAATGGTAGATTTCTTGTATGTAGAGCTGTAAAGAAAGTGTGCCTCGTTCCCACGCTTTTTATGAGAATCTTTGTGTAGCTTCCTGTGCACAAACCCACCGAAAATGAAGCTGCTTACTGAGATATATGCCTTAACCACCACCACAGCAGCTGTTACTTTGTCATCTTTATTTTCTACAAATACAAAAGCAACATTTCTTCTTTTTCATGTCGGATTTTAATATTCTTCCAATACTTCCTTTTCATCTGTTTTTCATTATTTTACAAGCCTTCTTGCTGTTGGCTGAGTAGAATTTAAATGTTAAATCCATGACTCTAATTAAGTAATGCAACTGTTTGGATTAGAGAGTATTTAATTATGTGAAAAGAGCAATAGAGTACGTGGAAAAAGATGCTACACATTGAAATGAACACTGAATGATATTTATTTAATATGTCACATGTTTGTAAAGTCATGTAGCCTACACCTATGAACCTTTAATGGTTAAAGCTTTACCTGATTGAATTGTGTTTTTATACTTCATAGCTGTTTTTTTTTTTTTTTGCCTCTGTAATATCATGAAAATTAATATTAGTTTATTAATTTACCATTCTGCCTTGTTGCATTCTGTTGCATGCATTCTGACTTTTGATATTATAACAATGATTCAGACTCTAAGTCTGCAGAGGTCTTTTTGGTGGGAGCTGTTGCCATTTTGAATCTCAATTTCTGAGCTCCATTGATCATGTGTTTTCATAATTGTGGTGCACATGAACTCAGGGTCAACCTACTCAGAGTGGACTGAACTAACTAAATTCAGCTGTTCTGAAACCAAAAACTCAGAGTTTCCTATCTCAGGTTAACTCAATTCAGAGTTCAAGTTCAAACTTAGAGTTGGTTGAACCCCCTTATTGAAACAGGCCCCAGGAGGGATAGCCATTATGGCTAGAGAATTACAATACAGCACAAAATACTTCGATTTAAAAAGATTATAGAATATATTGATTAGATGTCACTTTCAAAACGTTCTCAGTATATTACAAGAATGTGTCATGAAGTGATACGCACTGTTATTCAACGAAAAACGTTAGATAGTGGGATAGTCTTACAGATCTGAAACAGAGATGACCTTTTTTGTGGGCGGTTCAATTTATTTCTGCAAAAACAACTCATCATTCTCTCTTTTCCTCTCGGTTCAGAGTTTATGTCTCACACTTCTGGCTTTTATTTCCTCAGAATTAACAAACTCACAAGTAAGTCCGAATTAGGAGATATAAATTTGCATTTGTGAGAAAAAAATCTGAATTGTGAGATAAAATAAATAAATGTTAATAGTAATAAGTTAAATAATATTTGATGCTGTAACTGTAGGGCTAATATGTCCCCCATGAAAAGCAGATGTAAATATTATGTAGACTTACAGTTTAAATCAAATGTATGCTTTAAAAGTAGAGCAATCATAGCAGTTTTCATCCATAGTATGTCCATTTAAACGTCTGCGTTTAGCTTCAAATGGCGTCTTTGACAACAGTATTCTTTAAAAATGATTTGCATTCCAATCTTGACATCAAAAGGCACAAAAATATATATTTTTCTCTTATTCCATGGATTTTACCTGTTTATTGGAAGTGGAAGCTTTTGGCTCCTGGTGTAATCAATGTAATCTGGACCCATCCATCTTGACTGCATCTCAGACTGCATCTTGGGACTTGTTTGGAAGGCCTGGCAGGCTATCCATTTGAACCACTGAAATCTGTGTCACATAAACTTTGACCCTAAAGGCAGTTCTTGGTGACCCTATCCTCTCTGAGAATTGGGAATCTGCAGGCTATTAGCCCCTCTGGTATGGACTTGCCCAGGGGCTGGTTTACTGCAACCTAGGCTTGAGTATAAAAGGTTGCTTCAACTCCATTCATATTCAGCAAGTAGTTGGAGGCCTTCTCCCATGCTGATGAGGGGTCAGATAGTATGAGTTATGCCTGGTGAAAGGTACTGAAGATCTATGTTGACCGCACAGCCCAGTGGCTTGGGTCTTACCAGTTGTTGTGTTTTGTTGGTAAGAGCAAAGCGTGGTTTCACTTCGCCCTAGGGATGCGTGCTTATTCTACGAGAGTAAGTGTTCTTTAAAGGGCCTTCGATGGAAGATGTCTGTGCTGTGGCAGGATGTCCTCCCTTAGCACTTTCAATAAGTTCCGAATGTGAGGACTGCTCCTGGCTTCCAGGTCTTTTTATAGCTTGTATAGTAGTATTGTATAGCTTTCCCAAAGTGATGACGTCATCACAGCATCGCGTTCCCTATTCAGGGAAGGTTACATACATAACAGAGATGGCTCATTCAACAATTCCCCTGCTCATTTTAATATATGACAAGCATTTATACGTAATTTATGTAAAAACTAAACTCCAAGTAAATATGCACCCTTACACAGGAACAAATATATAAATTTAACTTGTCAGAATTAGTTATAATATGTTTGAATGTGTAATATAATTTTGCAATACATGCTATTGCCTATATTTCAAAAACATAGGAGTGACTTCAATATGTAGATTATCTCAACCTAACAAACGCTGAAACCGTTGAGCATGTATTAATCGCATGACATGCAAGCATTACAACTAATTCTGACAGAATAAAATAATGAAACTAAGACATTTATTTCCAGGAACGTTGAATTGGAACAACTACATACAATTCAACAAATTTTTGTTAATACTGTGCATATTACAGAATTTAGCCCTTACTAAAATAAACTACGGGTTTACTACGAATCAAACAGGAACTGCAGTTATTGCAGTTATTCCATAGTTTTGTTAAAAAATCTACACTTTTACTGATTTGTGTGGTTATGCAAAAAGCAATAAAAAAAAACACTTTTACTATAATAAAACCATGGTAAATTATCATAAGGGAAGATGATAAAGAGGAGAAAATGTGACTAAATGAGATGAAATATTGAGAGATGACAGAAATGCTGTTTATGATCGATATATCCAGAAAGAAATGCAAAAACGCATCCAGAGTGCAAGTCTTCCTGTTTCGCAAATCGGAGGGTCAGAGCTGTCAGTCGATTTATCCAGCACACCGCCAAAAACACATTTTTTTTTTTTACAAAAACACTACTTTTTTTTTCTTAATAAATGTATGAAGGTGTGACAGTTATGCTTTGTCATTATGGTGCATAGAGTATAGATTGATGTGGAAAAAACTGATTTAAATTAGCAAGATAAGGCAGCAACATAACAAAACACCAAAAAAAAAAAAAAAAAAAAGGAGAAGAAACGGGGTATGAATACTTTCGCAAGGCACTGTAAATAGTCCTTAATCTAGACTCTTGGTAGTACCCAGAATAGCCACTAAAGAAAGCAGAGCTTTTTCTTATGTGGCTAACAAACTCTGGAATAGCCTTCCTGAGAGATGCGTCTACATTAAAGACAGCATTTACATAGCCTACTGCATCTCATTTGTAGCCTACTCCAGTTATATGATCAAATGCACATTATCATTCCTCGCTTACAAATGATATGAACAGCAGCTATGCTGATTATTCTCCTTCTGCTCTTCTGTTACTCCCGAAGTAACAGGGAAAAATCTATTACGACTGTCGTGATTAAACAAAAGTGATAAAATGAACAAAAAACGGTAAGTTGTTCGGCGTTAAACATAAGAATCAGAGCCATGCTAACATCATAAAATGTTTCCATCCCCGCAGTCATGGCACGAAAATACTGTTAAAATCATAATTGGAACTAGCCTTGCCCTAGAAGGACTTGACTAGGAAGGACGCATCCTCACTAGTATGCAGCATTTCGTTTGAGAAGCACCTTTCAGTGCGCGCTCTCGAGAATTCCTCTCATAAACAACAAATTGCAGATGGAAGGTAAGTAAGAGAATGACTTTACAGTGCAGACAGCTTCAGTGATTGTAACGGGAGTTTTTGCAAAAACGTAGACTATAATTCGCGCAATAAGCTAATGAGCGCTTTAGTGTTAGTATAGGGTATATATTATATGTAAAACATGAGTATAAAAAGGTTTTGTATTTGTTTTAATAATCGACATCATAACGTCAAGACCAATAATCGACAATAATGATTTTGTCATAATATTGCACTCAATAGTTCATATCAGTAGCGGCTCCTGACCAAAAAAAAAAGGGGCAGTTTCTGGGTCCTAAGCCATGAATGCACAGGGAACTGGGTTATTTAACAAAACAAACGAACTATTTAGGCTACATGAACAAATCATATTTTTTTTTTATTGTTATTGATGTTATTCATTTTATTTGTAGGCCTACTTTTGCAATTCTTGCCCAAACTAATGTTGTATAGTCTATTTACAGGCTATTTACATGAGCACGTTAAACCTTATATTTATTTGTATAAGAACTTGGCTCGCCGTTGCTTCATATTAGCAAATTTCTCGATGACTGCTTTGTTGAATTCGGGGATATGTGTTAAACGTTTTTCTATTGAAAGCATCGCCAAAGCATGAAGTCTTTCCTGTGACAGTGTTTCGCAGAAATGTTTAAATTCGTTTCGTTCTATTGAACGACCTACCATTGTCCTTTGTTTGCTGTACAATTTTTATATCTGGTTTGTCAGGGCCAAGCTGTTTAATCACTAATTTCTCATTAATTGACAATCTTTCAAACGAGTTCTGCAACAGAAACTCGACACTATTACACGCAGAATGATCTGTACGCGTTCGCTTAACTGAGACTCATATACACTTTGCCGACGCGGATTAATAATATTGTCCGAAACTACGTTCAAGTAACGTAAAAGCAAGTGGGGCGGTCTCAAATCTGCCCATATGGCTCTTAATTAGAGCGCGCTGCAGTTCCTTTTTTCACCACAAATTTACATTGAGAAAATGTGTGGCGCTGTTGAGCTCGGGAGGGCAGAGACGCTCTGCCCCGCTTGTCAAACCTGAAGCAATGCGATGAAATTTTAACATATCCACCTCACTTTATGACTTATAACAGTCTAAAATGTTTTCAGAATAAGGATGAACATTTTTGAGTTAACAGTTAATTAGGACTGGTCCAGTTTATATAGAGTTCTATGTTTTCAAGTGGCCGCGCCTGGTTCATATACTTAACGTAGACCTACATTAAGTACATTAATTGTTAAAAAAATGACATCACGCAGTCGAATCTTTTTCTTTCTTTTTATTTATTTTTTAGTTTTTTTATGTAGATAAAATTGTATTGGAAACACTACAATATTCTGATTGATTGAAGTAATTGGTTAAATTTAAGTAGTTGACATCAAAGACAACACATGTACATTTTATAAAGCTATAATAAAAGCTGGCCTTAAAAAGGTACAAATGAAAGTAGAGCCAAATATTTTATTGAAAATAATGGAAAAGTTCATTTCTAACCCTGGTTTCCCTACCATTTAATAAACCATGCACTGAAGAGATGAAGAGTCTGAATACTTTTGTAAGGCTTTGCAGAGGTTATAAATGCCCAAAACTTAAAGGGATAATTATGACCGTATTTAAGTGCCATGTAATAACAATAAATAATAATAAATTAATAAAATCTAAGATTACAAGATTAAGGTCATAATATTTAGAGAATAAAGTCAAAATTGCGAGATTAAAGTTAAAATATCATGAGAATGAAGACGAAATGCTTTGAGAATTCAAATCATATAAAGTTATAATATTTTAGGGGAGAGCGGGGGCGAAAGTAACGTTTTTCAGAAAAACATAATTTTAAAAGATAATGTAGACAGAGATATATTTTTGCTGTGGTCTGTAACTCAGAAGTGTTGTCTATCAATAGCAGGTGGTATTTTGTACAAATGTAGAATTTAACTTTGAACATAAGTTGCACATTGTTACTTTCAACCCTGTCGCTTGGGACGAAACACAACAGTACTGTCATGAATAACTCTTCTACGGCTCCCTCTTTTCACCACTTGAGGGAGCCATCACTATACACTGGACCATTTCACTAACTCCATTCTCTGGACTCCATTTCCCATAATCCCTTTCTGTGACTCTTGACCCTGTTACCTTAACTCCTGTCAGCCATTTTGCTAATCACATTTGCAGTATATATAGACCTCCATTTTGTGTTTTAGTTTGCGAAGTATTATTTAAGCCTAGCCTTGCTATTCCAAGCATATTTCCTAGTGTCTTGTTTTCCTCGTTGCCAACTTGTTTTGTCTTTCATTTCCCGAGTGTTTTCCGCCAGCCTTTTTACCAACGCCTGTATTTCTGGATTACGTTTGCTGCCTCGCCTACTACATTTCTGTCTGCCGTGTACTGACCCTGCCTGTACGACTACGAGCTCACCTAATAAAGTCTGTGCATGGATCGCCCCTGTCCCGTGTCTCCTGTAACAGAATACTTCGCCATACCCAGATCCAGCGACTTTACTACACCTCCCAGCTCAGTCATGGACCCTGTGGACCAGTTACTACAACTCAGGCAAGGCAGTTTATCCATTGTGGAATACGTTCATCAATTCTGTAAGCTATGTCACCTGGCACCCTTCTATGATGACGTTTATTTTATGGATTTATTTCGTTATGGACTGAATGAACCCACTAGGTCGCTGTTGCCTAGTGGGAAATGCTATGGCAGCTTAAGACATTTTCTGGACTTCGCCCTGTTTTTCGAGCGTTCTTCTTTTAACGTGGGCATCACTGATGAGCAACGCGACACCGCAGTAATGATAACCACAGGACATTCTGGCATGTCTGACATTATGCCTGCTGCACAGCCCGCTCGCAAAATGGCGGCTGTGAATGAACACGTTCACAAGATGGCGGTCACTCCAGAGCGCGAGCAGAAGATGGCTGCCCCCGCGGCTCTCTCTTACATCGCATCTGCACACAGACTGATATCCAGCGTTTATGATGTACCACTGCTATCTACTCACGCAGCCGGTCTCGTCAAGCCTGCGCTCGCTAACATTAAGCCGGCCAAGCCTGCCAAGCCATCTAATGTCATGATGGCCGCCGGTCCAGAGTCAGCACCCATCATGGCCGCCCTTCCAAAATCAGCCCCCGTCATGGCCGCCCTTCCAGAGTCAGCACCCGTCATGGCCGCCCTTCCAGAGTCAGCACCCATCATGGCCGCCCTTCCAGAGTCAGCACCCGTCATGGCCTTCCATCCAGAGTCACGTCCAGCCTCAACTGTCCTTCCAATGTCAAGTCCAGTCACACTGGTCATTCCAGCGTCAAGGCCAGCCATGGATCCAGTGTCAAGTCCAGTCCCAGCGGTCCCTCCAGTGTCCAGTTCAACTGCCAAATCTAAGTCAAGCCAAGTCTCCATGTCAAGTCTAAGCATGACAGCTGTTCCCCCAGAACCAAGTCAAGTCACCGCCATTCTACCAGACCCAAGTCAAGCCACCGCTGTGCCACAAAAGCGAAGTCAAGTCACGGTTGTTCTTCCAAGGCCAAATCACGTTTCAGCCACCACTCCAGAGTCAAGCTCCATCTCAGTTGCTGCCACTCCTCCCTCAGAGTCAAGTCATGTTGTCGCAGCTGCTCCTCCCTCTGTGTCAAGCACCGTTGTCACTGCTGCCCCGCCTCCAGAGTCAAGTCATGTTGTCGCAGCTGCTCCTCTCTCTGAGTCAAGCACCGTCGTCGCAGCTGCTCCTCCCTCTGAGTCAAGCGTCGTCGCCGAAGCTCCTCCCTCAGAGTCAAGCCCCGTCGCCGCAGCTGCTCCGTCCTCAGAGTCAAGTGTCGCCGCAGCTGCTCCGCCCTCAGAGTCAAGTGTTGCCACAGCTGCTCCCTCAGAGTCAAGCCCCGTCGCCGCAGCTGCTCCGCCCTCAGAGTCAAGCGTCGCCGCAGCTGCTCCGCCCTCAGAGTCAAGTGTTGCCGCAGCTGCTCCCTCAGAGTCAAGCCCCGTCGCCGCAGCTGCTCCGTCCTCAGAGTCAAGTGTCGCCGCAGCTGCTCCGCCCTCAGAGTCAAGTGTTGCCGCAGCTGCTCCCTCAGAGTCAAGCCCCGTCGCCGCAGCTGCTCCGCCCTCAGAGTCAAGCGTCGCCGCAGCTGCTCCGCCTCCTGAGTCAAGCCTTGTCGCTGCTGCTCCTCCAGAGTCATGCCTCTTTGCCGCTGCTCCTGAACCCTGTCTCAACACAGCTGCACACACCCCCGGTCAAGCCACAGCCCCAGTCCTTATACCAGGTCAAGTCACAGCCACTGCTCCCGAGCCAGGACAAATCCCAGCCGTTGCACCTGAGCCAAGCCCTATCACAATCAGCACTCCTGAGCTGGCTTTCATTGAGGCCACGCTCCTCCTGAGAGTTGCTCTAGGGGTCATCTGGGCCGCGTATACCACCACCGAGTCCTCAGAGGTGGCGGCTTTCGCTGCAGAACCTCTGAGGGTGGCTCCCCCGGAGGAGGTGGTCGAGACCACGGATCCTCGTGCCGAGGGGGGAGCCGCACCTGCTCCTTACACGGTGGTAGCGCCCAGCAACCCACATCCCTCTGGTGAGCCCTCACCCAGTTCTGTTTCATCAACTGAGGTCTTCAACAAGCTGGGGGTCCAGCTTGACCTAGCTGAGAACTTGGGCTCCGAGCCCTCTCTCTCTCTCTGTGTTTGTTTGTCTATGTTCTGTGTTCCAGGCCAGCCTGTTCCGCCCTGGGGGGTTCCTGTCCTGTCTGCTCCGCCCTGGGAGGTTCCTGTCCCGTCAGATCCACCCTGGAGGGCTTCTGCCTTGCCTATTCCACCCTGGGGGGCTCCCACTCTACCCTGGAGGGTTCCAATCCTGTCTGCTCTGCCCTGGGGGGATTCCGATCTACCCTGGAGGGTCCCTGTTCTGTCAGATTTGCCCTGGAGGGCGTCTGACTCTCTCTCTCTGTGTGTGTGTCTCTCTATGCTCTACGTTACAGACCTGTCTGCTCCGCCCTGGGGGGCTTCCGTGCCACTCTGGAGGGCTCCTGTCCTGTCTGCTCCACCCTGGGGGGCTTCCGTGCCGCCCTGGAGAGTTCCTGTCCTGTCTGCCCCGCCCTGGGGGGCTTCCATGCCGCTCTGGAGGGCTCCTGTCCTGTCTGCTCCGCCCTGGGGGGCTTCCGTGCTGCCCTGGAGAGTTCCTGTCCTGTCTGCTCCGCCCTGGGGGGCTTCCATGCCGCTCTGGAGGGCTCCTGTTGTGTCTGCTCCGCCCTGGGGGGCTTCCTTGCCACCCTGGAGGGCTCCTGTCCTGTCCGCTCCGCCCTGGGGGGCTTCCGTGCCGCTCTGGAGGGCTCCCGTCCTATCTGCCCTGCCTGATCCGCCCTGGAGGGCGTCCGACTCGCCTGATCCGCCCTGGAGGGCGTCTGATTATCCTGCTCTGCCCTGGAGGGCGTCTGATTATCCTGCTCCGCCCTGGAGGGTGCCGGCTCCGCCTGATCCGCCCTGGTGGGCGTCTGACTCATCGGCTCCGCCCTGGAGGGCGTCTGCTCCACCCTGGAGGCTGTCTACTCCACCGGCTCTGCCCTGGAGGCTGTTTGCTCCGCCTTGGAGGCTGTCTGCTCCATCTTGGTGGTCTCCTAAGCATCTTTGGCAGCCCTCTTGCTCTGCTGCCGTTCCGGCAGCTCCTGGACCATTTGCTCTGCCTAACTCTGTCAGCCTGCATGGACCTGGTCCTCCCCTCTGTACTCTGTCCCACCCCCCCTCCCCTTGGTGTTATTGGACTGTGCTGAGCGTCTGGAAGCCGCTCCTGGGGGGGGGGCTCTGTCATGAATAACTCTTCTACGGCTCCCTCTTTTCACCACTTGAGGGAGCCATCACTATACACTGGACCATTTCACTAACTCCATTCTCTGGACTCCATTTCCCATAATCCCTTTCTGTGACTCTTGACCCTGTTACCTTTACTCCTGTCAGCCATTTTGCTAATCACATTTGCAGTATATATAGACCTCCATTTTGTGTTTTAGTTTGAGAAGTATTATTTAAGCCTAGCCTTGCTATTCTTGCATATTTCCTAGTGTCTTGTTTTCCTCGTTGCCAACTTGTTTTGTCTTTCATTTCCCGAGTGTTTTCCGCCAGCCTTTTTACCAACGCCTGTATTTCTGGATTACGTTTGCTGCCTCGCCTACTACATTTCTGTCTGCCGTGTACTGACCCTGCTTGTACGACTACGAGCTCACCTAATAAAGTCTGCGCATGGATCGCCCCTGTCCCGTGTCTCCTGTAACAAGTACGAGCTTGATTTTTTCATGTTATTCTCATTTTTATTAAATATAAATGACTATGACCTTGTTCATATGTAACTGCAAACATATTTTGTCCTTTATCTTTGCAAAAAAATATTCAATTACATTTTCATTTTAAATGTAAGTTTCATCAGCTGTTTCAAAACCTGACTGTACAAACTTGAATTGTTTAAAATATATTTATTCAATTTAAAGAATGAACAATATGAAAATTTCATTAAATTAACATAATATAAATTCTCAACATAATGTAACAGTAGGCCTATTCATGTCCATCCAGTTGTCTGTGTGCATACATTCAAAATGTGCAAAAACATATGGAAACTCTGCAAATGCATAGGCGGACAAGCTAAGGTATGGCTAAAACCTAAATATGACTAGGAAAATGCAATAGCAGCTGTCCAGAGACTGATGTTCGTGATAGATAGGCCTGTGTCCAGAAAAGCCCTCTCATGAACATCTGACTAAATCAGACATCTGTCTGTCTTTCTGATTCTCACTCTTGACATATTCCTTTGATATAAAATGACATAAATATGTTTTAATAAATGATGCAAGACACAGAAAGTCACCAAATTAGTATGCAGTGAGACAAAAGAAACACTTTTTGTCACTGCAGGGGGAAAAAAGTAAGTGTTACTTTCCTCCCTGCAGGAACTCCTGACATTAAAATCTGATTTACTTTTATATTGATAAACTCTGAAAAGGCAAACTTTAAGATGTGTTACAGCACTAAATGACCTGTAGGTTAATCATTACTGTGACACATGAAACGAGAAACACAACACAACTAATTTGAAAAAAAAAAATACAGCTTTCATAATTTACTTATTATAGGCTACTCAAAAACTGTATTCTGGACAACCGCAGGAAACAATGACGAAATCATGTGATATTTCTCAGATATTTTCCCAACTGCACGCTCAGACCAGCACTTCCAGACCTATCGTTTTTTTTTTTCAGACAGTGCCACCTGCTGTTTGAAAGATTGCCTAACCTGAATTCAATTGCTGATAGATTAGGTTATGATTTAATGCATTAAGTCTGTTTTAATTTCATTAATTGTATTTGTAAATAGAAAGTGTTCAGTTACTTAATTATATTCATAGTCATTTATTGTTTTCCTAATCATTAAGGATTTATCACATTCTTTAGTATTGAACATTAAGTTTACATACAATAAATTATAGTGCTCTAAATAATTTCCTTACACCAAACTTTAGTTTTGTATTCTTTTTCATGAGGTCCTACAAGTCATCAAGCTGTAAACAATGCAGAGAAAAACGGTGAAAAAAAATACTTGGGTTAATTAATGTATTTATTACAGATTAAATGACATAAAACAAATGTCCCCACAAGGATAGTAAAACTAGTAAATTTTGACCTTGTGGAGACATTTGTGAGGTCCCCATGAGGAAACATGCTTATAAATCATACAGAATGAGTTTTTTTGAGAAAGTAATGCAAAGTATGCACTGTGAGGGCTAGGTTTAGGTGTAGGGCCATAGAAAATACACTTTGTACAGCAGAAAAACCATTACGCCTATGGAATGTCTCCATAAAACATGGAAACACAATGTATGTGTGTGTGTGTGCATATTATGTATATAGTGTAAGCGCATGTAGGCCTAAGAATATGGAGGGCCAAATCTGCAGAAATTAAATAAATCCAATTATTCTGAATTAAATTAGGTCCAGCAAAATCAAATAAAAGATCTTCTTGTTTTAATTAAGTCATTTATTACTTTTACTAAATGATTTCTTTTTATTCTCGGTTTTGTCCTCCATATGATAATTAACTCTAAATCACTAACTCTAAATTATGCTGCTATAATGAGCAATTAAATATTTTATATATTATTAAAGCACTTCTGTAAATTGTACCTTAACTTACAGATACAACTGCTGCCAAGCATACCAATAACAGACAGAGGGGCACTTCAGAGTCCAACCAGACTGAAAATCAACATGCACTTTTCAACAGGTTAGTGTCATAATCCACATGTAGATATGCCTAACAGTTTTCATTTTTAACATATGCTTACTCCTGTCCTTTGGAGCAAAGGCATAAGAAAAATTTTAAGGATATTTTGCCATTGCATCCTTTGTTACTATTTACACAGAAGAATTTGATCAGCTATACTCATTATAAGTCATGTTTCACTTAAATTCATTTTCATAGACTTTCAGTTTGTTTCTATTCAGTTTCCTTTGTTCTTTGTTCTAGTTCCAAGTTGATGGTGTCATTGTGTTCAGATGTGCTGAACTTTGTTCTCTCTATAGTTCAGTTGGTCCGGTCTTATCGTTGTTTGGTTATGTTACAACGGAAGCTTCCGCATGTTCTCCTCTGCACCACCAGAGGGAACCTTCACCGGAGTTTTGACATTCATTCGGACTCAATCTGCCATACTCCCTCTTACCTGGGGCTGACCACACCCACACACACCTGCAAACAATCATTCCTCATTACACTCACTGCATAAAAGCCATGCTCACGCTCAGACTTTCGCGAAGTCTTGATCTTGCCCCGGCTATCATTTCTGAGCGTTTATCTTATTGTTTGTTTACCTGTTGTGACCTGGACTGTATTTCGACCTGTGATTCCTCTCTGTGCCCCCCGATTTGGATTGTCTACTGCATTGTGATTGTTATCAGCCTGCCCCGAACTCTGCCTGTCTCTGTTTACGGTACTGTCTTGCCTCTTATATTGCTGATGCTGGCTATTGACCCCTGTCTGTCTGACCAACCCTTAATAAAGCTGCTTATGGATCCAGACGCCTCTGATGCTTCGTTACAGGTTATGTTTATAGTTTGCCTGCTTTGTTTGGATTCTCTTTATTATGGATTATTAAAGACTTTTGAAACTTCATATGCCTCGTGACGGATTGTAGGCAACATACTTTACATTAAGTTTCAATTAAGAAATGTAAGTGTTAAAACCTCTGGAAAAACCAACTTGTGTAAGAAATCATTCTCTTGTTTTTAGATCCCGTCCTGATGCCAACCTGATGAATCCAGGTGCTCCACCAGCACTGTACCACCTGAAAACAGAACGAAAACATATTGATGGGTCTAACGGAAAGGTCAGAATATGGACATATGGAAGGAAAGACAAAGATATGAAAAACAAAGTCATACTGATGGTGGGAGAGACCGGCGCTGGAAAAACCACCCTCATCAACACCATGGTCAACCACTTACTGGGTGTGAAGTTTGAGGATGAGGAGTGGTATCTAATTGCAGGAGCAGAAGAAGTATATACAGATCAAACTAATTCCCAGACATCTGAGATCAATGTTTATGAGGTGTTTGTTGAAGAAAACCCAACATCTCTGACCATCATTGACACTCCAGGATACGGAGACACTGAAGGATACGAGAAAGACAAAGAGGTTGCTGAATACCTGAGCAAATTGTTTTCAGCTGAGGATGGGATTCATTATATTGATGCAGTGTGTTTCGTGATGAAGGCGTCTGAAAATCGACTCTCTGGAAAAGAGCTTTACATATTTCACTCAGTTCTGTCTCTGTTTGGTAGAGATATAGAGAACAACATAGTGTTTCTGCTCACACATGCATTAGGACCTCCAACAAATGCTCTCAATGCCATTAAGAAAGCAGAAATACCCTGCAGAAGAGATGAAGACAATGAACCTGTTCACTTCTTATTCAACAACCAACAGCAAGAGAAAAGAGACAAACGTTATAAGCAAGCTTTGAAATCAGCCTGGGAAATAGGATTCGAAAGCATGAATGAGTTCTTGACACTCCTGGAAGAAAAGAACAGAAAAAGTATTCAGATGACATTAGAAGTTCTGATTGAGCGAAGACAACTTGAGGCCTGTGTCTCTAATCTGAATGAGCAAATTGCCGAGAAGGAGTTCAAAACTCAAGAACTGGCTGAGATTGAGGAAGCCCTTGGACAGAACAGAGACAAGATTAGAAAATGTGAAAACTTTGCTTTTACAGTCAAGAGAGTTTACAAAGAAAAAGTCCTCATTGAAAATGAATCGCGGTGGAACAGAAAGGCAACCTGCTGCTCCGTCTGTCAGGAAAACTGTCATGTGAAGGGCTGCTGGTGGGTGACCAGTCTCTCAAGATGTGAAGTCATGAAAAAAGACCACTGCACTGTGTGTTCAGGGAGGTGTCATTACAGCAAACACGTCAAAGAGAATAGAAAATATGAGGTCAAGACAAAGGAAGTTCAAATGTCATTTGATGCCCTTAAGAAGGAGTATGAACACAGCCGTGATGAGCCTAATGCCAACTTTGACAGAAAAACATATGCAGTTACTAAAAATGAATACGAGAGAACCATGAATGAGTTTGAGGAGAAAACGAAAATTGAAGAAATGCTGAAAAGAGATCTGGAAAAGATTAAATTTGAAAAGTCCAACCTGGTGTATGAAGCTTATACCAGCATCATGAGTCTGTCTAAGATCGCACTGAAAGCAGACAGTGCTTTCACAATTCAATATATAGATTTCCTGATTCCCAGACTGATGGAGGAGGGAAAAGATGCATGGATAAAGGACCTGGAGGATCTGAAAAAAGCTGGAGAAGAGCAGAAAAATAAGGGAGCTTTACAATACATGCTTGATTTCACTGGGCAAAAATTTGTTCAGTTTTGGAACCAATTTTCTTACTCAAACAAGTAAAAGAATACAACAAATCTGAAGATGTAAGATGAAAAAGCATAAGGAAATGAGAGGGGGATTTGTGTTTTGTTGTGAAATAATTCAATATTTGGACAGATTACATGAATAATTACTTACCATTCATTGTTTCTGATTTCTTCCAAAATATTAAAACAATTGAAATTAATTCATTTATATTTTATTGTCTTTCAATTTTTTTAGTTTTTTTTAAACTTGCAACAGGTTTCTCAATGAAAACACACTTCCTATAAATATATTAACAGGAATATATATATTATTTTCTCTGTTCTATTTTAATAGTGCTCACTTTTTATCTCCTGCAGTAGCTGTGTGTTATGCATTGCATTTGGTATTCCTCTTTTTTAAGTCGTTGTGCATATAACCATCTGCTAAATAAATAAATGTAATGTTTTCCTTGTCCTATGTCTTTATTGGCTCATCTTGTTTATCATGTTAAAATAAGTAAAATTACATTTGTGCCTGTGATGATTTATATATATATATATATATATATATATATATATATCCCGAAAGCAATCGTAGCCTACACAGGTAGATATTTAGCTCTTCAGTCCAGTTGATGGCGGCATTGCTGAACTTTACTAGTCGGATTGCAAACAGCCAGAAAAGAGGAAGAATCCACTACAAAGAAAAACAAACAAGTGCAGAAGTGCAGATCTGAAACATGAAGCGTTATTGCTTAGCTTTGTAAAGCATTAATGACATCTGCTGAATACTACGATGTAAAATGAAGCATATTAAAGAGGAGATAGAGGACATGAGAGATCCAGAGACATGTAAAGTGAAAGATGAAGATACATCTTTAAAAGAACAAAGAGGCTGGAGTCCATTCATGATCCTTTATTAACTCTTATGGGAAACATAAAAGCAATAAAGCATCTGTTCACTGGACTTATAACATAATATATGACCTTGAAAATAACAATAATAATAATATTAAAAGTGATCACTGGTTTTACAATATAATATCAGACACTTACAGAAACACTGAGCATTCTTCTTATTCTTTTTCCTTATAACAATTCACAAACAAATAGAATGAGATATATGTTAATATGTGACCCTGGACCACAAAACCAGTCATAAGGTTGTAATTATTTATTTATTTTGAAATTGAGATTTATAATAATATGTAAATAAGCTGATGTATGGTTTGTTATGATGGGACAATATTTGGCTGAGATACAACTATTTGAAAATCTGTAATCTGAGGGTGCAAAAAAAATCCAAATATTGAGAAAATCACCTTTAAAGTTGTCCAAATGATGTTCTTTGCAATGCATATTATTAATTAAAAATTAAGTTTTAATATATTTACGGTAGGAAATTTGCAAAATATCTTCATGGAACATGAGCTTTACTTAATATCCTACAGGTCCTTCTCAAAAAATTAGCATATTGTGATAAAGTTCATTATTTTCTGTAATGTACTGATAAACATTAGACTTTCATATATTTTAGATTCATTACACACAACTCGAAGTAGTTCAAGCCTTTTATTGTTTTAATATTGATGATTTTGGCATACAGCTCATGAAAACCCAAAATTCCTATCTCAAAAAATTAGCATATCATGAAAAGGTTCTCTAAACGAGCTATTAACCTAATCATCTGAATCAACTAATTAACTCTAAACACCTGCAAAAGATTCCTGAGGCTTTTAAAAACTCCCAGCCTGGTTCATTACTCAAAACCGCAATCATGGGTAAGACTGCCGACCTGACTGCTGTCCAGAAGGCCATCATTGACACCCTCAAGCAAGAGGTCTGTGGGAAGGAAAAAGTGTGGCAGAAAACGCTGCACAACGAGAAGAGGTGACCGGACCCTGAGGAAGATTGTGGAGAAGGACCGATTCCAGACCTTGGGGGACCTGCGGAAGCAGTGGACTGAGTCTGGAGTAGAAACATCCAGAGCCACCGTGTACAGGCGTGTGCAGGAAATGGGCTACAGGTGCCGCATTCCCCAGGTCAAGCCACTTTTGAACCAGAAACGGCGGCAGAAGCGCCTGACCTGGGCTACAGAGAAGCAGCACTGGACTGTTGCTCAGTGGTCCAAAGTACTTTTTTCGGATGAAAGCAAATTTTGCATGTCATTCGGAAATCAAGGTGCCAGAGTCTGGAGGAAGACTGGGGAGAGGGAAATGCCAAAATGCCTGAAGTCCAGTGTCAAGTACCCACAGTCAGTGATGGTCTGGGGTGCCATGTCAGCTGCTGGTGTTGGTCCACTGTGTTTTATCAAGGGCAGGGTCAATGCAGCTAGCTATCAGGAGATTTTGGAGCACTTCATGCTTCCATCTGCTGAAAAGCTTTATGGAGATGAAGATTTCATTTTTCAGCACGACCTGGCACCTGCTCACAGTGCCAAAATCACTGGTAAATGGTTTACTGACCATGGTATTACTGTGCTCAATTGGCCTGCCAACTCTCCTGACCTGAACCCCATAGAGAATCTGTGGGATATTGTGAAGAGAAAGTTGAGAGACGCAAGACCCAACACTCTGGATGAGCTTAAGGCCGCTATCGAAGCATCCTGGGCCTCCATAACACCTCAGCAGTGCCACAGGCTGATTGCCTCCATGCCACGCCGCATTGAAGCAGTCATTTCTGCAAAAGGATTCCCGACCAAGTATTGAGTGCATAACTGAACATAATTATTTGAAGGTTGACTTTTTTTGTATTAAAAACACTTTTCTTTTATTGGTCGGATGAAATATGCTAATTTTTTGAGATAGGAATTTTGGGTTTTCATGAGCTGTATGCCAAAATCATCAATATTAAAACAATAAAAGGCTTGAACTACTTCGAGTTGTGTGTAATGAATCTAAAATATATGAAAGTCTAATGTTTATCAGTACATTACAGAAAATAATGAACTTTATCACAATATGCTAATTTTTTGAGAAGGACCTGTAATGATTTTTGGCATAAAAGAAAAATCTGTTATTTTTATCCATACAGTGTGTTGTTGGCTATTTGGCTACAAATATACTCATGCTGTATTATATTCACATGCAACAATGGAATACTATAGCAACTTACCTTGCAAAAAGTTTTTGAACATACACTGGTTTACCTGGCCATCAATTGGTAATTTTTTGCTTCAAGATTGGTACCTGTTTTTTTTTTTTTTTTTTTTTTTTTACTGGGTCCAATCCCTGTTCTGGATCTGGAACAATCTTCATTGCGATCATTTCTCAAAATGACATTTGTGTGGAAACAAACATGAATTTAACAGAGACCAGAAACAGAGTACAGACAAAATACTGCAGCAGGAGAGCAATGCTGCTTTGTTTACAGTGGTAACAAAATAAACACTTTATCTCTTCTGTGCTGTTCCATAAGCGCCACCTGCTGTCAGAGAGAGAACTTGGATTTTCATGTCGTCAGTTCATCTGCTGTTTCTGTTTCATGTAGATGTCTTATTTATTTAGCATAATTTCACAAGTCTAAAGTCAGACAGTTATGTTTTAGTGTTAAATCTTGAAATTATGAAATGATTTAATGAAATAGAAGGGGGGGGGGGTGAAATTAAATTGGCCTTTAAAAATTATGATCAATGCATCTCTATTTTTTGTTTTTATTTAAGAAAGACAAAGATAAACAGTAATGAAAGCCAAGTTACTGAGAAAAAAAATGACTTCAGGAAGATAGCAGTATCATTATTTAATTTTTACACAAGGTTGGTGGATCTGTATATGACTATATAAGACTAAGTATAATGGCCTGTAATAATGAATTGTGACCCTGGACCACAAAACCAGTCATAAGGGTCCATATTAGCAAATTGAGATTTATATATCATCTGAAAGCTGAATAATAAGCTTTCCATTGATGTATGGTTTGTTATGGTAGGATTTTTAGATTTTATGGATTTTCTAAATAAATATTTGAAAATCTGGAATCTGAGGGTGTAAAAAATATTAAGAAAATTGCCTTTGAAGTTGTCCAAAATAAAGTTCTATCAATGAATATTACTTATCAAAAATTAAGTTGTGATATATTTATGGTAGAACATTTACAAAATATCTTCATGGAACATGATCTTTACTTAATATCCTAATGATTTTTGGCATCAAAGAAAAATCAATCATTTTGACCCATGCAATGTATTTTTGGCTATTGCTACAAATATACCCCAGCGACTTATGACTGGTTTTGTGCTCCAGGGCCACATTTGAGAAAGTATAATATGAAATGTGATTGGTTACAGGAGCCTACTTTTTGCTTTTTTATTCTTCTTTATTTGTGAAAAAAATAAAAAATAAATAAAATAATAATAATAAAATAAAAAGCTGATAGTGAATTTTAAATATTTCTGTTTTGTATTGTGTTTATAAAAATGCAAAAAAAAAAAAAAAAAAAAAAAAATTGTATAGCAGTTGTCTTTCAGATTTAGCTTTTCAGTATATTTGACATTTGTGACCCTGGACAAAATCAGTCATAAGGGTCAATTTTTTGAAATTGAGATTTATACATCATCTGAAAGCTGAATAATAAGCTTTCGATGGATGTATGGTTTGTTATGATTGGGCAATATTTGGCCGAGATACAACTATTTGAAAATCTGGAATCTGAGGATGCAAAAAATCTAAATATTGAGAAAATTGCCTTTAAAGTTGTGCAAATACAGTTCTTGCAATGCATGTTACTTATCAAAAATTACGTTTTGATAAATTTACGGTAGGAAATGTACAAAATATTTTAATGGAACATAATCTTTACTGAATATCATAATGATTGTTGGCGTAAAAGAAAAATCAATAATTTTGACCTGTACAATGTATTTTAACTATTGCTACAAATATACCATGACATTTGACTGGTTTTGTGCTCCAGGGTCACAATTCTGTAATATTTGTCAGATATTAGGGACAGTGTAATCATTTACATTATCTTAATATTGTGTAGCAATTGTCTTTCAGTTTTTACTTTTCATTTTCTTTGATTTGTCTCTTGAATTGAATTTGAATTATTGAATGTGTTCACTTTAGAAAGTGAAAGAGGAATGTCAAGAACTGAATCATATGAAGGAGAAACATCAGGAATCTCAAGAAAATAACAAATACCAACGAGAATGTTTCACAAAGAAGAACTGAAGTGGAAAATTCACTCACGTGTAATCAGTGTGGAAAGACTTTTATGCGTAAAGGAGTCTTGAACGAGCACATGAAAATTCACACCGGAGAAAAACCATTCACTTGCCTCCAATGCAGAAAGAGCTTTGCAATTAAAGGAAACACTTTCATACATCAAGGATTTCTCAGTTACCACATGCGCATTCACAAAAAAAGCCTTTTACATGCAATCTGTGCGGGAAGACTTACACGCAACTGAATAGTTTGACATATCACCTGCGCTCCTACGCTGGAATAAAGCCTTTTAAATGCAAAGAGTGTGGGAATCAGTGTTGGGTGTAATGCATTACAAGTAATGCAAGTTATGTAATAATATAACTTTTTTTAAGTAACTAGTAAAGTAACGCATTACTTTTCCATTTCCATTCCATTTTTCAAAAAAGTAACACCAGTTACTTTTTGTTTCCTTTATGTATTTAATCCCATTTTATTAACTAATGACTTTGCTGCTGACCTTTGTTGATCCAATTCAACCGTACACTGCAAAAATACTTTTCTTATTTACATTTTTTGTCTCGTTTCCAGCCAGAATATCTAACAATTCTTAAATCAATAAGGATTTTTAATAATAATTTTAATAATTGTAAATATTTTTTTTTGTTTTGTTTTCAGAAAAATCAAGTCAAAATTAAGTGAGTTTTTGCTTAGAACAAGCTAAATAATCTGCCAATGGGGTAAGCATTTTTTTTTTAGTTCAAACAGAAAGCAACAGTATTTAGCTTACCTCATTGGGAGATTATTTTGCTTGTTTTTTTACTTGTTTTCAGAAAAAAACAAGACAATTTTTACTTGTCTAGAAAGTCCTTCTTGATTTAAGAATTCTTAGATATTTTGTCTGGAAACAAGACAAAAAATCTAAGTAAGAAAAACTTTTTTGCAGTGTACTAATAAGCAAAGCTTACTTTATATTAACTAACATTTATGCTTTTTTTTTTCCTCATTGCTGAAGAGTGCTGAACTTTCTTTTCCTACAGTTCTACTGTTCCTTTAGCCTTAGGCTTATTCACTTAATTTCATTTTGGTTTGAAAGGGCTTTTACCTTTGCTAAGAACTTTTTTAATTAAAAACAAACAAGAAAGCCCTGCCCAGATTTAAAAAGTAACACAAAAGTAATGTAACACATTACTTTCCATAAAAAGCAACTAAGTAATGTATTAGTTACTTTTTTAGGGAGTAACACAATATTGTAATGCATTACTTTTAAGAGTAACTTTCCCCAACACTGATTGGAAAGCGTTTATTCTGGCCTCACACCTGAAAAAGCACATGAGAAACTGTATCGGTGCACTTCGTGTGGGAAGAGTTTTAGCTCGTTGGCTGGTTCATATGAAAAAGCACTGTCTGAAGTTGTCCACATGAGGTCATTTTCTGGTGCAAAGCTTTCAAATAAATATTGTGAAGGTGAAGGAGATTTTGGGCTTTTTGGTTTTTCACAAAGTGTTTTTTTTTCAGACTAGTGGAAGGAAAACATCCAAAAGGCACTGTTAAGTGTTTCTTTTATAGCGCTTTATCTATTTGTGTCAATAGATTTCAATTACAATACATGTTTTTAAAGGCTGTTTTCTCAAAATGAGTTTTTTCTCCTACACTGAGCCATAAATCTCCACTTCAGTAGCATTTACACACAACAAACTTTACATTTGTATTCCTGTCCATATTCTGAAGTTTTTTAGAGAGGGATTTGTTCATATATAATTTGCTTGATTATATACAACATTTTATCCCCCTCAAAATTGTAAAACAATACACTGTTTTTTGTCTGTTCTAAGTATTTTCTGAATTATGGAATGAATTAAACAAGAATTTTGAAACTGACTTCATTCAGTATGTAGACTTTTGTACTAGAAATGTATGCAAATTAGTGCATATTTCAATAAACAATGCCTCATTTGCATATTTAAACCTAACATTTTAGAAAATCTGTAATACAAAAAAATGTTTGCAATTATCAATGTAATCAATCAACTGGGTAAGTAAGGTGATCACTATTAGTTTTTTTTTTTCACCTGCAGTGTTGCCTTAAATAGAAGTTTCTTTGTCAAGGGTAATTAGTTAAAAATTCACACACACACACACACACACACACACACACACACACACACACACAAAAAGACTTCTGTCATTACTGATCTCAGGCTAGATGTATTCAAGATGGTGCCGCAGATGGCAGCCTCTGTGCTTAGCTCTACAGTTATTTTAGTGTTTTTGTTAGTTTTTCCTGTTTTTTTGTTTTGCAAACACAATCAGTTTTACCAGGGATGAACTGCTGAACATTCGGCAGAACACACCACAAAATTTCCTAGCGATTTTTGATTACTCGAATGTTTTGCTGAACATTGTAGTTGGCGGAGTGGCAGCGCTGATCAGGCACTTCAGGAGGACGCGCAGACGGGGAAAGCTAGCTGGCGCGCTCGCAAAGCTTCGTCAGTGTGGATTCCGTACTGCACTGCCTGACTCTCCCAGATAAACAAGTATTTTTCAAACTCTGCTGCTCTGTGTTTCACGGAAACCTGGCTGAATGACACGATACCGGACAGCGCGTTTCATTTGCCGGGCCATTGGCTGTTCGGAGCGGACTGCGACGTGGAATCAACGGGGAAATCGCGTGGCGGCGGGACGTGCTTTTACATCAATGAGAAGTGGTGTACAGATGTAACAGTGTTTAAGAAGATGTGCTGTTCCGATCTAGATGCGCTCTTCATTAACTGTAAGCCGTTCTATTCCCTCTATCACTGCCTGGTTCATCTTATACCAACCTACAGGCAAAAACTTAAATCTGCTAAACCTGTAGTAAAGACTGTAAAGAGATGGACCAACGAAACAGAGCGGGTTTTACAATCTGTTTCGAATGAAATGACTGGAGTGTTTTTGAAGCTGCTGCTGCCACCAATCAAGAACAAAAGAAAAAAGGCACACTGAAGGACATCACTGGACCCTTATTGAACCCCCTGCAGTTTGCTTACCGAGCAAACAGATCTGTGAATGATGCTGTAAACATGGCATTGCACTTCATTCTGCAACATCTGGACAGGCCACGGTCTTATGTGAGGATCCTGTTTGTGGACTTCAGTTCGGCCTTCAACACCATCATTCCTACACTTCTCCAAACCAAACTGAACCAGCTGTCAGTTCCTAGCCCTATCTGTCAATGGATCAACAGCTTTCTGACAGATAGGCAACAGCTGGTGAGAACGGGGAAATTCATGTCAAGTAGCTGCACCATCAACACCAGCGCCCCTCAGGGTTGTGTTCTCTCCCTCTACACACCCTGACAAAAGTCTTGTCGCCAAAGTTGTAGGAACAACAAATAATAACTTGACTTCTAGTTGATCATTTGGAATCAGAAGTGGCTTATATGAAAGGCAAATGCCTCTAGATTTTGCTTATTTTACTAAAATAAAATCTTATCATGCTTTGATTTTTAATGATTTAATTGACAAATGTCTTGTCACATCTTTAAAGGATTCAAACAAATACTGTAATTAACACATTCCCAGGTGTGTAGAAGAAGAACCCCAGCACACCCAACCTTCATTTGAAATGCATCCTGACCTCTTGACAGCATGCCAAAGATTCAACCACAGACCATCAACAGCCTTAAAAACAAGTCTCCTTCCGAGGGGGCAGACATCTTTAATGTATCTAAACGTCAAGTGGAGAGGATAAGAAAAAGATTTGAAGAAACTGGTGAAGTTCATGATAGGCCCAGGTCAGGCAGACTCCGTAAAACAATTGTTCGACAGGACCGTTTGTTGGTTCGACAGTCCAAGGCCAGCGCTTTTTCAACTGCAGCAGAGCTACATAACAACTGGTCACCAGAAACCCCTGTATCTACAAGAATAGTTTGTCTAATTCTCTCACGCAGTGGTCTCAATGGCAGAATTAGTGCTCAGAAACCAGCATTAAACAAGACAACAAAACAATTGTGTTGCATTTGCCAAGGCCCACAGCTTGCAGGAAGGATGGACTGTGGAAAAGTGGCAGAAGGTTGATTTTTCTGATGAATCGTCTATTGAACTGCATCCTAATCATCGCAAATACTGCAGAAGACCTAATGGAACCCGCATGGACCCAAGATTCACACAGAAAACAGTCAAGTTCGGTGGAGAAAAAAACATGGTTTGGGGTTACATTCAGTATGGGGCGTGCGAAAGATCTGCAGAGTGGATGGCAACATCAACAGGTTGAGTTATCAAGACATTCTTGCTGCCCATTACATTCCAAGCCACAGGAGATGGCAAATTCATCAGCAGGATCAGAATCAGAATCAGAAAGAGCTTTATTGCCAAGTATGCTTGCGCATACAAGGAATTTGTTTTTGTGACATTAGCTTCCAGTGTAAAGAGACAACAACAACACAGACAATAAAAAATAGCAATAAGATGAGAATAAAAAAATATACACGTATGTAAATATAAATAGACAAAAATATACACAAAAAATAAATTAAGAAATAAGTGGCATGTACAGTTGTGCTATTGATGATAGAATAGGATAGAATAGAATAGAAAGAGATGCAGGGATGTATTAGGATGGTGGTTGTAACAAATAAATATAAGGTAATTGCACGTTTTTATTGCACGATGGAGTGAACTGCTGTTCATAAGGTGGATTGCCTGGGGGAAGAAACTGTTCTTGTGCCTGGTTGTCCTGGTATTTGGGGCTCTGTAGCACCGACCAGATGGCAAAAGTTCAAAGAAGGAAATTTCTTGGATGTGAGGGATGGATGTATACAGTTCTTGAAGGGTGGGCAGGGGAGCACCAATAATCCTCTTTGTAGTTCAAACTGTTCTCTGTAATCTTCTGATGTCTGATTTTGTAGCTGAGACGAACCAGACAGTTATTGATGTGCACAGAACAGACTCGATGACAGCTGAGTAGAACTGTTTCAGCAACTCCTGTGGTAGGTTGAACTTCTTCAGCTGGCGAAGGAAGTCTAACCTCTGTTGGGCCTTTTTTACAATGTCAATGTGAGTGTCCCACTTCAGGTCCTGTGAGATGAAAGATCCCAGGAACTTGAATGACTCCACTGTAGCCACAGTGCTTTCCATGATGGTGAGTGGGGAAAGTGCAGGGGGGTTCCTCCTGAAGTCCACTATCATCTCTACTGTTTTGAGCATGTTGAGCTCCAGGTTGTTATGACTGCACCAGACAGCCAGCTCTTTAACTTCCTGTCAGTAGGCAGACTCTTCACCATCCTGAATGAGGCCGATGAGTGTGGTGTCATCTGCAAACTTCAGGAGCTTGACAGAGGAGTCTTTGGAGGTGCAATCATTGGTGTAGAGGGAGAAGAGCAGTGGGGAAAGAACACAACCCTGAGGAGCGCCGGTGTTGGTGGTGCGGCTGCTTGACATGAATTTCCCCATTCTCACCAGCTGTTGCCTATCTGTCAGAAAGCTCGTGAAGCTCGGGTTAGGAGCAGAGAGCTGGTTCAATTTGGTTTGGAGGAGTGTAGGAATTATGGTGTTGAAGGCCGAACTGAAGTCCACAAACAGGATCCTCACATAAGATCGTGGCCCGTCCAGATGTTGCAGAATGATATGCAATGCCATGTTTACAGCATCATTCACAGATCTGTTTGCTCGGTAAGCAAACTGCAGGGGGTCCAATAAGGGTCCAGTGATGTCCTTCAGATAAGCCAGAACCAGTTTTTCAAAGACTTTATGATGACAGACAGTCATTAGAGTCCAGTGATCTTGGGATTCTTTGGAATGGGGATGATGGTGGAGCATTTGAAGCAGGCAGGGACTTCACACTACTCTAGAGATCTACTGAAGATCTGTGAAAAGATGGCGGCCAGCTCATCAGCGCAGGTTTTCAGACAGGCTGGTGTCACACTGTCTGGGCCTGGTACCTTTTTTCTTTTGTTTCTCTTGAAGACCTGGCGCACATCAACCTCATTAACCCTCTGGGGTCTGAGGTGATTTTGGGGCCCTTGAGTTGTGGTGACATGCCCTGACATTTGTGCTTATTTCAGCTACTTATAACATACTATTTGCCCATATGTATTTTTTTTTGTATTCAGCACAAACTGTGCTACAATAATATGTGAGAAAGATGGATGTACATGTTTGCATTTTGTAGAAAAAAAATATTATGTGTGGTTAGCACATTTTAGGAAAAAACATTTATCTAAAATATGGCCTTAAAACACATACTTGTCGGCGCCGATAGCCTTGTGGGCAGTACACCGTCATACAGCGCCGTTGCGCTACGGGCGTCCTGAGTTCAAATCCCAACTCGAGGACCTTTCCTGACCCTTCCCACTTCGCTTCCTGTCAGTAATGATCTGTCCTATAACAATAAAGCCAAAAATACTCATACTCAATAGTTCTGACGAAATCATTTGAGTAATCAGTCTTGTAGCCTAGAATATTTTCTTCAAAATGATGTGAGAATCATTCTGACCACTTCATCACAAACAATGAGAGAATGTATATTATTATCACTGTTTCTGTAATGCCAAACAAGTACAACTACTGTTTGAATTATGACAATGTAAACATAATTACATCAGTAAAATATTAGATTTTAGAAATATTAGATTACAGTGCACTCACAAATGCTAATAAAAAAATAAAAGAAACTACATTTTTATTACTAATATCAATCACTAATAACCATGCATAACAAAAACACCAGATTTTGTAACGTCAAACAAGTACATATACTTCAATATTATGGCGATGCAAACACAATTACATCAGTGAATTATTATATAGCATTTACTCGATCGCAAAAACTGAACTACCAATGGTACTGCCAAACAAATAATGCTAATAAAACTACCTCAGACTCAAGTGAAAGAGTCGTATGTGATGTGCGCGCTTTCCCCGTTTGATCAGTGCTGCCGCTCCGCAGCACTGATCTGTACCGTACATTATTTCTGTTAAGTGACAAGACTTTTGTCTAAGCAAAGTCTGACCTTTCTGTCCTAATTAAATCATTAAAAATCAAGGCATGATAAGATTTTATTTTGGTAAAATAAGCATAATCTAGAGGCATTTGCCTTTCATATAAGCTACTTCTGATTCCAAATGATCAACTAGAAGTCAAGTTATTATTTGTTGTTCCTACAACTTGGATAGGCAACAAGACTTTTGTCAGGGTGTGTACACCAATGATTGCACCTCTAAAGACCCCTCTGTCAAGCTCCTTAAGTTTGCAGATGACACCACACTCATCGGCCTAATTCAGGATGGTGACGAGTCTACTTACAGACAGGAGGTTACAGAGATGGCTGTCTGGTGCAGTCATAACAACCTGGAGCTCAACATGCTCAAACTGTAGAGATGATAGTGGACTTCAGGAGAAACCCCCTGCACTTTCCCCACTCACCATCATGGACAGCACCATGGCTACAGTGGAGTCATTCAAGTTCCTGGGATCTTTCATCTCCCAGGACCTGAAGTGGGACACTTGCATCGACTCCATTGTAAAAAAGGCCCAACAAAGATTGTTCTTCCTTCGCCAGCTGAGGAAGTTCAACCTACCACAGGAGTTGCTGAAACAGTTCTACTCACCTGTCATTGAGTCTGTTCTGTGCACATCAATAGCTGTCTGGTTTGTCTCAGCTACAAAATCAGACATCAGAAGATTACAGAGAACGGTTCAGACTGCTGAGAGGATTATTGGTGCTCTCTTGCCCACCCTTCAAGAACTGTATACATCCAGGGTGAGGAAAGGAGCTTAGAAAATCACCCTGGATCCCTCACATCTAAGCCATCCCCTCTCTGAACTTTTGCCATCTGGTCAGCGCTATAGAGCCCCAAATACTAGGACATCAGAGACAAGAACAGTTTTTTTCCCCCAGGCAATCCAAGTTATGAACAGCTAAATGTTCACCCCATTGTACAACAACAACCTTAAATATTTTTTTTTATCAATATATTTATTATTTTCAGTTTAACAATTTACAGAATCAGTTCAATATACATGTAAACATTCTAACCACCCTTCCAGGGTTACATTATCACATCAGCATTTTCAGTCAATGTAACATCCAAATTATTCATGTATACAATAAATTTGCCCCAAATCTTATCAAACATTGATGACTTCTTTTTAAGATTAAACATTATTTTTTCAACAGATACATAGGACGAAAGTTATACAGTATCAATAACCTTATATTTATGTTACCACCTCCATCCTAATAAATCCCTGCATCTCTCTATTCTATTCTATTCTATTCTATTCTATTCTATTCTATTCTATTCTATCATCTATAGCACAACTGTACATAGCACTTATTTCTTAATTTATTTTTCTATATATTTGTCTATTTATATTTACATATTTGTATTTTTTTTATTCTCATCTTATTTGTATTGTCTCTGTGTTGTTGTTGTCTCTGTGGAAGCTAATGTCACAAAAACAAATTCCTTGTATGTAGCTCATTCTGATTCTGCTGCACAGGTGTGCCTTAGGCTGGCCACAATAAAAGGACACTCTAAAATGTGCAGTTTTACTGTTTTTTTACTGTGCAAGAACTGGGATGTTTTCAGCTTCCAGGAAATGTGTACAGATCCTTGGGGCATGGGGCGGTGCATTATCATGCTGCCACATGAGGTGATGGTCGTGGATGAATGGCACAACAATGTGCCTCAGGATCTCATCACGGTATCTCTGTGCATTCAAAATGCCATCAATAAAATGCACCTGTGTTTGTTGTCCATACCATACGCCTATCCATACCATAACCCCACCGCCACCATGGGCCACTCCATCCACAACGTTGGCATCAGCAAAACATTCACCCACACGACATCGGTGAGGACGAGGAGCATGCAGATGAGCTTCCCTGAGACGGTTTCTGACAGTTTGTGCAGAAATTATTTGGTTATGCAAACTGATTGTTGCAGCAACTGGTCTTGTAGCCCATTCCAGCCTTGTGTAGGTCTACAATCTTGTCCTTGACATTCTTGGACAGTCCTGTGGTCTTGGCCATGGTGGAGAGTTTGGAATCTGATTGATTGCTTCTGTGGACAGGTGTCTTTTTTACAGGTAACAAGCTGAGATTAGGAGCACTCCCTTAAAGAGAATGTACTTGTTACCTAAATAGAAAACACCTGGGAGTCAGAGATCTTGCTGATTGATAAAGGGTCAAATACTTATTCACTCATTAAAATGCAAATCAATTTCTATCTTTTAGAAATGTGTTTTTCTGGATGTTTTTGTTGTTATTCTGTCTCTCACTGTGTTACTTATTTTAGACACTCTATTCCAGTGGCTCTCGATGCACAGCCCGTCATGAATCCAAATGCAGCCCACCATGCCAAACACAATTACAAAATAACTTCCAGTTTTACAAATCATTTTAGTTTTTAAACTAAAATTAATTTAAACATGTACTAAAGAAATATAAGCTATAAAGTTATATAAAATAAGTTTCGAGCAGAATTTCACACAATCGGTCAACTCCCGACAGCATCCTCATTAATGGTGAGTTATTTATTTATGTCAATAAATGTAATCACTTAGATATCATAATATTATATTATAAATCTGGTTGGTTTGTATTGGTGACGTAATATGTAAATGGTATGAGGCCTGTGAGGCTTGCACTTGGACCATAGTGTGACCTAGTTGAAAAAAAGTTGAGAACCACTGCTCTATTCTGTTGCCTCAGTTCAGTAGACTTAAGGTGATGATACACAAAGCAACTTTTTTTTAGCAATATTGTTTGGACAATTTCCCATTGAGAATGGGTATTTGCATATGGATAATTTAGATCAGTCATGGGCCCTGTATTTTATCTGGCTGCCCATTGACGGCAACAAAATGCAGTATTGCATTGCATTTAGCACTCCCATTGTGTTAGCACTTTACGGAGCCACTTCCTAGCCAAAGTTAAGTTTTGTATTTTGTTAAATTGTTATGGAGGCTGTCATTGGACTCGCACCCTGTCCTGAACTAGCCACGGAAGCCATTAATGAACTCTCGCCATGTCCTGACTCAGATGCAGAGCCTGTTTGCGAACCCTCTGTCTGCCACGGAGGCTGTGAATGAGCTCCTCACATTCCTGCCATGAATGCTCTGTCTGTGTAGTCTGTCTCTTGTGTCTCTGTTTTCCCTAGGTCCCAGTCTCAGTCGTGGGTTTCTGCTCCTTCCTGTTTGGCTCCAGCTCTTTCTGCTCTGCCCTGGTGGGCTCCTGTCCAGTCTGCTTTGCCCTGGAGGGCTCCTGTTCCATTTGTGCCACCCTGGTGGGCTTCTGCTCCATCTGCTTCAGCCTGGTGATCTTCTGCTCCACCCTGCTGGGGTCCTGCTTTTCCTGTCCTGCCGGCTCCACCCTGGCTCCCTTTCCTACCAGCTCCGCCCTGGCTCCCTGCTCTGCCAGTCCTGCCATCCTGGATTGTTTGTTGTTTGGAGCGTCATGAATCCGGTCCGTGGACTTCCGTCTGATTGCCACCAGATGTCACCATGGACTACACTTTCCATCATGCACTGCACTGATTGCACTCACACAGCTGAAGTCTATCACACACATTATATAAGCCTTGGGCTTCCTCTTCTTCCTTGCCGAGTATTGCATTGCTTTTAGCACTCCCATTGTGTTAGTACTTTACAGAGCCACTTCTTAGCCAAAGATAAGTTTGTATTTTGTTCATTTGTGTCTTGATTCTCTGCCTGGTTATTTTTGTCTTGCCTGCCTTCTGCACGTCCTGGAACGTTCTAGCCTGCCTTTAAATTACCCTTTTGCCTAGCCCCTTGGATTATGTTCGCCACCGATTGATCCTTGCCTGTTCCTGGATTACTCTTTCGTCTTGCCCTGTGCATGCCTGTTTGCTGGTGTTCGACCCTCCCTGTATTTTGACCATGTTTATTAAAAAGTTGGATCTGCCCTCTTCATACGTATATGTAACGGAGTGACAGAAGTGTGAAGCGGGTGGATCCAACTTTTTAATAAACATGGTCAAAATACAGGCGAGTTGAATTCACAAGATGGCGGTGCGGTCAGACACAGCAGCTACTCCAGGTCCCAAAAATGGTGCTTTTATGTCTTTTAATGTTGTCTGTTAATCTGAAAATAGTGTAAGTTTACATAAGGAAATAACTCCAGTGGAGACAGTCAGCAGCACTAAATTCCTGGGGGTGCACATAACAGAAAACCTCACCTAGACCACCAACACCACATCACTCTCCAAGAAAGCACAACAGCAACTCCACTTCCGACTAAAAAGAGCAAGTCTCCCTCCACTCATCCTCACCACATTCTACAGGGGAACAATTGAGAATGTGCTGACCAGCTGCATTACTGTCTGGTATTGGAACTGCAGTGCTGCTGACCGCAAGACCCTCCAGCGGACAGTGAACACAGCTGCAAAGATCATCGGTGCCCCTCTCCCCTCCATTCTGGACATTTTCTTTGCACTTTGCTCTGGTAAAGCCATCAGTATCGTAAAGGACCCCAACCAACCCTCCCACAGTCTCTTCCAGCTCCTGCCATCAGGAAGACGGTACAGGAGCATCAGAGCCCGCTCTGCTAGGCTACTCAACAGCTTTTTCCCCCAGGCTGTGAGAGCCTTCAATTCCAGCCACCTCATCCCCCCTCTTATCCAAATGTAATCTGTTGAAAAACTCAAAACACTGTGCAATTCTGAGTGTGCTACACACAGGTGAGTGGACTGAACAAACCACCTGTAGAAACACTCTTTTCTTCCTATATGCACCAGACACTTTCTTAATAACACTTCATCGTATAAGGACTTAATAAGGACTTAAATGTTTACATGTCAATTTGTTTCTTAACCTTAAATACCTCTTTTGCACAATACCATGCACAGTTATTATGTAAAGTACTTATGTAGTCTGTCTTATGTTATGTGTATGTATAGTCAATTATTTATAGTATATGTATAGTTAGATTACCACTTTCAGTAGGTTAGCTATGTATAGATTTAAAAGTTGTTCCTACATCTGGTGTTGTATGTATATATTTGTTTATTTATGTAGTACTGTGGTCCTGTGAAACATGACATTTCGTTCCACTGTATGTCCACACATGTAGCAGAATGACAATAAAGCTCAAACTGAAGAACCAGACAATCTGATTAAGATTTACATAAACACCTGACACTAGTTTGAGGCTGAGAGCTAGTTTCCATAAAACAAGTTTACCAAATAAGACCGGCTTATTTCAGTTAATCTGACTTATTTTGAGCTAAATCAAGTGACAATAAGTCAGACTAACTGAAATAAGCCAGTCTTATTTGGTAAACTTTATGGAACACCCCCCAGGTGTAATCACAAGCAGTAAACAGGATTTTTTTTTTTCTGTGGTTGGGTAATTTTCCATTGCATTTAGTTTCTTTTTCACAATGTCAAATGTTTTTCAATAATGCAATCCAACTGGTTCAGTTGAGACACCTATCTGTAATGCTGTAAAGCTGCCTAACCAATTCACTGTAAATGTAAAACACCTTTAAAAATAAGAATTCAATTCAAATTCAGTTTTTATTTCCATTTATTTGATTATTTGTTTAGTAAAAATAAGTTAATTTGTAAAACATTGTATAGTAATGGCACATGGATACAGTAGGAACAACAAAAAAAAAAGCTTCTTGTGTTTTTGAGTTTAAAGAAAATGTACATCAGGCTTGGAAATTAATAGCAGATTTGGGCAAAAATGCCATCAATATGAAAAAAAGCCTGCTGAATTGAAATTACGGGGGCAAAAATCCCCTTCTCTATTAAAGTAAATCTATTACGGTTGTCGTGGTGAAAGTGAAAATTAATGAAAAAGTGTTGTTCAGTGTTAAACACTGGAATTGGAGGCATGACTCCGTCATAAAATGTCTCCGCCCCAGCAGTAACGACACGAAAATACTGTTAAAATCATAATCAGAACTAAGCTTGAAGCCTCAGAAGAACTTGACTATAGGAAGGACGCATCCTCACTGCAGCATTTCGTCTGAGAAGCACCTTTCAGTGCGCGCTCTGAAAGATTCCCTCATCACAAACAACAAAGTGCAGATACGATGTAAGTCGGCTAAGAGATTGATTTTACTGTGTTGACGTCTTTAGTGATTAACGGGGATTTTTGAAAAAGCGCATAATTCGCGCAATAAGTCATTAAACGCTTTAGTGTGTGTGTGTGTGTGTGTGTGTGTGTGTGTGTGTGTGTGTGTGTTTGCCCGCATTGTGTATTATAGCCTAATTATAGATGTATTAGTCTGAATAACTGTTTTGTTCTAATACTGTTGAAATATGGAAGCCGTAATACGAAAAATCACCCTAATTTATAAACGGTTATATAGCTTGTTTTGTCCGTACAGCTAGCATATTATGTGAATGAATGTAGGAGACATATAAAATGAATATAAAAAGTTTTATACTTGTTCTATTAAACGACAAAATTAACATCAAGATAATAATCGTCAATAATGATAATACTGTCTTAATACCGCAGTCTATCAGTTTACCGTATTGTCACGGTACGAATGGGAAGTAGCACAAGACCAGGACCAGAATGCAATGTAAAGTCTTTATATAATCCACAAACGATAAATCTACAGACGAGGGGCAGGAACACACGTACACAACAATGCAGCAACATAGTAGACAATGGGAACTGAAACTAAACAGGCTTAAAGGGTGACAAATGAACAGGACAGGTGCGGGTGATTAACTGATGACGATATAACGAGGGGGAGAAACAGGAACATAACCAAATATGGGTAAACATGAAACGGAACCAACCAAAATACTAAACCAAATGAAAGACAGAAACAAATACAACAAAAGAGTTTGTGACTGTTACAGTTATGCAGTCGGGGTTTGTGTGTGTGTGTGTGTGTGTGTGTGTGTGTGTGGATGAAATTGTATGAAATTGTATTGGTAATAGTATTCTGACTGATTGAAGTAATTGGCTAAATTTCAGTATTTGACATTAAAGACAACACAGATACATTTAAATAATAATTAATTACAGTAAAATTAAGTACAGTTAATTTCTAATCCTGGTTTCTACCACTTAATAAACCATGCACTGAGTTCACTTTACATACTTGTATTTGGCAGTTTGTGCCTCAAAAGAGAGAGGAGTCATGCTCCCCTCAGTGTTTTCCCTTTTTTCCTTTTCTTTTCTTTTCTTTTCTTTGCTTTTTCATCTTGAGAGAGGAGTAAGTAGATTTTACTGTTGTCTTAAAATCCACTCCAATATCTCACAAATCTGGGCTGGAAGAACCTAAGAATTTTAAAAGTATAAAAATTGTAAAAATAGCATGTACATATTCAGATGAACTCTCATGAGCACTTTTTAATAGTAATAGCAATTTTTTTTTTTTTTTTAATCAGAGCGAAGACTCTCACTTTGTTATATGATAATTAGGGGTTCGAGCACATAGTACATCCAAAACCTATTTTTGCGAACTAGTCCTAGGTTTTTACCTGATCAGAACCAAACCAAACGAGTGCAGAAATATTCTCTGGACAGTGAATATCAAAAAAAAAAAAAATTGCCAATAGCTACATTGAGCTATAACTCATGAAGGGAATGAGATCACCAAACTTGGTACACCTGTGTATGAGCTCAATCTTTGGTCAAATAAAAATTTGCACTGCTCCACTTGGAGGCACTAAAAGATGGATAAAAAGAGCTATATGCAAGTGTTATTTCACCTGTAAATTGGTATGCAGAGTCTTTGTCCAATGTGTCACAAGGGTCTATGAGGACATTGGCATATTTCAAAAAACATGGCCACTATCAGGCAATTAAATTTGAGCACCTATTAGACAAGGTTAACGGAGGCCGATCAGAACGAAACTCGGTGGGCATATTTCAACTCATGGTCCTAAAGGTCTGTAAGAATTTTGAAAGAAATCATTCACTAACTGGCACTAACAAGTTTTTTTTTTGTTTTGTTTTTTTGCCTTTGTAATCACATGGTGTTTCACACATCCATGCAATATGCATATCATTTGATAGATCTCCTCATACTGAGCAACTTTGCCTCAAGAACTATTGCTGTAATGGTTGTATGCAGGAGCCCAATCACTGATCCTAAACAACGTACTAAAGCTGGTCCCAGAGACTTATACAGGTACTGACATTCTACTTTTCGGTGTGGGTACCAAGTGCTTAAGAGCTCCGGTACATAGACTTTTCCTGAAGTCGGCTTTGATAATTGGGTACGTGAATGTGGCTGTGTGCACACGACTCCCGGTAGACTTTTAGAGAATGACCTGGCTGGTGGCCAAGTTTTTCCCCACCCTATATTGGTAGAAAATCCAGCGCAGATTAATGATGTACATCATACCTTTGAAGATGTTTTCCCTGCATGTGTGTGCATCAATATATATTAACCCATATGTGTGTGGCCACGTTTTCCCGAGGCCATTCCCATGTGCAATATTAAAGCTAAAGCCGTGGTAAAAGAGTAAAATTCTGTTCAGTTTTTGGTTTACAGAAAATGTATTCAAACTGATCAGGGTTCCAATTTTACTTCAACATTGTTCTCACAAGTTTTCAAAGAACTTGCAGTTAAGCATCAGTTGTCAAGTACCTACCATCCCAAGACACAGGGGGCACTAGAACGCTTCCACCAGACACTCAAAATTATGCTGCACACATTCTGTGTGGAAACAGGTCACGACTGGGATGAAGGCTTACCGATGTTTAAGTTCACTGTTTGTGAGTCCGTACAGGAGTCTCTGGGTTTCTCTCCTGCTGACATGGTGTTTGGGCATTCTGTGCATAGACCACTGAAGTTGTTAAAAGAGTAAATAATAGGTGAGAGTTCCCTTTTAGTATCTGTACTTGAATATGTGAGTCAAGTTTGTGAGCGATTACATTGTGTAAATGAAATTGCTCAGAAAAATCTGACTATAGCTCAGAGCAAAATGAAGAGGATTTATGACGTATAAAGTGTGAATAGAAGTTTTCATCCGGGTGACTTGGTTCTTGTTCTGCTGCCAGTTCCAGGTTCTGCCTTGCAGGCAAGTTTCTCAGGTCCATGTGTAGTTGATGCTAGACTGAGTGAAACTAACTATTTATAACTAGTTATTCGCACTCCAGAACGTAAGCGTAGGACTCGCATTTGCCACGTAAATATGCTCAAGCCATATGTGAAAATGGTTGATGTAAACATTGAGTCTATACCTGTAGCTACGGTAGTAAAGACGCCTTCTGTGTTACCTGTGAGGATGATGATGTAAGTGCTTGCGTCGAAACTTTATGTGCCTGGTTAACGAATTCAGAACTTTTGCTGAATATTAAACAGCACTTGGATTACCTTTTCAAACAGCATCCCTACCATGTGAACCCATTGAAGAGAGTTATCATGTGGAAGGAAGTGGATTATTTACTGGAACGTGGGCTTGCAACACCCAGTTTAAGCCCATTGAGCTCACCCTGTCTTTTAGAACCAAAGTCCGACGGTACTTTTAGATTTTGCAGTGATTATAGGAAGGTGAACACTGTAACCAAACCTGACTCTTTTCCTCTACCCCGAACAGAGGACTGTGTAGATCGTGTTGGCGCTGCATGTTTTGTGACAAGCTGGATCTGTTAAAGGGCTATTGGCAGGTGCCCCTGACAGCACGTGTGTCAGAAATTTCTGCGGCCGTCACACCAGACAATTTCCTCCAATATTCTGTTATGACTTTTGGGATGCGGAACGCTCCAGCCACTTTTCAGTGGCTAATGCAGAAGGTATTGGCTGGGGTGAAAATTGCGAGGCGTACCTAGTTGATGTGGTTATCTATTCCAGTTCCTGGGAAATTCATTTAAAATCATTACAAGAAGTGTTTCTTCGTCTGTCTAATGCTTCTCTAACTATTAACTTAGCTAAGTGTGAGTTTGGGAAAGCAACAGTCACATATTTCAGAATCAGAATCAGAAAGAGCTTTATTGCCAAGTATGCTTGCGCATACAAGGAATTTGTTTTTGTGACAGTAGCTTCCAGTATACAACAACAACACGGACAATAAGAAAAATACATTTACATTTACATTTACATTTAGTCATTTAGCAGACGCTTTTATCCAAAGCGACTTACAATAGAAGCAATCAGAGCAACATAGAAGCAATCAGAGCAAAATACAATAAGGTGAGAATAAAAAATATACATATTTAAATATAAATAGACAAAAATATATAGAAAACTAAATTAAGAAATAAGTGGTATGTACAGTTGTGCTGTTGATGATAAAGGGAAAAAAAAATATATAGAGATACAGGGGGTGCATTAGGATGGAGGTGGTAACAAATAAATATAAGGTTATTGCACATGTTTTTATTGTACGATGGTGTGAACATTTAGCTGTTCATAAGGTGGATTGCCTGTGGGAAAAAACTGTTCTTATGCCTGGTTGTCCTGGCAATTGGGGCTCTGTAGCGCCGGCCAGATGGCAAAAGTTTTGGGTAAACAAGTGGGTCAAGGTCATAATTTCATTTTGATAAAAGGTTACAATTTATTAAATGGACAAGTGCAGGCATTTTGTTTAATCTTCTTTTGTGTTCTGGGGAAAAAAAGGGTAGCCTAATATGGCTTTAGCACAGCATCAGGCTTGCAGGGTGCAGAACAACCACCCAATAAAGCATTACAATAATCTATCCTGGAGGTCATGAAGGCATGAATTAATATTTCTGCATTTGACATTGAGAGCATAGGTCGTAATTTCGCTATGTTTTTAAGATGGAAAAATGCTGTTTTGCAAATGCTAGAAATGTGGTTTTCGAAGGAAAGATTGCTATCAAATAACACACCTAGGTTCCTGACTGATGATGATGAATTTACAGAGCAGCCATCAAGTATTAGGCTGTGTTTTAGATTATTACTTGCTGAGGTTTTTGGCCCAATAATCAACACCTCAGTTTTTTCAGAATTTAGCAGTAAGAAATTTCTTGTCATCCAGTTTTTCATATAAACTATGCATTCCATTAGTTTTTCAACTTTGTATGTTTCGCCAGGCCTTGAAGAAATATAGAGCTGAGTAACATCAGCTTAACAGTGAAAGCTAACACCGTGTTCCCTGATGATATCTCCTAAGGGTAACATATAAAGCGTAAAAAGTAATGGTCCTAGTACTGAGCCTTGAGGTACTCCATACTGAACTTGCGATCAATACGATACCTCTTCATTTATTGCTACAAAATAATACCAGTCAGATAAGTACGATTTAAACCATTCTAATGCACTACCGCTAATGCCAACATAATTTTCGAGTCTATTCAAAAGAATGTTGTGGTCAATAGTATCAAACGCAGCACTAAGATCCAGTAGCACTAAAAGAGAGATACAACCACGGTCGGATGATAAGAGCAGGTTATTTGTTACTGTAATGAGAGCGGTTTCAGTACTGTGATAAGGTCGAAATCCTGACTGGAAATCCTCACAGATATTATTTTTCTCTTAAAAGGAACATAATTGTGAGGATACTACCTTCTCTAGTATTTTTGATAGAAGAGGGAGATTTGAGATCGGTCTGTAATTAATCAATTGATTAGGGTCAAGTTGTGGTTTTTTAATGAGAGGCTTAATAACAGCCTGTTTGAAGGTTTTGGGGTCATATCCTAATGACAGTGATGAGTTTATAATATTCAGAAGAGGATCTAGGATATCTGGAAGCACCTCTTTTAGTAGTTTAGATGGGATAGGGTCTAACATACATGTTGTTGGTTTAGATGATTTAACAAGTTTCTAAAATTCTTCCTCTCCTATAGTAGAGAATGAGTGTAATAGTTCCTTAGGAGATCTATAGCACACTATTTGATCTGCTACTGTTCCTGGCGGCTTCATGGTTACAATTTTATTTCTAATAGTATCGATCTTTGTTGTAAAGTAATTCATAAAGTCATTACTACTGTGCTGTTTGGAAAAATCAGTTGGTGCTTTATTTTTGGTTAATTTTGCCACTGTATTGAATAAGTACCTAGGGTTATGTTTGTTTTCTTCTAAAAGAGATGAGGAGTAATCGGTTCTAGCAGTTTTTAATGGATAGGATTTCTATAGGATATGATAGACTCACGCCAGCCAGAACGAAAGACCTCTAGTTTTGTTTTCCTCCAGCTGCGCTAAATTTTTCGTGCTGCTCTTTTGAGGTTGCGAGTGTACTCGTTATGCCACGGTGTCGGACTGTTTTCCTTAATCTTCCTTAAGCGTAAAGGAGCAACCGCATCTAAAGTGCTAGAAAAGAGAGAGTCAATAGTTTCAGTTACATCATGAAGTTTATCTGAGCTATTGGATATACTAAGGAATTCAGTCAGGAAGGAAGTCAGGAAGATCGCATATAAAGCTGTCTTTGGTGGATGAGGTGATAGTTCTACCGTACTTGTAGCAAGGAGTGGGATTTACAATTTTAGCTATCTGGAGTATACATGAGACTAGATAAAGATCCGAGATATCATCGCTTTGCTGCAGAATTTCAATGCCATTAACATCAATTCCGTGTGACAGTATTAAATCTAGAGTATGACTTAGACAGTGAGTAGGTCCTGACACATGTTGTCTAACTCCAATAGAGTTCAGAATGTCTATAAAGGCTGATGCCAATTCGTCTTTTTCATTATCTTCCTTAAGAAGAATCGCTCTATGTTCTCCCAACTGTATGTCGCTTTGGACAAAAGCGTCTGCCAAATGCCTAAATGTAAATGTAAATTATCAACATGGATGTTAAAATCACCCACTATTAAGACTTTATCTGCAGACATCACTAACTCTGATAGAAACTCAGAAAATTCTTTAATAAAGTCTGCATGGTGCCCTGGAGGCCTGTATACTTTAGCAAGTACAAACGTCGTGGGGGATTTATCCTTTGGACCCTTTTCTCTGGATAGTGTTTTATGAAGCGCCATCATTTCAAACGAGTTATACTTGAAGCCAGTTCTCTGAGAAACGCTAAAGTTATTGCTATAAATAGTAGACACACCTCCCCCTTTACCTTTTAGACACGGCACATGTTTATAACAGTAATCTTGGGGGGTGGACTCATTTAAAATAATATAATCATCTGGTTTTAGCCAGGTTTCTGTCAAACAGAGCACATCTAGGTTGTGATCAATAATCAAGTCATGTACAAAAAGTGCTTTCGAAGAGAGGGACCTGATATTCAATAAGGCAAGCTTTATCATTTGTTCCTCTGTATTATGTGATTGTTTTATTTGTTGAACATCAATTAAATTGTTACTATTAGATTGGTTTGGATGTTTTTTGGATTTTCTAGTTCAGGGAACAGACACAGTCTCTATAGTATGGTATCTAGGTAAAAAGTGTTCTATGTGCTGAAAATTAGCTGATTTTGGTGACGTGAGGCAGCTAGCAGATGTTCGGTTTAACCAGTCTGTCTGCTTCCTGACCTGGGCCCCAGTTAGTCAAGTGCAAACTCTAAGACTATATGCCATATTTCTAGAGAGAAGAGCGGTACCTCCCCCGTAGGGATGGAGACCATCTCTTTTTAACAGGTCAGGTCTGCCCCAAAAACTATGTCTATTACTATTGTCTATGAAACTTACGTTATTCTGCGGACACCACTTAAACATCCAGCCATTGAGTGACGACAATCTGCTATGTATCTCATCACCACGGTAAGCAGGGAGGAGACCAGAGCATATTAGTGTCTGACATCGAACTTGCAAGTGCACACACCTCTTTAACATTATTTTTGGTGATCTCCGACTGGCGAAGTCGAACATCATTAGTGCTGATGTGAATAACAATCTTACTGAATTTAAGTTTAGCATTAGCCAGCACTTTTAAATTTGCCAAGATGTCAGGCACTCTGGCTCCCGGTAAACATTGGACTATGGTGGCTGGTGTCTCTATTTTCACATTCCGTACAATAGAATCGCCAAAATCTAGAGCACTTTCATCAGGTTTCTCAGTGGGTGCGTCACTAAGCGGGGAGAACCTGTTTGATGTTCAGATCGTAACGGAAGAGCGGTGTTTTGACCCGCGACTATGCCGCCTCACCGTCACCCAGTTGCCCTGCTGCACGGGCGAAGTTACCAGAACCGAACAATGTACAGACCTATCTGAGCTAGTCGCATCCAAAACTGTATCTAAGGCCCTCACATTCTTACTATCCTCAGTTAAAGTTTGGATGCGTGTCTCTAGTTCTGAAATCTTCTCTGTCAGCCTAACTATTTCCCTGCATTTGTCACATGTGAATCCCTCACTGCTGACAGAGATAGATAAACTGTACATGTGACATGCAGTGCACACAACAATAGTAGGAGAAGATGCCATTGTTACTCACCTGAATGTAAAACAATTTAAACTTAACTTACCACTGTTGATTGCTGAACTTGTGTAAGGAAAACAGTGGAAAAATCCGAGAAATGGTTTAGGAAATGCTAATGCACTGCACTCGCGGTTATATGATAAGCGCAAACGATAAGCAAAACCGAAAGCAAAAGGAAAAAGGACAGATTAACGCAAAACAGAGAGTGAGCCAAGCTAAGTGGCTAGTGGAATGCTAACGCACTAACGCGCTGCTCTCATGTATGTATAACATAACAGTGAAATGATCAGATCAGTCAAATTAGTTTGACGGATCAAGTTTGAGATTTGGTGAAATCAAGAATATATTTTATCACTTTAAACTACAGTTAGTAGTAGTAAGATGGATTGCTATAAAGAGTAAACAAAATGCTCTGCTCTGCATGCTGCTCACGCTGCTCAAACAGGAAGCTCATCTCCAAACAGGAGCCCATTACAGATGATGACTACAGTGTTTTGTTACCTATCATTTATTACAGAAATCTCTTATGTGCAACAAAATGTGTGTGAATGTGTCTGTTCGTATTCATGCTTAATGAACATAATAGTTTAACCATTTGATTTCTGGTTATTTTTGTTTGTGAGCAAAGTGAGCATATTCTCCATCATGGATGTGTTCTGGTGTCAACCATTTATTTCATGTTGCCCTACACCTTAACAGCATAGAAGCCGTAAAGGCCTTATATGCTCAAACCCCTGTAATTGTTGCTTGCACTATATTTATATATTAGGATCTTTGCAAAATCATTGTAGGCCTACATCATTTCAGGGAATGGAAAATTCCAGTAAATAAATAATATGTGTAGGATAAGATTGGGTGAGATGACCTACCCACCTTAATTGTTTTCTCCTGACCAGACAGCACAAAAAGTAATCTCAGCACTTTTGATAAATGGCTGTACTATATTTAATATTGCCATTTCATCAGAATATCAAATAGTCTAGACAGTTTTGAGGTTAACTGATCTAATTTTGTGCCTCTGCAACATAGTGACACTGTATAATGTTGAATACTAAAGATATTTGTGTCTGTTTGTTAATGACGGGTCTGTGGACACACCAGTGTTTTTAGATTTGTGAAGAAAAAGTTATAGCCTAAATTTTTACAGAGTGGCGTGTTGTTGCTAGTGCTATTTTTAATTGTAATATTTATTGTAATCAATATGGTTATTATTTAGTAATTCCATGAATTAGATGTACATTTCAGACACCCTTGCCTTCTTTAAGTGAGAGTGAAATCTATAAGTTAAGACTAATAAGTGAAATCGGTCATTTGCGTTCATAGTGTTGTTATTATGACATACAGTGGGTACGGAAAGTATTCAGACCCCCTTAAATTTTTCACTCTTTGTTATATTGCAGCCATTTGCTAAAAATCATTTAAGTTAATTTTTTTCTCATTAATGTACACACAGCACCCCATATTGACAGAAAAACACAGAATTGCTGACATTTTTGCAGATTTATTAAAAAAGAAAAACTGAAATATCACATGGTCCTAAGTATTCAGACCCTTTGCTCAGTATTTAGTAGAAGCACCCTTTTGATCTAATACAGCCATGAGTCTTTTTGGGAAAGATGCAACAAGTTTTTCACACCTGGATTTGGGGATCCTCTGCCATTCCTCCTTGCAGATCCTCTCCAGTTCTGTCAGGTTAGATGGTAAACGTTGGTGGACAGCCATTTTCAGGTCTCTTCAGAGATGCTCAATTGGGTTTAAGTCAGGGCTCTGGCTGGGCCATTCAAGAACAGTCACGGAGTTGTTGTGAAGCCACTCCTTCTTTATTTTAGCTATGTGCTTAGGGTCATTGTCTTGTTGGAAGGTGAACCTTCGGCCCAGTCTGAGGTCCTGAGCACTCTGGAGAAGGTTTTTGTCCAGGATATCCCTGTACTTGACCACATTCATCTTTCCCTCAATTGCAAACAGTTGTCCTGTCCCTGCAGCTGAAAAATACCCCCACAGCATGATACTGCCACCACCATGCTTCACTGTTGGGACTGTATTGGACAGGTGATGAGCAGTGCCTGGTTTTCTCCACACATACCGCTTAGAATTGAGGCCAAAAAGTTCTATCTTGGTCTCATCAGAGCAGAGAATCTTATTTCTCACCATCTTGGAGTCCTCCATGCGGGCTTTCATGTGGCTTGCACTGAGGAGAGGCTTCCGTCGGCCCACTCTGCCATAAAGCCCTGACTGGTGGAGGGCTGCAGTGATGGTTGACTTTCTACAACTTTCTCTCATCACCTGACTGCATCTCTGGAGCTCAGCCACAGTGATCTTTGGGTTCTTGTTTACCTCTCTCACCAAGGCTCTTCTCCCCCGATAGCTCAGTTTGGCCGGATGGCCAGCTCTAGGAAAGGTTCTTGTCGTCCCAAACGTCTTCTATTTAAGGATTATGGAGGCCACTGTGCTCTTAGGAACCTTAAGTGCAGCAGAAATGTTTTTGTAGCCTTGGCCAGATCTGTGCCTTGCCACAATTCTGTCTCTGAGCTCTTCAGGCAGTTCCTTTGACCTCATGATTCTCATTTGCTCTGACATGCACTGTGAGCTGTAAGGTCTTATATAGACAGGTGTGTGGCTTTCCTAATGAAGTCCAATCAGTATAATCAAACACAGCTGGACTCAAATGAAGGTGTAGAACCATCTCAAGGATGATCAGAAGAAATAGACAGCTAAATAGTTAAATATATAAGTGTCACAGCAAAGGGTCATATAGTAAATATAAAAGTAAATATATTCATATAAACATTTCAAAAGTTTTTTTTGTTTTTTGTTTCACTTTATGCTTCCATCTGCTGACAAGCTTTATGGAGATGCTGATTTCCTTTTCCAGCAGGACTTTAGCACCTGTCTACAGTAAAACAACCACTTGCAAGTGGTTTGCTGACCATGATATTCCTGTGCTTTACTGGCCAGCCAATATGCCTGACCTGAACCCTGACCCCTGTAATATGTGCTGCCGGCCAACTATTGAGTGCATAAATGGACTTCGTAGATGATGGCAACTATAGATGGACGTACAAACTACCACCACTGCAACAGACCGGAAAGTCGAACACTGGGTTAAAAGATGTCTGCAGCTTGCCAGAGATGGGATGGAAGATTTAAAGGTGCATTATGTAATATTGACAGCCAGCAGTTGAACTGGGTGCTGGAAGCATTCTATATCTGCAAACATAATATTTGAATGCTTTAATACTGTCAGAAAGCTTGTTATCAAACTTTGATTTTAGGGATGTGACGAGATCTCGTGTCTCGCAAAACATTTTGCAGTGTCGTTCACATTAGAGCTACACGATTAATGCTTAAAAGATCGTGATCTCTGTTCACACACAATATTATTCTTAAATGACAACTATTCAGCTGTGTCTATTATGACTGTGTCACATCGTGTTGCACACTCTCCACTGACGCTTAAGAAGTGAAACCCGTGTTAAAAAAATTAAAATCTGTGTTCATGCTGCTTAGGATCCAGAAAGAACAACACAAACTTCTTTTCAGCCACATAATGATCATTTTCAGCCACATAATTATATAATAGAAGTACTGGTATAAAAGTTTAAAGTTTGGGTATAAACACATATTGTCTGCAGTAGTGATCAAAACAAGTATCTTAACACTTACACATATTGTAAAATGTATTCTCTTCCACCAGGAGGTGGCAACAACTCCACGTTCATCATTCAAGAATCATTCAATCACTGAATCATTCATGCGGGTGATTCCATTAGTGAAATGAGTCTTTATTAATTGAGACACTGATTTCATTTTTATCTTCATATCAAATGTTTATCTAATGCCTTTTTAAATATATAATTTAAATTATTTATTTTTAATATATTTTTTTTCATATCACTGCTATGCTGACCTCTCATTCCATCCTGATGATCCAACGATAGCTGCTCGGATGTCAGCTTGTCTAACAGACATTTCTTGCTGGATGAAGGACCATCATCTTTAACTAAACCTTGCCAAGACTGAACTGCTTGTGGTTCCATCAAACACATCGTTTCATCAAAATTTCATCATTCAGTTGGGCACATCAACCTCCTTCGAAAACAGCCAGAAACCTTGGAGTTGTGATTGATGATCAGCTGACTTTCTCAGACTTTCTCAAAACTAAAGCTAAAACTGCTCGGTCCTGCACATTAGCTTTATTCAACATTAAGAAGATCCGGATTATCTCATTAAATGTACCCTTCTGGTGGAATGACCTGCCCAACTCACTCCGAACAGCGGAGTCCTTTAGCCATCTTCAAGAATCTGCTAAATCTTATCTTTTCCATCTTTATTTATTTTATTTATTTATCTTTTGTTGATTTCGATTGCTTCTATTGTTCTTCTTTGTAAGTCGCTTTGGATAAAAGCGTCTGTTAAATGTCTAAATGTAAATTAATGTAAATGTAACTTGGACTTGAACTTTTCTGTTTTGCAAATCCATTTTTTGATTGATCTTAGGAAATATTGTAATATTTTGAGATACTGGATTTTTGGCGTTCATGAGCTATAAGCTATGAGCATCAACATTAACCAAAAAATATTTTACATGTAATGAATCTAGAATATAGAATGTATCAGTTTTTGAAAGAAGTTACAATAAAAAAAAATGTACAAAGAAAAAAACTTTTTCACAATAATATAGCCCATATATATATATATATATATATTAGTGGTGTCAAAATTAGCGCGTTAACGCAGGTGATTATTTTTTTCATTTTAACACGCTCAAAATATTTAACGCAATTAACGCATGGGCGGGGCCACCCCACTCACAACTGCTTATGAAATGCTTTTATTTAAATGCACAGAGCGTCTTTACGAACACATCAAACAGGAGACTTTTCAGATGCGCGCTCCAACTTTACTTCAGCACCAGACGCGAGTCAAACGACCGCGGAAGCGGTACCGGTGACGAGGAGCTTAAGTAAAACGTCAGTGAACTGCAGTCAGATGAGATGCTGTCAGGCCATATGTCGGTAAAAACGAATTTAATTGTCCTGTCAGCCTATATACTCTGCTTGTAGCGCGCGCTCTTGAAGTTCACGTGCAAATGTGCCGACGCACGCTGTATTAGGCTATATTAAACCCAAATGAAACTAGGAGCATGCAAAGTCGTAGTTATATCGTCAGGTAAAACATGAATTCACACACACACAAAAAAAAAAACGATTAAAGCTGCCTTCAAACTCTGCGTGTAAGAATTTATTATTTATAGGTCAAAGCAGTGACAGATCCAGTTCAGCAGCGACAACTTTTATAGTAACAGCAGCCAAAATATCCTTATAACCAGTTGCTGTGATGTCTGTTAATTAAGGAACAAAATTAAAAAGAGGAAATTAATAACTAAGTTTTATCTTTATATAATTTAGAATTAGATTTTTTGATTTTAGGGGGGAAAAAATCATCAGTGATACTTGCCTTCAGTCCTAAAACAAGATGGCGTTAAACAAATATTAAAAATATGTTCTTTATGTTGTTTCTACATTAATTTGAAACATTAAAGTGAAATTATTGCAATATAAAAGTATAATTAAAAAATTTAATGTCAGGTAGAATTAATCACAATTAATTTCAGGTAAAATGTGTGATTAGTTTTTTTTTTTTTTTTAATCGATTGACACCACTAATAATATTATATATATATATATATATATATATATACACATACATATACAAAATCTATATATTTTGAAGCACTTATGTAAATTGTACCTTAACTTACAGATTCTGCTGCTGCAATGCTTACCAATAACAGACAAAATGGCAGTTCAGAGTCCAACCAGACTGAAAATCAACATGGGCTTTTCAACAGGTTAGTGTCATAATCTACATGCAGATAGGCATAAGAGTTTTCATAGGTATGCGAAAAACTAAAGGATATTTTGCATTTGCATCCTTTGTTACTGTAACGGTAGTCCACTGAGGCGAGTTGAAGTGATGAACCCAAGTGCAGTTTATTTACAAATGTGAAAATCCAAACAATAATTCAAATAATGACTTGACTGAAACAGACTTGATGTGACGTGACTTGACTTGAAACAGACATGGCATGAAAACAGACTTGGAGACAGGCATGAACAGACACTTACCATAAGCGGGTTACAACATTAATACACAACAATGAACAATGGGAACATGAGGCAACTTATACTAAACAGACAGGGTCACATGACACAGACCAACCAATGAGAAAAACAGAGCAACACATGGCCACCAATCAAAAAACAGAACAGAGAACACCATAGCAAAACATGAACCAATCAGAACAAGACACATGGACAAGCGGGGAAATGAGGCACAGGGAAGCAAGATACAAACAAGAACCATGACTAGACTACAAAATAAAAGACATGAGAACATGGAACAAAACCCCAAAACAAAACCCAAGCACCCACGTGTTACAGTTACTATTTACATTGAAGAATTTGATCAGTTATACTCATTGTGTAACAAATTATAAGTCATGCATTTAAATTTATTTTCATGGACTTTCAATTTGTTTCTAGTCAGTTTCCTTTGTTCTTCATTCTAGCTCCAAGTTGATGGTGACATTCTGTTCAGATGTGCTTAGTTAGTTGTTAGTTGTTTTATTTCAGTTTGTCAGGTCTCATCATTGTTTGGTTGTGTTTAGTTTTGTTTTCTCTTTAGTGTGGGTTATTGAAGACTTTGAAACTTCATCTTCTTTTCATATGCCTTGAACAACAATTTGTGACTATATGACAAAATCTTTGATTTATTGCCCCTCATAAAAATACCTCCCCCCTCCCATAACTGGACACCTGTTTGGACATCTGTTTTGTACACCTCTCACCCCTCCCCACCGGACATCTGTTTGTACATCTGTTTATTCACCTCGATGATTCAAAGGAATGTATGATCGTTTTTTTATTGTTTGGGAACGTGTTGTGAAGCGGGACATTGATAACTCTTCAAAATGTGCTTTTAAACTTTAAAATGTGAAATAGTGAAATAGATTGGTAAAACGGGAATCAAGGGAAGTTTTTATTAAACTTTTTTCACATACTAGAAACAGTGTGACAATGGTGTGTTTTCCAGAAAACAGTTTTAATGCAGACTATTGTTAAACAATGAAAACTGTGATATATTTAAAACAAAAAGGTATTAGACACGAACCGTGACAAAAATCTATCAGACACGACAGTGTAAAACAAAAGCATAGGATAGTTGTCAAAATCTTGTAGCATTACAAATTTAAAAAGGTTAGAGTTTGTTACAAGATATAAAGTAAAAAGAAGTCAAACACCTTACGCTGTTCAGCGGTAATACAACTGTCCTGATCGCCCCCCACGCCCCATGGTGAGTACCATTCATTCCGAAATAAACACGACTTCACTGACTCTACTACCTGTAACACTTCATACTGCTGAACTCTCGCTATCTGTCTCTGCTTTGGTTGATTCAGGCTCATCTGGAAACTTCATCTCCTTGGACTGTTTAAAACAACTACAGCTCAGAAGTCAACGCCATTCTACTATATACTCCGTCTCAACCATTCAGGGAAAGCCACTGGGGCGTGGGAAAATCCGTCACCGATCTCCATCCATCACCCTTCAAGTTGGTCTTTTTCATAAGGAGGATATTCAATTTCTGGTACTGGAGGGCTCCACGGTCAACATCATCCTGGGACGCCCCTGGCTGCAGTTACATCACCCAGAACTCCGCTGGAATCCCTGTGACATCAGCCGTTGGAGTGAGCACTGCCAGCAACATTGTTTATCCAAATTGCCTCTTCCCTGTTGTGTCTCGATCTCCCTCACCTCCACCCAGGTTGAGAGCCCAGAACCCATGATCCCTGTAGAAATCCCAGTGGAGTACATGCCGTTCCAGGATGTCTTCAGTAAGCAAGCTGCCACCCAACTACCACCCCACCAGCCATGGGACTGCGCCATCAATCTGCTGCCCGAGGCTCAACTTCCTAAGGGACGTGTGTATCCCTTGTCCATCCCGGAGCGCCAGGCGATGGAGGAGTATATTGCGGAGGCTTTAAAGCAGGGTTACATTCGTCCATCTACCTCCATCCCTGTGCCTTTTTGTCCCGCAAGCTGTCTCCGGCGGAGCAGAACTATGACGTTGGAAATCGTGAACTATTGGCCATCAAATTGGCCCTGGAGGAGTGGCGTCATTGGCTAGAGGGAGCCGTTCATCCATTTACCATCATCACTGACCATAAGAACCTCCAGTACATCCGCGAAGCCAAACGTCTCAACCCCCGTCAAGCACGCTGGGCCCTCTTCCTCACTCGATTCAATTACAAGATCACTTATCGACCTGGTTCCAAGAACATTCCTGCAGATGCCCACGCACGTCAACATGCCAAAGACTCCTCACTTGAACCAGAACCCATCATCCCCTCACACCTCGTCATCAGCCCCATCGTATGGGATTTGGATCAGCAGATCCACGACGCCACCCTCCAGGAGCCAGCTCCGCTGGAGTGTCCAGAAGGGAGAATCTACGTGCCTCGCTCCCAACGCCTACCCCTTCTGGACACAGCTCATCGGTCTCCGGGCTCTGGACATCCGGGCAGCAGACGGACCCTCTCGCTCCTTCAATCTCGTTACTGGTGGCCCCGTATGGACCATGATACCATCAGGTACGTCCAAAGCTGCTCAGTCTGTGCCATGCCTAATTCTCCACGCCAACTTCCCACAGGTAAACTAGTTCCACTACCCATCCCTCAGAGGCCCTGGTCCCACCTGGGAGTGGATTTTGTCACGGACCTCCCCAATTCTGAAGGTAACACCTGCATTCTGGTCACTGTGGATCAATTTTCTAAATCCTGTAAACTCGTGCCTCTAAAGAGTTTACCCACAGCCATGGAGACTGCGGAGGTCCTATTCCACCAGGTGTTTCGTCACTTCGGCCTCCCAGAGGAGATCGTTTCGGACCGGGGTCCTCAATTCATCTCTCATGTATGGAAGGCGTTCTTCAAACTGCTGGGCATTTTAGTTTCTCTCTCTTCAGGATATCACCCACAGACAAATGGCCAGACTGAGAGAAAGATCCAGGAGCTTGGACGTTACCTCCGGTCCTACTGCTCAGAAGATCAGCACAGCTGGAGCAGGTTCCTCCCGTGGGCCGAGTACGCACAAAATTCCCTACGCCAGGAGACCACCGGACTAACACCTTTCCAGTGCGTACTCGGTTTTCAGCCCCCACTGTTTCCCTGGACGGAGGAACCCTCGAATGTTCCAGCTGTAGACCACTGGTTTCGAGAGAGCGAGAGAGTGTGGGACTCAGCTCATCACCACCTCCAGCGGGCAGTCCGTCGTCACAAGACCTTCGCCGACGCTCGACGTAGGACGATGCCCGTATACCACCCAGGGGATAGGGTATGGCTCTCCACCAAGGACATATGCCTACGACTGCCCTGCAGGAAGCTGAGTCCCCGCTACATTGGTCTCTTCAAGATCCTGAGGCAGATCAATGATGTCACCTACCAGCTTCAGCTCCCACCCAGGTACCGTATTCACCCCACGTTCCATGTCTCCCTCCTAAAACCCTTCTTTCCCTCTGCCACAGATACCACCAGAGCTGAAGCTGGACCCCCTCCTCCGGAAGTCCTGGATCAACCAGAGATCTACACCGTCCATGAGATCCTGGACTCCAGGCATCGAGGGGGCCGCCTGGAATATCTTGTGGACTGGGAGGGGTACAGACCGGAGGAACGATCCTGGGTGCCACGTGAGGACGTCTTAGATCCAACGCTCCTGCTGGAATTTCACCACAGCCACCCAGATCGTCCGGCCCCTCGCGGTCACCCTCGGCGCCGCTATAGGGCGTCGGGAGCCGCCCTTGGAGGAGGGGGTAATGTCAGGCATTCACCACAGCCACCTCCCTCAGAAGCACCTCCCACCAGATCCCAATCACCAGAGTTCTGATCATCTGTACCTGTTCCCAATCTGCTCCACCCCTTTATAAGATGCTGTCACTCAGTATTCCCTTGTCGGATCTACCGTTCGCACCCCTGACGTTTGCTCCCGACCTCTTGATGCTCTACTTTGTTGGATCTATTGGACTCTGGTGGCTTTCTCTCTCATTTGGACTCATTTCATCATTTCATACAAGGGACTGTCAGATAAGCTTACCCTGCCATCTTTTCATCTGTTTACCTGTTTACCTGTATCAATAAACCAACCTCTCCATTGTTACTCCATCTCCTGTGTTTGTGTTGTGTGTGACAATAGGAGGGGGGGAGGTATTTTTATGAGGGGCAATAAATCAAAGATTTTGTCATATAGTCGCCTATATCCTCTCTATGGTGTCCACATTTGTGGACAGTTAATTTAACTCCATTTAGTGTTATTATTCAAATATCTTTTATTGATTTTCATTATTTTACAACAATTTCAGCCACACCAACATATACAACATTCTTCTTATATTACATATTCCACACCAAAACACATAACTACAAACAGCAAACACATAAACACCCCTTTAAGACAAAACATGTCTCATAAGGTTTCAACGTAATATAAAAAGGTTGCCAGACCCTATAAAACTTTCCAGAGGAGCCTCGAATAGTGTGCTTAAAGTTCCCAGTGTTACTTCCCAGTGTTTATGAGATGATGGCCTTGACTTTTTCCAACTGAGACGAATCAGATGCCTAGCCAATAAAGAGGAAAAGAAAATGGTTTCTACCTGATTAGCTGATAGGTGAAGTCATGTCTTTGTTACATATGGGTCCATGTCTTTGTTACATATAGATGAAAATTTTCTGAGATGTCTATCCAAAAAATTATTATTATTATTATATTATTATTATAAGGTATTTCAGGATGAAGTCTTTAGCTTTCACCGTGTCCTTAACCCTCTGGGGCCTGAGGTGATTTTGGGGCCCTTGAGGTGTGTTGACATGCCCTGACATTTGTGCTTATTTCAGCTACTTATAACATACTATTTGCCCATATGTATTTTTTTGGTATTCAGCACAAACTGTGCTACAATAATATGTGAGAAAGATGGATGTACATGTTTGCATTTTGTAGAAAAAAATATTATGTGTGGTTAGCACATTTTAGGAAAAAACCCCACATCTAAAATATGGCCTAAAAAAACCTACTGAATAGTTCTGACGAAATCATTTGAGTAATAAGTCTTGTAGGCTAGAATATTTACTTCACAATGATGTGAGAATCATTCTGACCACTTCATCACAAAGATATAATAATTTGAATTTTGAAAGTACGTTTTTTGGCCAGCATTGCCATATTCATGGGAGTGTTAATAGCTCTGAATATTCATGTAATTCACACAAGGAGAGACAAAAGACACTCCCACAATCCCCTGTTCCCCCATCAAGTTGGAGTGCTGTGAAGAAAGAATGTGAGAATGCTCAGATTGTCATCTATTTCATTGTAATTCCTCTATGTGGAAAAGTGTTGTGCCTTGCTTGCAGTGCTAAAAATGTGAAGATATATTAACACTTTTCACTAGCAAATCTGTTAAAAAAGGGTGCGCTGCAAATAAATGCTTTTCTATCTTAGATTTTTTTGTCTTGTTTCCAGCCAAAATATCTAAAAATTCTTAAATCAAGAAGGATTTTCTAGACAAGTAAAAATTATTGTCTTGTTTTCAGAAAAAAATAAGTCAAAATTAAGTGAATTTGCTTAAACCAAGCAAAATAATCTGCCAATAGGGTAAGCAAAATAATCTTATTTCAAACAGAAGGCTAGATTATTTTGCTTGTTTCAAGCAAAAACTCACTTAATTTTCTAGTGTCTGAAAATAAATAAATAAATATTTTGAATGGAAACAAGACAAAAAAATCTAAGATAGACATTTTTTGCAGTGTGAGCAGCACACAGATAACAATTAGAGAATCTATATTATTATTACTAATGTCAAACAAGTACATATACTTCAATATTATGGCGATGCACACATAATTACATCAGTGAATTATTATATCTGTGCATTTACTGGATCGCAAAAACTGAACTACCCCTGGTATTCCGTACAAATAATGTTAATAAAACTACCTCAGATTCAAGTGAAGAGTCATATGTGATGCAGGTATGCGATCACTAAAAACAGTACAGTCCTATTACTTTTATATCGTATTTTGTTTTATATTATAGCCTATAGAGCATGAAACCTTCATTGCGTCGTAAGAATTTAGATAAAATGAATTGTATAGCATTGTATGAATTGTACCTATCCTTTTCACTCGATTTCAAACCTTTTAGCCAGGAGTTATAGTTTTAGAAAAACACAGCTATGTGTTCAAGTATATGTGAGAATAGCACGTTAACTAAAGCAAATAAGGAACATTACTTGCTCATCATAACGATCACGTCAGGTGGATCAGCCGCGCGTCGCATTCTGTTCTTCATCTGAGGTGAATTCAGTGTTTATTCCTCTCAGTGTGTCTTCTTCCATAAGCGAACAGTAGCTGAGATAAACGCGATGAATTCTCAAAGTTAGTTTGCGGTGATGTTGGGCGTTAACATCCCCGCGCAGCGCACATGGCTAATTATCATGTCAAAAGAAAAAGTAAAGAGAGGCCTCAACTTCATTATCGTTAATGAACACTGAGTGCAAAACTCAACATGTTGTTGGTTTCATACCGATAACTTTATAACAGAACATTTGTTTTCGACAAGACTTGCTTTATTTAAAAGTATATATATTAAGATTTCCATTAATGTATATTAACTGTCTGTATGCTGAGTCTCCACCGAGTTAAAGATACATTTATTGAGGCGTTTTTAATCGCGGTGCGCGGAGACGCTGAAGACAGAAAAAACACCTCGTCTGTTTTCTTTATTTAAAAAAAAGAACAGAGTTAAGTTGTTATTGTGAGTGTACGCAAAAAAAACGTATACACCTAACCATTTCGAATGATGTATAACTCTTATTTGTGTGACTAATCTCGACAGAGTGACTGGGGTCGACGGTCGCGCCGGCGCGACCAGCTCACTTTTTTTAAGATCAGTGCGAAAGAAACTAAAAATGCTCTGTCGATATTAGTCACACAAATAAGAGTTATACATCATTTGAAATGGTTAAGTGTATACTTTTTTTTGCGTACACTCACAATAACAACTGAACTCTGTTCTTTTTTTTAAATAAAGAAAACAGACGAGGTGTTTTTTCTGTCTTCAGCGTCTCCGCGCACCGCGATTAGAAACGCTTCAATAAATGTATCTTTAACTCCGTGGAGGCTCAGCACACAGACAGTTTACATACATGAATAGAAAGCTTGATATCTCTACTTTTAAATAAAGCAAGTCTTGTCGAAAATAAATGTTCTGTTATAAAGTAATCCGTATGAAACCAACAGCATGTTGAGTTTTGCACTCAGATCTAATTATAAGTTAATGCGTCACGCCCTCTCTTTAGTTTCGCTTTTGATATGATAATTAGCCATGTGCGCCGCGCGGGGATGTTAACGCCCACATCACCGCAAACCAACCTTGAGAATTCATCGAGTTCATCTCAGTTACTGTTCGCTTATGGAAGAAGACACACTGAGAGGACTAAACACAGAATTCACCTCAGATGAAGAACAGAATGCGACGCGTGAGGTGATCGTTCTGATAAGCAAGTAATGTTTCTTATTTGCATTAGTTAACGTGATATTCTCACATAAACTTGAACAGAAAGCTGGGTTTTTCCAAAACTATAACTCCTTGCTAAACGGTTTGAAATTGAGTGAAAAGGATAGGTACAATTCATACAATACAATACAATTCATTGTATCTAAATTCTTACGACGCAATGAAGTCTTCATGCTCTAATATAAAACAAAATACGATATAAAAGTAATATGACTGTACTGTTTTTAGCGATCGCATACCTGCATCACATATGACTGTTTCACTTGAGTCTGAGGTAGTGTTATTAGCATTATTTGTACGGCAGTACCAGGGGTAGTTCAGTTTTTGCGATCGAGTAAATGCACAGATATAATAATTCACTGATGTAATTGTGTTTACATCGCCATAAAATTGAAGTACATATACTTGTCTGACGTTACAAAATCTGTTGTTTTTGTTATACATGGCTATTAGTGATTGATAGTAGTAATAATAATATAGTTTCTTATATTTTGTTATCAGCATTTGTAAGTGCACTGTAATCTAATATTTCTAAAATCTAATATTTTATTGATGTAATTATGTTTACATGGTCATAATTCAAACAGTATGTGTACTTGTTTGGCATTACAGAAACAGTGATAATAATATAGGTTCTCTAATTGTTATCTGGATGATCACACTTTTTTAGCAGATTTGCTAGTGAAAAGTGTTAATATAACTTCACGTTTTAGCACAGCAAGCAAGGCACAACACTTTTCCACATAGAGGAATTACAATGAAATAGATGAAAATCTTTGAGCATTCTCACATTCTTTCTTCACAGCACTCCAATTTGATGGGCGAACATTAGCTTTGATGGGGGGAACATTAGCCATTGTGGGAGTGTCTTTTGTCTCTCCTTGTGTGAATTACATGAATATTCAGAGCTATTAACACTCCCACGAATATGGCAATGCTGGCCAAAAACTTACTTTCAAAATTCAAATCATTATATCATTGTTTGTGATGAAATGGTCAGAATGATTCTCACATCACTGTGAAGTAAATATTCTAGCCTACAAGACTGATTACTCAAATGATTTCGTCAGAACTATTCAGTATGTGTTTTAAGGCCATACTTTAGCTAGAAGTTTTTTCCTAAAATGTGCTAACCACGCATAATATTTTTTTTCTACAAAATGCAAACATGTACATCCATCTTTCTCACATATTATTGTAGCACAGTTTGTGGTGAATACAAAAAAAATACATATGGGCAATTAGTATGTTAAGCACAAATGTCAGGGCATGTCAACACACCTCAAGGGCCCCAAAATCACCTCAGACCCCAGAGGGTTAACTTTGGCGCTACCATAAAACTGATCGATTGCCCTCACGTGGGTAGCCTAAGAGTCATAAAGTTGATGACTCCCAAGCTCTGGTGCCGCTCGGTCCAGAATCTCCCCATCTTAATTCCACAAAAGGGGGTGAACCAGCGATAGGATAATCCAATTAGAACAGAGAACACTTGTTCTCCATGGGGATCACTTAGGCCAAATGGAAAATCATCACCTCTTGACCAGCATCTTGCCCAGAACAGGATAAGGTCAATTAACAGATACTCCTCTCTTCAGCCAAGGAACAGATGGCCCGTGTCACTTTTGCACTGCGAGACATAAATTGGTAATCAAATAAACAAGAGAAAGACAGACCCACATTTCACACTTCGAGCTGGGAGGGCTTGCATAACTCACAGCCTGGCACCCTGCTGAACTTAGGACACTCATTTTCTTAGGACAGTTTCTTTTATGTGACTCAGGAGGAACGTGTCATCTCGGGGAGTGATTTGTTCAGTCTTGCATGCGCAACATCCTATAGGTTCTATTAGTTCACCTGTTAGTTCGGGTTTTTCAAGTTGTTCGTTTATCTTATGGGGCTGTCACGTGATGAACGAACGACTCAAACCTGAACTCGAGAGACAAACTAATGAATTCTTTCCGGCTCAGACGGCATAGGTTAATCTTCTGTAGCTGTCACGTGACAAACGATCGATTAAAATCAAAAACTTGGCAGATAAGAGGTGAGGTGAGCTAAGCATAGACAAAAGACCCAGGTAAATAATTTATATTTTCTGTTTCTTATAGCATTATAGTTCCCTTTCGATACTTTCACTCGTACTGCGGCGGAAAGCCGCTATGGGGAAAACCTGTTTTTCACCGAAGACTGAAGCACTTTTCAATAACGCAGTTTAACTGCAGGGCTATTGGCCGAGTCAGTGATAACTGAGCAAACCAATAGCCAAGCAGCGGTGCTGCACACACCTATGGCAAAGCAACCCACCGAATTTCTGCGCGTTCCCGCCAGAATGGGCGGGGTAATCAGCTATATAAGCCGGTGCTTTGCGGTGTGAATCAGATCCTTTTTCTTCAGCGACGGACTTCTGATCTTCACTCAAGACAAGCCTTTTCGCAAGCTCTCCTAGACCGCTCTTCTGATGGCACTCCGTTGAACAGGCTTTCGCAGCGGGCGACGAAGACTTCCTGCTCGACCGTCCCGTTCCCTGCAGCTATCTGGTTCGCCACAAAAGAGCAAATTTCCTCTAAAAGAGCTCCGGCGTTGTTTCAAATGCCACGCCGTCGCTGTCACTCATGCAGCACTCCGCTGCACTCCACTGACGGTCACAGTGAGTGTGCTTTATGTTGGGCGCCGCCCACGCTGAAGCTGTGCTCACAGAGACAGAATGTCCTCATCCCGCCTCTCGCGCTCTCCTGCTTTCTTTTTCCCAGGAGCGTCGTCAGAGAGCCTCACCATTCTTTCCAGAAGTTCACGAGGAGATCACCTAGTCGTGGCGCGCCCCCTACTCGGTGCGCATTCGTCCCTCCTCTTCCTCAGCGCTCTCCTCCGTTGACGGTGCCGAAGAGAAAGGGTACAACAGACTGCCTCCCCTGGACGAGTCAGTGGCCGTGCATCTCTGCCCGCCCACGGCCATTGTATGGAAGGCGAAGGTGGCTCATCCCTCGAAACCGTGCAGAGCCACTTCTGTACTGGCTGGTCGTGCCTACGCCTCGGCCAGTTAGGCGGCCTCCGCTCTGCACTCTATGGCCGTGCTCCAAGTTTATCAGGCCAAACTCCTCCGTGCTTTGGACGAGTCTGGACCGGATCAGTCCTCCTTCAAGGACCTCAGGAGCGCCACCGACCTCGCCCTCAGGGTGACTAAGATGATGGCACAGGCGATCGTCAGATCCATGGCTAGCTTGGTGGTGCTTGAGCGACATCCGTGGCTCAACCTCACGGAAATCAAAGATGCAGATAAAGTCCCCTTCCTTGATTCTCCAGTGTCTCCCACCGGCCTTTTTGGACCTGCAGTCGAGGGCTTCGCTGAGCGTTTCACTGCGGCACAGAAGTCATCCCAGGCAATGCGGCACTTCCTGCCCAAGCGGTCAAGCTCCAGCTCAGCGGCTGTTTCAAGTCGCCCCAGAACGGCGCCATCTACACAGCCTCCTAAAGCCGCCCCGCCTCCGCCTGCTGCAGCCTCGCCATGCTCCGCCAGATGCTATCCTTTTCCAAAGTGTCAGGGACCCCGGCCCAAGATAGTGCTGGACCCTGCGCCTCCAGCGTCTTCATAGTCAGGAGACAGGAAGAGGAAGGGCTCAGGTCCCGCCACGGTTGGACCCGCCCCCAAGCTGCCTCTTTTAAGCCTCTTGCCATCCCATTCAGTTCCAGATGCAGAGGCTGACAAGTTTGTGAAGCACGACACAAAATGCCATTATTATGGCAAGCCAAATAAACATTCACAAACAAATTTAAAAAGAAGGAAAAATTCCTCTTCTATTGATCTCAACAGAAGTTCGGGGTTCCCCATCCAATCTCATTACGCCCCTCGCCACCCAGGTCGAGGTCTGGCAGGCCATCCCCGGAGTGTCAAAATGGGTCCTGGACATTGTAACGCGAGGTTACTCACTCCAATTCGCTCGCCGCCCCCCGCGGTTCGGCGGTGTCATCCACACTGTGGTTCGGAGCGAGAACAGAGATGTCCTACGCACTGAAGTTCACAGACTGCTGGTGAAAGGAGCCTTGGAAACCGTTCCCCCAGCCCATCGCAAGTCTGACTTTTACAGCCGCTACTTCCTGGTGCCAAAAAGATGGAGGTCTCAGACCCGTCTTAGATCTCAGATGTCTGAATCGCGCCCTCATGAGACGGTCGTTCTGAATGATCACAACAAAACAGATCCTCTCGCAAGTTCGCCTAGGGGACTGGTTTTGTTTGCTGGATCTGAAAGATGCTTACTTTCACATCCAGATTGCCCCCCATCACAGGCCTTTCTTGAGATTCGCCTTCGAGGGTGTGGCTTATCAGTATACAGTCCTCTTGCTCCCCGCACTTTTACCAAGTGCATGGATGCAGCTCTCTCCCCCCTCAGACAGAGGGGAATCCGCATCCTGAACTACCTCGATGACTGCGCTGATCCCCAGCAGGCAAGTTGCCTTTCTGGGGACAGTTCTGGACTCGTATGACGGCAGCAGTCTCTCCGAGCAGAGCTTGGACTATCCAGCGGCTCATGGCCTCCTTCACCATAGGAGCCTCTCGCCCCCTAAAGGTCTTTCAAAGGATGCTTGGCCTCATGGCAGCAGCATCCCCAGTACTTCAGTTGGGTCTGTTATGCATGCGCCCCCTCCAGTATTGGCTAAGACCGAAAGGAGAGATCTCCTCTCTCAGGTGAACGGAACAATCTGGCACCCCAGACCGGACCTGTGGGCCCTCCATGTGTGGCCTCTCGACGGGAGCCTGACGACCTCCCCGAGAATGTCCTAAACACTATTTTTCAGGCCAGAGCACCGTCTGCGAGACGCCTCTACGGCCTCAAATGGTCTGTTTTTACGGCTGGTGTGCAGTCCGTAACTCAGATCCTACCTTTTGCGATGTATCTATGATGCTCTCCTTTCTGCAAGAGATGTTAGAGAAGGGCCGTTCGCCCTCCACTCTTAAGGTCTATGTAGCGCCATAGCAGCATTCCATGCTCCTATAGCGGGACAGTCAGTAGGCAAGAACAACTTAGTTGTTCGATTCCTGAAGGGTGCCAGGAGACTAAACCCTCCTCGACCCCTCACAGTCCCTTCTTGGGACCTGCATACAGTACTAAGGGCCCTTAAGGGAGCCCCATTCGAACCCCATTCGAACCCTTTAACTTTCAAGACCACTCTGCTACATGCTTTAGCATCGGTGAAACGAGTGGGCGACTTACAGGCTCTATCAGTGAGTCCTTCCTGTCTGGAATTCGGACCTAACGACTCCAAGGTCATCCTGAAGCCAAGACAAGTATACGTACCTAAAGTACCAACGACTCCTTTTAGAGCCCAAATTATAACACTCTTGGCTCTTCCTCCATCAGAGCAAGACCAGGACTTAGTCCTCCTCTGCCCTGTCCGGGCCCTTAGGACTTATATTGAGCGTTTCGCCACCTTCAGGCAGTCGGAGCAGCTTTTTGTATGTTTCGGAGACCGCTCCAAGGGACGTTCGGTCACGAAAAAGAGACTGTCCAGGTGGATAGTCGAGGCTATCATGCTGGCCTACTCCTCTTTGGGCCTTCCTTGCCCCTTAAGAGTTAAAGCCCATTCGACTAGGGGCATGGCCTCGTCTTGGGCGTGGTCTAGCGGCATAGCCATATCAGATATATGTGAGGCGGCAGGTTGGGCCTCTCCGTCCACATTTGTTAGATTTTATAACCTAGAGATCCCGGCCCTTCAGTCCCAGATCCTTTCTGTTTAACTCATATGCAGGTGCACTCTTAGCCCTCCCGGGAGTGCCGAGGCTGTACCCTTTGGACTGACATCGGTCATGACCTCTTACGTACGTTACGTACGAGTACGTTTTCTTGTTTGTAGTGAGATCAATGTTTGTGTAAGCAGTAGATGTGTTAGGGAAGTAACATGTAACATTTTAATCATATTTTGCTAAAATAAAGGAAATGACTCGAAAAAAGGTTCGTTCATTTTGCTGAACGAGACTCAAAGGTCTGAGTCGGTAAAATGATCCGAGCTTCCCATCACTATCCCTTACACATTTGTCTCTAACTCAGGAACACATGAAAATTACGGACAAACTATATTTAAAGGACAGTTAATCCTATTTTCTACGAGAGCAAATATATTCACTAATAGTTTGTTATACCTCTTTGCTATATACTCAATCTGTTTCATGTAATCAGAGTTATCTGTGCCTTATACTCTTTTTCCTACATAGAAAAGACCAAATGTATCAATGTGTATGCAAAGTATTGGCATGTTTGATACCAATTTTATCAGAATGATGTGTGCTGAATGAATGAATGAAACGTGTGTCTTGTGTACAGTATTGACGTTATGACAGTTTATTGAAATTAGTAAGGAAACTTGCAGAAATATCCCTCCCACGGATTCAATGCACATCAAATTAATGTATGCACGAAACTACTACTACTATTATCGTGCATTCCAAATACTCATTGTTTGATGACATCATTAATCCAAGATGGCTGACAGCGATTGCCGTGGGCTAAATGCCCCAGGCCAGCAAGGAGGTCAACTGAAATAAAAAGCTATTAGTGTGTACAGTAAAGTATGATGAACATGTTAGTATTTTATAAACTAAATTTAAAGTAAAATGCAGTTTTTATTCACCAAAAACCAACTGTCCATGTATGTGGACGTCATGCAACAGTGCAGTTTATCTGTTCTATTTTTTCATGATGTTTTGAATTGTCTTATATTGTAATAAAACAGACATTTAACAAATATATCAACATAAATAACCATTTCAAATGAATTATCATAACAATAAATGGCAACTGTACACATACATATGGAGACAAATTTGCATTTTGCCTTCCAAACAGGAACAGCATTAGTCAAGGAGTCAGTACAGTTTTATAGTTCAGGGCATAATTAAGAATGACTCTTGTACTGTTGTAATAAGATGATAAAAAATAGCATAACATGGCTTTAAATAAACACAACATTCTATGTTGTCAGCTATAGCTTTATGTTCCATTTTACTCCTTTGTTGCATGGTGCTGTAACGAGGAGGCACTCGAAATGGGATCCATATGCAACTTTATTGACAACAATAATCGTGGTACAGCAGGCAGGGTCAAACGGGCAAACAGGAACAACGTAGAGATAGCAGAGAATCGTCAGTGTCAAAGCAAGGGGGCAGGTTAGGCAGCTAGCAAATGAGAGAAGTCCATAAACCATAGCAAGGGGTCATAGGCAGGCGTAGTAACAATCACAGGAGAGTAACAAACCAGGGGTGCGTTTCCCGAAAGCAACTATGGTCGTAAGCTCCGTCGTTCCCAATAGAGTTCAATGGAACTAACGACCATAGTTAGCTAACGATGCTTTTGGGAAACGCACCCCAGGTCAGCACGAGATAACAAACACAAGGAAAAACACTCAGAAATGATAGCCGGGGCAAATCAAGACTTCGCGAATGTCTGTGGCGTGAGCATGGCTTTTATACTGTGGGGACTAATTAGGAAATGGCCGACACCTGTGAAGTGCTCAGCCCAGGCACGGGGTTATGGGAAATGGAGTTTGTAAAAGACTGTCAGTATCCCGGAGAGTACTCCCGCTGTAGGTGATCGGAGGGAGCCACAGAGACCGAACTTGTGACAGGTGTCAAAATACATGGACAGTTAAATAATTTTTAAATAAAACTGAATTTTTAAAAAGGAAATTTTAGCATCATATTAAAGTAATAAAATTAATCATTAAAAAAAATCTAGATAATGTTTTCCATAATTCATGCATGACAGGGTTAAAAAATGTAATCGTTAAAACCAACTTGTGTGAGAAATTATTCCCTCTTTTTCAGATCACCTCCTGATGCCACCCTAATGATTCCAGTTCCTCCTCCAGCACTGTACCGCCTGAACACAGAAACAAAACATATTGATGGGACTAATGGAAAGGTCGGAGTATGTACATATGGAACAAAAGATGTAGATAAGAAAAACAAAGTCATACTGATGGTGGGAGAGACCGGCGCTGGGAAAACCACCCTCATCAACACCATGGTCAACTACTTACTTGGCGTGAAGTTTGAGGATGAGGAGTGGTATCTTATTGCAGAAGCAGAAGAAGTATATACAGATCAAACTAATTCTCAGACATCTGAGATCAATGTTTATGAGGTGTTTGTTGAAGAAAACCCAACATGTTTCACCATCATTGACACTCCAGGATATGGACACACTGAAGGATACGAGAAAGACAAAGAGGTTGATGAATACCTGAGCAAATTGTTTTCAGCTGAGGATGGGATTCATTATATTGATGCAGTGTGTTTCGTGATGAAGGCGTCTCAGAATCGACTCTCTGGAAAAGAGCTTTACATATTTCACTCAGTCCTTTCTCTGTTTGGTAGAGATATAGAGAACAACATAGTGTTTCTGCTCACACATTCATCAGGACCTCCAACAGATGCTCTCAATGCCATTAAGAAAGCAGAAATACCCTGCAGAAGAGATGGGAGAGGACGACCTGTTCACTTTTCATTCAACAACCAGCAGAGAGCGGAAAGAGAAGAAGAATATGAGCAATCCTACAGATCATCATGGGATTTGGGAGAGAAAGGCATGAACGCGTTTTTGACACTCCTAGAAGAAAATAACAGAAAGAGTGTTCAGATGACCTTTGATGTTCTGATTGAGCGAAAACAACTCGAGGCCTGTGTCTCTAATCTCAATGAGCGAATCGTCGAGGAGGAGTTAAAAACTCAAGAATTGACTAAAATTGAGGAAGCCCTTAGACAGAACAGAGACAAGATTAGAAAATGTGAAAATTTTGTTTTTACAGTCAAGAGATTTTTCAAAGAAAAAGTCCTCATTGAAAATGAATCGTGGTGGAACAGAAAGGCAACCTGCTGCTCCGTCTGTCAGGAAAACTGTCATGTGAAGGGCTGCTGGTGGGTGACCACTCTCTCATGGTGTGAAGTCATGAAAAAAGACCACTGCACTGTGTGTTCAGGGAGGTGTCATTACAGCAAACACGTCAAAGAGAATAGAAAATATGAGGCCAAGACAAAGGAAGATCAAATGTCATTTGATGCCCTTAAGCAGGAGTATGAACACAGTAGTGATGAGCCTAATGCCAACTTTGACAGGAAAACATATGAAGATACTAAAGATGAATATGAGAAGACCATGAAAGAGTCTGAGAAGGAAACAAAAATGGAAAAAAAGATGAAGAGTGATCTGGAAAACATTAAAAAAGAAAAGTCCAACCTGGTGCATGAAGCTTATAACAGCATCACAAGTCTGTCTAAGATCGCACTGAAAACAGACAGTGCTTTCACTCTTCAGTACATGGATTTCCTGATTCCCAGACTGAGAGAGGAGGGAAAAGATGCATGGATAAAGGACCTGGAGGATCTGAAAAAAGCTGGAGAAGAGCAGAAAAATAAGGGGGCTTTAAAATATGTGCTTGAATTAACTGGGCAAAAATGGAGCCAGTTCTGGAGCCAAAATTCTAACCCAAACATGTAAAAGAATATAACAAATCTGAAGATGGATGCAAAAGCAGAAGATTATGATCCATAAGGAAATAAGAGGGGGGTTTGAGTTCTGTTGTGAAATGATTCAATCTTTGGACAAATGGCAAGAATAATTACAAACCATTCACTGTTTCTCATTTCTGACCAAACAATTTAATTAATTTAATTCAGTTATATTCCTACAAATATATTTAATCTAAAATATATCTATACATTCTTTTTCTCTTTTCTGTTTTAATAATGCTCACTTTTGTAACTCCTTATTGCAGTAGGCCTATGTATGTATTGTTGTTATACACTGCATCTGATATTCTGCTTTTTGTAAAGCACTGTGCATCTGCTAAATAAATACATAATGCGATGCTTTCCTCGTCCTGTGTCTTTATTGGTTCATCTTGTTTACTGTGTTAAAATAACTAAATTATATATATATATACGTATATATAAACAGAGCTGGGTAGTAAGTGATTAGATGTAATGTGGATTACGTAATCAGATTCCAAAAATGAAGTACTCATAATCAGACTACAGTTACTTTTTATGGATTACATGATTACATATTATTCACACAATAGCAATAAATTATTCATAATTCATTGATTCCCCCTAATTTCTCTTTTTCATTTTTAAATTTTCCTTTCTAAAATAGCCTACCAATTACTGTATATACATTCAGAAAGTCCAGTTTAGTGGACATTCACACATAGACTAGTCATTAGTCACAGCATTTGACCACTGGATTTGCAAAAGGCTTTCAACATTGCATCAGCTACTGATGAACACATTCATTTTTATTTCAATTATCACTTGGTAGTTTTTTTTAAACATGTATTATTGTGTCTGTGGAAGGCTTTTGTCTTTCATACTCATTAAAATGCAGCGTTGTTTCTTATTTACATGCAATGCAGGCATTCACAAACTTTTTGTCATCTAAACCTTATTCACTAAATATATTTACTTTAAGTACCCCTGAGATTTTAAAAGAAATATTTCAATAATTAAGTTTCACATTTGCATGTTCACGGTTTCTTTGATGTTAATGGTCGCATGGCAGGTAAATAAAAATATTTAATCTTTTTTTAGTAAGTGTTTTAATTTAATTGTTATTTTAAAACAAAGACTAATGAAACACAATGACGGTGGGAGAAACTGGCAATATTGAGGAATAGACCCACCTTCTAAATGAAAGAGACAAATTTCCCAGAGAAACCTGAGGCTAGACTATAAGTACGTTATGACAGTGCATGCACATTTTCTGGTCTAGCCTGAAAAATAAGCCTTTTAAACACTATTTGAGAATAAGAAACAACATTCATAGGGCAATTAATTTCAGATTTTTGTTGCTGATTTGATATATGTAATTTAATTGTGAGTTCAGCGAGCAGTTTTTGAGATTTCAGGATTCCCCCATTCATTAAGATGCTACAAGATAATCCTATTTAAATCAATGTGATAAACAATTAAGTCAAAAGTAATCCAAAAGTAATCTGATTATATTACTTAAAATATGTAATGTCACTGATTACATTACTGACTTTTTTTTTTTTCATGTAATCTGGAATCAGTAACTAATTACAATTTGTAAGTAATCTACCCAGCTCTGTATCAAAAGCAATCGTAGACTACACACATAGATATTTAGCTCTTCAGTCCAGCTAATGGCGGCATTGCTGAACTTTACTAGTCGGATTGCAAACAGCCAGAAAAGAGGAAGAATCCACTGCAAAGAAAATTAAACAAGTGCAGAAGTGCAGCACTAAAACATGAAGCGATATTGCTTATCTTTGTGAAGCATTAATGACATCTGCTGAATACTGCGATGTAAAAATGAAGCCTATTAAGGAGGAGATCGAGGACATGTGTGATCCAGAGACATGTAAAGTGAAAGATGAAGATACATCTTTAAAAGAACCAAGAGGTTGGTGTCCATTCATGATCCTTTATTAACTCTTATGGGAAACATAAAAGCAATAAAGCTTCTGTTCACCGGACTTCTAACATAATATATGACCTTGAAAATAACAATAATAATAATATTAAAATGTCATCATTGGTTTTACAATATAATACCAGACACTTACAGAAACACTGAGCATTCTTCTTCTTTTTCCTTATAACAATTTACAAACAAATAGAATGAGTCATATGTTAATATGTGACCCTGGACCACAAAACCAGTCATAAGGTCGTAATTATTCATTTATATTGAAATTGAGATTTATAATGATATGTAAATAAGCTGATGTATGGTTTGTTATGATGGGACAATATTTGGCTGAGATACAACTATTTGAAAATCTGTAATCTGAGGGTGAAGGAAAAAAAAAAAAAAAAAAAATTGAGAAAATCACCTTAAATGCTGTCCAAATGATGTTCTTTGCAATGCTTATTATTAATTACAAATTAAGTTTTAATATATTTACAATAGGAAATTTACAATTTACAAAAATATCTTCATGGAATATGAGCTTTACGTAATATCCTAATGATTTTTGGCATAAAAGAAAAATCTGTTATTTTTATCCATACAGTGTGTTTTTGGCTATTTGGCTACAAATATACTCATGCTGTATTATTGTAACATACAAGGCAAAGGCGTGCGGATCCATGTGCAGGCTTTATTGGTATCACAGGTGCAAAACAAACAAATGAAAAAACAAAGGAGCTAAACAGAGGCAGAAATGGTATACTGGCTGAGGTCGGGACTGGCATAAAAGGGACAAAAATGAGATAAGTCCAAAGTTGACAATCCGGGGAAAACCACACAGAGAAACCAGGCAGGGAAAAACAAGATATCACAACATGTGGAAGACAGAATTCAGTATTTATGGAGGAAGACAACGAGGTAATGAGAGGGAGGAGTCAATGCATCACCATAGAAACAAACAAGGAGAATAATTGAACACAAAAGACAAAGGGAACCTCAACAACACTTCAAAATAAAAATCCAACAAAACAATACAGGAGAACACAAACTGAGATCATGACATAGCCCCCCCACAAGGAGTGGCTTCCAGACACTCAAAAAAAAAAAAAAAAAAAAGTCCTGAGATAAGGGGACAGTGGAGCAGAGGTGGAATAGGGGGTGGAACAGCAGGCCAGGTCTATGTGGGGAGATCCGGGTTTAAGGTAAAGTGAGGGACCTAGGTAGTGCAGACGGTGCAGATAACCAAAGCAGAGGGGGCCCACCAGGGCGGATCAGGCGACCCGGACGCCCACCAGGGCGGACCAGGCAGAGCAGGCACCCTCCAAGGAAGAGCAGATGAATCAAACGCCCTCCAGGGTGGATCGGGCGGAGCAGGCACCCTCCAAGGCAGAGCAGATGAGCCAGACGCCCACCAGGACGGATCAGACACCCTCCAGGGCGGATCAGGCAGGGCAGGCACCCCCCAGGGCAGAGCAGACGAATCAGACACCCTCCAGGGCGGATCGGGCGGAGCAGGCACCCTCCAGGGCGGCACAGAAGCCCCCCTGGGCAGAGCAGACAGCACAAGAGCCCTCCAGGGCGAAACGGGATCCCCCCAGGGCGGAGCAGACAGGACAGGAACCCTCCAGGGCGGAACGGGATTCCCCGAGGGCGGAGCAGGCAGGACAGGAACCCTCCAGGGTGGAAAGGAAGCATCCCAGGGCGGAGCAGACAGGACTGGAGCCCCCCAGGGCGGAGCCGACAGGTCTGCAACATAAAGCACAAACAGACACACACAGAGAAAGAGAGAATCAGACGCCCTCCAGGGCGGATCAAACAGGACAGGAACCCTCCAAGGCAGAGTGGAATTCCCCCAGGGCAGAGCAGACAGGACCGGGGCCCTCCAGGGCAGAGCGGAATCTACCCAGGGTGGAGCAGACAGGACTGGAGCCCTCCAGGGCAGAGCGAAATCCCCCCAGGGCGGAGCAGACAGGACTGGAGCCCTCCAGGGCAGAGCGGAATCTACCCAGGGTGGAGCAGACAGGACAGGAGCCCTCCAGGGCGGAGCGGAATCCCCCCAGGGCAGAGCAGACAGGACTGGAGCCCTCCAGGGCAGAGCAAAATCTACCCAGGGCGGAGCAGAAAGGACAGGAGCCCTCCAGGGCGGAGCAAACAGTGCAGACGTCCTCCAGGGTAGACCAGACTGGCCAGGACAGCATTCTTGGGACTGGTGCCTGGAAGAAGCAAAAACAGACAACATAGACAGAGAATTCATGGCCCCATGGTCCAAGACTTCACTGGAGGAAGACTCAGTGACGACCTCCATAGCCGTGACTGGACAGGATGAGGATTCATAGGCGGCCTCCATGGTCGTGATTGAGCAAAACGAGGCTTCATAGACGGCCTCCATAGCCGTGACAAGGCAAGACGAGAGTTCGAAGGCAGCCTCCGTGGCCAGGACAGGGCAGGACGAGGAGTCAATGATGGCCTTCATAGCAGTGACGGGGCAGGATGAGGATTCAAGGACGGCCTCCATGGCTGAAACGGGACAGAACGAAAATTCATTAACTGCTTCCATTGCTGTAGCAGGACTGGACAAGAGTTCGTCAGAGCCAGCCGACGATCCTGGGGGTTGCACAACCACCGACGGGACCTTCAGAGAATCTACGGCCAGAGCTGACTTCTCTGGGGGTTGTGCAGGCACTGGTGGACCCTCAGGGAACTCAACTACCACAGTTAACACCTCTGGGGTTAGTGCAGCCACCGGCAGAGCCTCCAGACGATCTACGGCCTTAGCCAACACTTCTGGGGGTTGTGCAGCCACCGGCGGAAACTCCAGTGGTTCGGAGGGAGGTTTAAGACCACATTCATTGGCAGAAGAAATCTCTGGAGCATATTCATGAGCTGAAAAGGTTTCTGGAGCAGAGTCATGGGCAGATAAGATCTCTGGAACTGGCACATGGGCAGACAAGGCCTCTGATGCAGACTTATGGACAGACAGGACCATTGGAGCAGACAAGATCTCTGGAACAGATTTGTGGACAAATGATGCCTTAGGAGCAGACTTATGGTCAGATGAGGCTTCTGGAACAGACTTGTAGACAGATGAGGCCTCTGGAGCACAGTGTGCGGCCCAAACACTCAGAATTGCAATGGCCATTATAGAGAGAACCTCAGCGGGTGGTAGGACTGCTATGATGTCTGCATCCGAGAGCGCAGATGCCACCAGGATGCCCGCTGCTCTCACCGACATCAGCGGTGGGTCTGACATGCTGCTAATCAGTCCATTGCATCTTAACCCCCAGTCTCTCGGGGAGACTTGCCTGGTAACTGTGGCAGCCATCTTGGCCGAGGATTCAGGCATGGTGGCCATCTTGGCCGAGGACTCTGCAGGTATTTGACGAGACTCTGGACGATCTGCTGAGACGTGGCAAGGCTCTGGACAATAGGTTCTGACCTGACTTGACTTCTGATGATCAACTTGAACTTGGACGGGCTCATGACGAACAGCTTTGGCGTTAATTGGCAAAGGCGCATTAGTGATGAGGTAACGAGACCTCGGCAGATCCTCGATGAGTCCTCTCTCAGAAGTAACAGAATCTGACTGGTGACAATCAACAGTAACTTTACTCAACTTGTGCAGATCTGTGATGACTTGACTAGATTGGTAAAGATTCAAGGAAGCTTTACTTAGCTGGTGAAAGTCAGCAATGACCGGGCTTGACTCCTGAAGTTCTGTGATGCTAGGACTTGACTCAGGGGAATCTGTAGAGGAATGAAGAGACTCTGGAAGATCCACTAATGTGTGGTAAAGTTCCTGACCATCAGCCAAGACGTAACTGGACTTGTATCGATCCCTTGTGACCTCATACGGCTCTAATGTAGCCGCCCTCTTGTGCAGTGGTTCAGGATTGGTGACCATCTTGTCATCGTTATCCTCTACAGCACCCACTGTAAAAGGGGATCCACACAATAACAGAACAAGATCTATATATTGTTCCAGGGTCCAACTGGGCTCACTCTCCGGCATCAGACGGCCAACATCTGTATCCAGACCACTCCAAAAACATTCCATCATCATAAAATCATCGAGTGGTGCGAGATGGCAATAAGTCACAAATTCATCCACATACTCCTCTATTGGCCGACCGTTCTGGTAAATAGCACAGAGAACACTCACCGGATCCATACTCTGGTCAGACGTGGCATAATGCGGCTCTGCACTTGCAAAAGTGATGCCAGCATGTGCCGAAGCGGCCGGCATGGCGTAAGCAGATCTTGGCTCGGTCGATGTAATGTGACCGGGTGCATAAGTGGCAACCATTTTGTAGGGGTACTTCGGTGCAGTCGCCATTACACGCCTGAGTGCAGTGTCTCGTTCTTCTATGAAACCTACAGTGATTGCTGGTCCATGTGCCTGTGAAAAGCCGCTGGATCCTGATTTGGTGATATCTTCTGTAATATACAAGGCAAAGGCGTGCGGATCCATGTGCAGGCTTTATTGGTATCACAGGTGCAAAACAAACAAATGAAAAAACAAAGGAGCTAAACAGAGGCAGAAATGGTATACTGGCTGAGGTCGGGACTGGCATAAAAGGGACAAAAATGAGATAAGTCCAAAGTTGACAATCCGGGGAAAACCACACAGAGAAACCAGGCAGGGAAAAACAAGATCTCACAACATGTGGAAGACAGAATTCAGTATTTATGGAGGAAGACAACGAGGTAATGAGAGGGAGGAGTCAATGCATCACCATAGAAACAAACAAGGAGAATAATTGAACACAAAAGAACCTCAACAACACTTCAAAATAAAAATCCAACAAAACAATACAGGGGAACACAAACTGAGATCATGACAATTATATTCACATGCAACAATGGAACTATAGAAACTTACCTGGCAAAAAGTTTTTGAAGATGCACTGGTTTACCTGGCCATCAATCATTTGTTTTTTGCTCCAAGATTGGTACCCTTTTTTTGTTTGTTTGTTTTTTTGTTTTTTGTTTTTACTGGCCTGGGTCCAATCCCTGTTCTGAATCTGGAACAATCTTCATTGCAATCATTTCTCAAAATGCCATTTGTGTGGAAACAAACATGAATTTAACAGAAACAGAGTACAGACAAAATACTGCAGCAGGAGAGCAATGCTGCTTTGTTTACAGTGGTAAAAAAAGAAACACTTTATCTCTTCTGTGCTATTCCATAAGCGCCACCTGCTGTCAGAGAGAGAACTTGGATTTTCATGTCCGTTGTCAGTTCATCTGCTGTTTCTGTTTCATGCAAATGTCATATTTAGCATAATTTCACAAGTCAGACAATTATGTTTTTGTGTTAAATCTTAAAATTATAAAATAATTTAATGAAATGGAAGGGGGGTGAATTGAAATTGGCCTTTATAATTTATGATCAGTGCATCTCTATTTTTGTTTTTATTTTAATAAAGACAAAGATAAACAGTAATAAAATCCAAAATACTGAGAATAAAAATGACTTTGGAAAGATAGCAGCATCATTATTTTATTTTTACACAAGGTTGGTAGATCTGTATATGACAATATAAGACTGCAGCTACGCTCTTCAGGATAATGGCCTGTAATAATGAATTGTGACCCTGGACCACAAAACCAGTCATAAGGGTCCATATTAGCAAATTGAGATTTATACATCATCTGAAAGCTGAATAATAAGCTTTCCATTGATGTATGGTTTGTTATGGTAGGACAATATTTGTTCAAGTTACAATTATTTGAAAATCTAAAAAATCTAAATATTGCGAAAATTGCCTTTAAATTTGTCCAAATAAAGTTCTTGCAATGCATGTTACTTATCAAAAATTAAGTTTTGATACATTTACGGTAGGAAACTTACAAAATATTTTAATGGAACAAATCTTTAATGGAACAAATCTCAATATCCGTATGATTTTTGGCATAAAAGAAAAATCAATAATTTTGACCTGTACAATGTATTTTAACTATTGCTACAAATACACCATGACATTTGAATTGTTTTGTGCTCCAGGGTCACAATTCTGTAATTTTTGTCAGATATTAGGGACAGTGTAATCATTTACATTATCTTAATATTGTGTAGCAGTTGTCTTTCAGTTTTTACTTTTCAGTCTTTGATATGTCTCTTGAATTGAATTTGAATAATTTCATGTGTTCACTTTAGATCTAATGACGGTGAAAGAGGGATGTCAAGAATTGAATCATATGAAGGAGAAACGTCAGGAACCTCAAGAAAAAACCTTGATTTCCTCAAATACCAACAAGAATTTTTCACAAAGAAGAACTGAAGTGGAAAATTCGCTCACGTGTGATCAGTGTGGAAAGAGTTTTGTGCGTAAAAGAGTCTTGAACGATCACATGAAAATTCACACCGGAGAAAAACCATTCACGTGCCTCCAATGTGGAAAGAGCTTTGCAATTAAAGGAAACCTGAAGCTTCACATGGGGATTCATGTGAAGCCTTACTGATGTGATCATTGCGGAAAGACTTTCATACGTCAAGGATTTATGCAATCACTGTGGAAGGACTTTCATGCGCAGAAGACAGCTGAACGAACACATGCGCATTCACACCAGAGAAAAGCCTTTTACATGCAATCTGTGCGGGAAGACTTACACACAACCGGATAGTTTGACATATCACCTGCGCTCCTACGCTGGAATAAAGCTTTTTAAATGCAAAGACTGTGGGAATCAGTGTTGGGTGTAATGCATTACAAGTAATGCAAGTTATGTAATAATATTATTTTTTTTTAAGTAACTAGTAAAGTAACGCATTACTTTTCCATTTTTCATTCCATTTTTCAAAAAATTAACACCAGTTACTTCGTTTTCTTTATGTATTTAATCCCATTTTATTAACCAATGACTTTGCTGCTTACCTTTGTTGATCCAATTCAACCGTACACTGCAAAAATACTTTATCTATTTACATTTGTCTCGCTTCCAGCCAAAATATCTAACAATTCTTAAATCAAGAAAAAAATATTTTTAATAATAATTTTAAATATATATATTTTTTTGTTTTCAGAAAAATGAAGTCAAAATTAAGTGAGTTTTTGCTTAGAACAAGCTAAATAATCTGCCAATGGGGTAGGCTTTTTTTTAGTTCAAACAGAAAGCTGTAATGGAAATAGTCCACTGAGGCAAGTTGAATGGTGAACCCAAGTGCAGTTTATTGTACAAACGTGAATATCCAGAGTGAAAAACAAAACAGAAATCCAGAACAAAACAAACGATAATCCAAACTGATGCAACAGACTTGGTTTGACTTGACTTGAAACTGATGAAACAGACTAGAATAAACAGGCTTGGTATGGAGCAGACTTGGAAAGAAAACAGAGACTCACCAGCAGCGTGTTACATCATTAATACTCAACAAGGAACAGTGGAACATGAGGGCAACTTATACTCAACAGACAGGGTCACATGACATAACAAACCAATGAGAAAACAATGAACACTACATAGCAACCAATGAGAAACCAGGAACATAAAGCAGAACATGAGCCAATAAGAACATGACACATGGACAAGCAGGAGAACAAGAGGAAGCAAGGAAGCTAGACAAGACAACAACCAAGACTAGACTTCAAAATAAAAGACGTGAAAACATGGACATGGAACAGAAACCCAAAACAAAACCCAAACACCCACATGACATATCCCCGGGCGGATCACGCGGAGCAGGCACCCTCCAGGGTGGAGCGGGAGAATCAGAAGCCCACCAGGGTGGATCAGGTGGAGCAGGGACCCTCCTGGGTGGAGCTGGAGAATCAGACGCCCTCCAGGGTGGATCATGTGAATCAGACGCCCTCCAGGGCGGATCAGGCAGGACTGGAACCCTCCAGGGCGGCACGGAAGGCCCCCAGGGCGGAGCAGACAGGACAGGAACCCTCCAGGGCGGAACAGAATCCTCCCAGGGTGGAGCAGACAGGTCTGTAACAGAGCATAGACAGACAAACACAGAGAGAGAGAAAGAGAGAGAGAGAGAGCCCAAGCTCCTGGCCATGTTTGGCTGGACGTCCAGCTTGCAGAGGGCCTCAGCGGCCAAATTGGGACTGGGCAAGAGCTCTGTGGAGTGATGTGGGTTGCTGGGCGCTACCAACGTGCAGGGAGCAGGTGCAGCATTACCGACAGCGACCCCCCCCCCCATAACCCAAGAGGAAGCCGAAGTCGGCAAGGCTGCCCCCAGAGGTTCTGCAGGGTGAACTGCCACCTCTGGGGACTCGGTGGTGGTGTACGCGGCCCAGACAACCCACAGTGCAACTCCCATGAGGAGTGAGGCCTCCGTGAAAGCAAGTTCAGGAGCAGCGGCTGGAACTGGACTTTGCTCAGGGACAGCGGCAGTGAATTGGCTTTGCTCAAGAAGTGCAGATGTGTTGTGACAATGTTCCGGCTGAGCAGCTGCGACGGGGCTTGACTCAGGAGGCGGAGCCGCTGCGACGGGGCTTGACTCAGGAGGCGGAGCAGCTGCGACGGGGCTTGACTCAGGAGCGACAGTGGTGGGATGGGGCTTGACTCAGGATGGGCGGACATTTTGTCTGGTGCAAACTTGAGTGTGGCAACCATCTTGTCATAGGTGGCCATATTGTCAAGGACCGACTCAGGTACGGCGGACATCTTGTCAGGTGCAGTCACTTGCATGGCAGCCATCTTGTCAGGTGCAGTCACTAGCGTGGCGGCCATCTTGTCACGTGCAGTCACTGGCGTGGCGGCCATCTTGTCTCGTGCAGTCACTGGCGTGGCGGCCATCTTGTCAGGGGATTCAGATGTGGCTCTAGCATGGCTCTAGATGTGGCTTGACGTGTGCAGGGCCCTGGAGTGGCAGGCTTTGGTGTGAGAACCAGCCAGCAAAAGAGCATGGTTGATATATTGTTCTAATGTCCAGTGAATTTTTCCCCCGGCAGACAAGATCGAATGGGATCACTCAAACCCCCTCTAAAAATGTCTTTAAGGGCAATGTCATTCAATTTTACCAGATGACACAAGCTGCAAAAGTCCATCACATAGGCCTCAATGCTATGATTTCCCTGTCGTAGCTCAAAAATTGCCACTGCTGGGTTAATTGCTGTGGTTGGTCGAGTATTCTGGAAATAGTCCACTGAGGCAAGTTGGGTGAAACCAACTGCAGTTTATTGCACAAACATGAATATCCAGAGTGAAAAACAAAACAGAAATCCAGAACAAGACAAACGATAATCCAAACTGATGCAACAGACTTGACTTGACTTGAAACTGACGAAATAGACTAGAACAAACAGGCTTGGGATGGAGCAGTAGTGATGTGACGTTTGACACTGAGGGTTCAAAGCTTGTATCAAAAAAACGAAACATCTCACAGTGAAGTACTGTACCGGAGTTTGATTCGTTTTGCCATAATCACGTGTTCTGTGACGTCCGAAGCTTCATTTTCACACACAACCACGTGACTGCTTCGTATTTTGATTCAAATAAGGCAAATCTTCGGTGCAGTTTTCAAGTGTCATTCACTTCTTTGTCAAGAATAAATGATAATACGAATAAATATGTACATGTGTAGTTTTGTGCATGTTCACTGTGTAGTAATCCCCGCTTCACAAGCACTTTTAATAATATGATAATAATAATAATCATTTTATTCTTCATTTATTGTGATGATCATATATGCCTACATGAACCATGCTTATACTTTCATAAGTTTATTCACAGATTATTCATACCTTGTGTAAGCAAAATGTTGTTTTTTTTTTTTTTCATTATATGGTTTTCGTGGCAAAAATTGGTTTATTAAACGAAACGGTCCAAAAACCGCTTGGACATCTGGGTTGCAAAAGCACTTTTTTCCACCTTTGACCGCAAGATGTCATTAGTGTGCAACGTGTTGAAAAGCTTTGAGTAATGAACCTTTTTATGATACAGTTGAGGGGAAAGCCTCGGTACTTTGAAAAAGCTTCATTTTCCCATCACTATGGAGCAAACTTGGAAAGAAAACAGAGACTCACCAGCAGCATGTTACAACATTAATACTCATCAAGGAACAGTGGAACATGAGGGCAACTTATACGCAACAGACAGGGTCACATGACATAAACCAATGAGAAAACAATGAACACTACATAGCAACCAATGAGAAACCAGGAACATAAAGCAGAACATTAACCAATAAGAACATGACACATGGACAAGCAGGAGAACAAGAGGAAGCAAGGAAGCTAGACAAGACAACAACCAAGACTAGACTTCAAAATAAAAGACGTGAAAACATGGACATGGAACAGAAACCCAAAACAAAACCCAAACACCCACGTGACAAAAGCAAGAGTATTTAGTTTACCTCATTGGGAGATTATTTTGCTTGTTTTTTTTTTTCAGAAAAAACAAGACAATTTTTAATTGTCTAGGAATTCCTTCTTGATTTAAGAATGTTAGATATTTTGTCTGGAAACAAGACAAAAAATCTAAGTAAGAAAAGCTTTTTTGCAGTGTACTAATAAGCAAAACTTACTTTATATTAACTAACATTTATGCTTTTTTTTCTCATTCCTGAAGAGTGTTGAACTTTTTTTTCCTACAGTTCTACTGTTCCTTTAGCCTTAGGTTTATTCACTTAATTTCATTTTAGTTTTAAAGGGCTTTTACATTTGCTAAGAATCTAATGTTTTTAAATTAAAAACAAACAAGAAAGCCCTGCCCAGATTTAAAAAGTAATGCAAAAGTAATGTAACGCATTACTTTCCATAAAAAGTAACTAAGTAATGTAATTAGTTAATTTTTTAGGGAGTAACGCAATATTGTAATGCATTACTTTTAAAAGTAACTTTCCCCAACACTGATTGGAAAGCGTTTATTCTGGCCTCACACCTGAAAAAAAGCACATGAGAAACCGTATCGGTGCACTTTGTGTGGGAAGAGTTTTAGCTTGTCGGCTGGTTCACATGAAAAAGCACTGTCCAAAGTTGTCCAAATGAGGTAATTTTCTGGTGCAAAGCTTTCAAATAAATATTGTGAAGGTGAAGGAGATTTTGGGCTTTTTGGTTTTTCATGAAGTGTGATTTCAGACTAGCGGAAGGAAAACATCTAAAAGACACTGTTACAGACATGCCAACCTGCACAAACTAATTTCAGGGAGATTACCCCCCACCCACCCCACACCCCCCGAGACTTGGGATGTCTGCTGTTAAGTGTTTCTTTTATAGCACTTTATCTATTTGTGTCAATAGATTTCAATTACAATACATGTTTTTAAAGGCCGTTTTCTCAAAATGAGTTTTTTCTCCTACACTGAGCCATAAATCTCTACTTCAGTAGCATTTACACACAACAAACTTTACATTTGTATTCCTGTCTATATTCTGAAGGTTTTTAGAGAGGGATTTGTTCATATATAATTTGCTTGTATATAATTGTAAAACAATACACTGTTTTTTGTCTGTTCTAAGTATTTTCTGAATTATGGAATGACAAAATCCCCTCTGTAAAAACATTTGACTCTAATATGCCCCAAAAAAAATTAAACAAGAATTTTGAAACTGACTTCATCCAGTGTGTAGATTTTTGTACTAGAAATGTATGCAAATGAGTGTATATTTCAATAAACAATGCTTCATTTGCATATTTAAACCTAACATTTTAGAAAATCTGTAATACAAAAAAATGTTTGCAATTATCAATGTAATCAATCAACTGGGTAAGTAAGGTGATCACTATTAGTTATTTTTTTTACCCTATTCACCTGCAGTGTTGCCTTAAATAGCAGTTTCCTTGTCAAGGGTAATTAGTTAAAAATTCACACACACACACACACACACACTAGGGTGACCACCCGTACCGCACAGCATTTTCACCCCTTGTCCCGCACGTCACAATCTGAAGAAATGTCCCGCATTTTCATGAGTCTGTTGATTTTTTTAAATTATCATATTAAGAAAACATGTATGCATGCTTTTTTAAGAAAGCATTTTATTTTATTTTTTATTTTTTTGCAGCGTAGTTTCCACGCAAAAGATGTACAGACCTCGTGATCTAGCACCACTGACAGAAATGGTCGATCGCAGACGGAAAAACACGATATTCTTTGTCAATTTTAACAAATAAAAAAATCGATGCAACTGTCAGATGTTACTTTCTTCTTATTTTAATAGTTCATTTGAGGCGGCTCTGTGGAGTTATTGTAATGACAAATGTCAAGAGCGCATTATTGTAATGCCAGGGCACAATTCTCTCGCAGGTGGATTCTTTCACTTTCACATAAAACAGATGTGTTTTCTCTCGGTTACATGTGAATGCTCAGAAACAGAAATAAGCGCATATAACAAAGGATGTATAGCAGTATTTATATAGCATAACAATGGAAAATGTATCTGTCTTGCATGTGTCCCACATTGTCCCGCAAAATCACAAATATGTCCCGCAACAGAACTATTGCCAGGTGGTCACCCTAACACACACACAAAAGACTTCTGTCATTACTGATCTCAGGCTAGATGTATTCAAGATGGCGCCGCAGATGTTTTTGGCACTCTCCAGTTGTTTTAGAGTTTTTGTTAGTTTTTCCTGTTTTTTGTTTTGCAAACACAATCAGTTTTACCAGGGATGAACTGCTGAACATTTGGCAGAACACACCACAAAATTAGCTAGCGATTTTTGATTACTTGGATGTTTTGCTAAACATTGTAGTTGGCGGAGTGGCAGCGCTGATCAAACGCTTCAGGAGGACGCGCAGACGGGGAAAGCGAGCCGGCGCGCTCGCAAGGCTTCATCAGCGTGGATTCCGTACTGCACTGCTTAGTATACACTTGGCAAATCTCCGCTCTCTACCCAACAAACCAGATAAACTTGTCATGCGTATCTCGTCAGTAATGCCGGTTCTGTGATTAGTCGTAAATCTCATTCACGTGTTCATTCATACAGCCGTGTTTACTACACAGAGCAGTAGTTCACTGACAAGCTATGCAGTTTCGCATACATTATCGATATGTATCACCTACGATAATGAAGGCGATATTTGCGTAGCTTCTCAGTGAACTACGGCTCTGTGTAGTAAACACGGCTGTATGAATGAACACGTGAATGAGATTTATGACTAATCACATGACCGGCATTACTGACGAGATGCGCATGATATCGTGTCAGATTATCGGCACAGTCCTACCTTCTGCTCTCCCAGACAAACAAGTATTTTTCAAACTCTGCTGCTCTGTGTTTCACCGAAACCTGGCTGAATGACGTGATACCAAACAGCGAGCTTCATTTACCGGGCCATCGGCTGTTCAGAGCGGACCGAGACGTGGAATCAACAGGGAAATCGCGTGGCGGCGGGACGTGCTTTTATATCAATGAGAGGTGGTGTAGAGATGTAACAGTGTTAAAGAAGAGGTGCTGTTCCGATCTAGATGCGCTCTTCATTAACTCTAAGCCGTTCTATTCCCTCTATCACTGCCTGGTTCATCTTATACCAACCTACAGGCAAAAACTTAAAACTGCTAAACCTGTAGTAAAGACTGTAAAGAGATGGACCAACGAAACAGAGCAGGTTTTACAAGTCTGTTTCAACTGAAATGATTGGAGTGTTTTTGAAGCTGCTGCCACCGATCAAGAACAAAAGAAAAAAGGCACCAGGCCCAGACGTGTGACACCAGCCTGTCTGAAAACCTGCGCTGACGAGCTGGCCCCATCTTCTCACAGATCTTCAACAGGTCTCTGGAGATGTGTGAAGTCCCTGCCTGCTTCAAACGCTCCACCATCATCCCCATTCCAAAGAAACCCAAGATCACTGGACTTAATGACTACAGACCTGTGGCACTAACGTCTGTCGTCATGAAGTCATTTGAAAAATTGGTTCTGGCTTATCTGAAGGACATCACTGGACCCTTACAGGACCCCCTGCAGTTTGCTTACTGGTCTGTGGATGATGTAGTCAACATGGCATTGCACTTCATTCTGCAACATCTGGAAAGGCCACGGTCTTATGTGAGGATCCTGTTTGTGGACTTCAGTTCGGCCTTTAACAGCATCATTCCTACACTCCTCCAAACCAAACTGAACCAGCTGTCTGTTCCTAGCCCTATCTGTCAATGGATCAACAGCTTTCTGACAGATAGGCAACAGCTGGTGAGAACAGGGAAATTCATGTCAAGTAGCCGCACCATCAACACCGGCGCCCCTCAGGGTTGTGTTCTCTCCCTCTACACACCCTGACAAAAGTCTTGTCGCCTAAGTTGTAGGAACAACAAATAATAACTTGACTTCTAGTTGATCATTTGGAATAAGAAGTGGCTTATATGAAAGGCAAATGCCTCTAGATTATGCTTATTTTACCAAAATAAAATCTTATCATGCCTTGATTTTTAATGATTTAATTAGGACAGAAAGGTCAGACTTTGCTTAGACAAAAGTCTTGTCACATCTTTAAAGGATTCAAACCAATCACAGATTAGAGCGTTACCTGTCACAAATACTGTAATTAACACATTCCCAGGGGTGTAGAAGAAGAACCCCTGCACACCCAAACTTCATTTGAAATGCACCCTGACCTCTGAGAGCATGCCAAAGATTTAACCACAGACCATCAAGAGCCTTAAGACCAAGTCTCCTTCTGAGGGGGCAGACATCTTTAATGTATCTAAACGTCAAGTTGAGAGGATAAGAAAAAGATTTGAAGAAACTGGTGAAGTTCATGATAGGCCAAGGTCATTGTTCGAGAGGACCGTTTGTTGGTTCGACACTTCAAGGCCAGCGCATTTTCAACAACTGGTCACCAGAAACCCCTGTATCTACAAGAATAGTTTGTCGAATTCTCTCACGCAGTGGTCTCAATGGCTGAATTAGTGCTCAGAAACCAGCATTAAACACAAGACAACAAAAAAATTGTGTTGAATTTGCCAAGGCCCACAGCTTGCAGGAAGGATGGACTATGGAAAAGTGGCAGAAGGTTGATTTTTCTGATGAATCGTCTATTGAACTGCATCCCAATCATCGTAAATACTGCAGAAGACCTATTGGAACCCACATGGACCCAAGATTCACACAGAAAACAGTCAAGTTCGGTGGAGGAAAAACCATGGTTTGGGGTTACGTTCAGTATGGGGCGTGCGAAAGATCTGCAGAGTGGATGGCAACATAAACAGCCTGAGGTATCAAAACATTCTTGTTGCCCATTACATTCCAAACCACAGGAGATGGCAAATTCATCAGCAGGATCAGAATCAGAATCAGGAGGTTGTAACAAATAAATATAAGGTAATTGCACATGTTTTTATTGCACAATGGGGTGAACATTTAGCTGTTCATAAGGTGGATTGCCTGGGAGAAGAAACTGTTCTTGTGCCTGGTTGTCCAGGTATTTGGGGCTCTGTAGCGCTGACCAGATGGCAAAAGTTCAAAGAAGGAATGGCTTGGATGTGAGGGATGGATGTATACAGTTCTTGAAGGGTGGGCAGGGGAGCACCAATAATCCTCTCTGCAGTTCGAACTGTTCTCTGTAATCTTCTGATGTCTGATTTTGTAGCTGAGACAAACCAGACAGTTATTGATGTGCACAGAACAGACTCGATGACAGCTGAATAGAACTGTTTCAGCAACTCCTGTGGTAGGTTGGACTTCTTCAGCTGGCGAAGGAAGTCCAACCTCTGTTGGGCCTTTTTTACAATGGAGTCGATGTGAGTGTCCCACTTCAGGTCCTGGGAGATGAAAGATCCCAAGAACTTGAATGACTCCACTGTAGCCACGGTGCTGTCCATGATGGTGAGTGGGGAAAGTGCAGGGGGGTTCCTCCTGAAGTCCACTATCATCTCTACAGTTTTGAGCGTGTTGAGCTCCAGGTTGTTATGACTGCACCAGACAGCCAGCTCTTTAACTTCCTGTCAGTAGGCAGACTCTTCACCATCCTGAATCAGGCCGATGAGTGTGGTTTCATCTGCAAACTTAAGGAGGTTGACAGAGGAGTCTTTAGAGGTGCAATCTTTGGTGTAGAGGGAGAAGAGCAGAGGGGAAAGAACACAACCCTGAGGGAACGCCGGTGTTGGTGGTGCGGCTACTTGACATGAATTTCCCCGTTCTCACCATCTGTTGCCTATCTGTCAGAAAGCTTGTGATCCATTGACAGATAGGGCTAGGAACAGACAGCTGGTTCAGTTTGGTTTGGAGGAGTGTAGGAATTATGGTGTTGAAGGCCGAACTGAAGTCCATTCTATTGAACACTTGTGAAAAGATGGCGGCCAGCTCGTCAGCACAGGTTTTCAGACAGGCTGGTGTCAGGCTTTTTTCTTTTATTTCTCTGGAAGACCTGGCGCACATCAACTTCATTAACCCTCTGGGGTCTGAGGTGATTTTGGGGCCCTTGAGTTGCGTTGACATGCCCTGACATTTGTGCTTATTTCAGCTACTTATAACATACTATTTGCCCATGTGTATTTTTTTTTGTATTCAGCACAAACTGTGTTACAATAATATGTGAGAAAGATGGATGTACAGGTTTGCATTTTGTAGAAAAAAAAATATTATGCGTGGTTAGCACATTTTAGGAAAAACATTTATCTAAAATATGGCCTTAAAACACATACTGAATAGTTCTGACGAAATCATTTGAGTAATCAGGCTAGAATATTGTCTTCAAAATGATGTGAGAATCATTCTGACCACTTCATCACAAACAATGATATAATGATTTGAATTTTGAAAGTAAGTTTTTGCCCAGCATTGCCATATTCATGGGAGAGTTAATAGCTCTGAATATTCATGTAATTCACACCAGCAGAGACAAAAGACACTCCCACAATGGCTAATGTTCCCCCACCACAGCTAATGTTCACCTATCAAGTTGGAGTGCTGTGAAGAAAGAATGTGAGAATGCTCAGAGATTTCCATCTATTTCATTGTAATTCCATGCACTGAAGATGAAACCAAATAATCTTAATGAACTCTGGGAGTCCTGCAAGAATGCTTTCTTTGCCATTCCAGATTACTTAATTAATGTTATTTGAGTCATTGCTGAGACTTATGGATGCAGTCCTCCAAGCTCATGGGAGTCATACACAATATTAAATATTTTTCCACTGCACCATGACTTTATGTTCTGTACTGTACATTATTTCTGTTAAGTGACAAGACTTTTGTCTAAGCAAAGCCTGACCTTTCTGTCCTAATTAAAGCATTAAAAATCAAGGCATGATAAGATTTTATTTTGGTAAAATAAGCATAATCTAGAGGCCTTTGCCTTTCATATAAGCCACTTCTGATTCCAAATATAGAAACAGAACAGCAGAATAGGACAGCAGTCTGTAAGTGTTTTGTCTCTTTTTCTCATTAGATTTTAACGCGATTGTCGTTGTTAGGAGATATTTGTTTTGCTTACTTTGTTTACAGTGTGAACCACTTGCTTAAGTCGTGTGTGAATTCCTCCTCGTGTGAAGACCGACGAGTGTAAAGACCATCGACTCTACCTTGCACGACTCCACCGAGCAAGAACACCGACAAGGCACTTGAGTATCACTTTCCCCTTTCTTTACTTTTATACTGCGTACTCTTTCTTATAACTGATTAAATCCTTTTTACTCACTATGTGTTTACAAATTCCTACTACTACTACTAACAGTCGCAACTCACGCACTTTACACTGGAGGCAGCGCAACCCTAATAATCTGCGCAATGTCTCTATATCCTCTACATCTAATTCAATCTCTGTTTCAGTTGGGCTCTGGAACTGCCAGTCCGCAGTAAATAAAGCTGAATTTACTCCCTCAATTGCTAATCATTCATGTCTCAGCATTTTGGCCCTAACTGAGACTTGGATTAAACCTGAGGACACAGCCACTCCAGCAGCCCTCTCCAATATGTACACTTTTTCACACACCCCACGCCAAATTGGGAGGGGTGGAGGTACTGGTCTACTCATTTCAAATGATTGGAAATTCAATCCTCTATCATCTTTCACCAACAACACATCATTTGAATCCCATGCAATTACTGTTACCCACCCTGTTACAATCCACCTTGTAGTTGTTTATCGTCCACCAGTTCAACTTGGTAAATTCTTGGAGGAGTTGGACATGCTACTGTCACACTTCCCGGAGGATGGTACTCCTCTGGTACTACTTGGAGACTTCAACATCCATGTAGAAAAACTCCAAGCTACAGACTTCATTACTCTTCTTACTTCATTCGACCTCAAGTAAGTATCTACCACAGCTACTCACAAATCAGGTAACCATTGGACCTTATCTACACTCGCTACTGTTCAACTGCCAACACTCTAGTTACTCCGTTGCACACCTCAGACCACTTCCTTATCACCTCTGACCTCACATTGGCTACAGACACAACACACACTCCACCGCAAGTCACCTCTATGCACACTTTCTACCTCCTGTCTATCGTCTATGGTTTCATCCACACTTCCTCCACCCTCTCACCTCTCAGCACTGAACACTAACACTGCGACTGACACTCTCTGCTCCACTTTATCAGCCTGTCTAGACAACTTCTGCCCCCTCATATCTAGACCAGCACACACCACACCCGCTGCTCCCTGGCTGTCCGATGTTCTCCGTGAACATCGTTCTAGACTTAGGGCTGCAGAGTGGAAGTGGCGCAAATCACACAACCCTATTGACCTTAGTGCATATCAGTCACTCCTCTCTTCATTCTCTGCAAATGTCTCCACTGCTAAATCAACATACTACCACAACAAAATTAATAATTGTCCCGATTCTCGCACACTTTTTAAAACATTCTCTTCTCTCCTTTGTCCTCCTCCTCCCCCTCCTACATCAACTCTTACAGCTGATGACTTTGCAACATTTTTCATTAATAAGACAAAAACAATTAGCGACCAATTTTCCACACCACATACTGATACAAATTTCACAACAACAAATACTCACTCTCTCTCCTCTTTCTCTCCACTCATGGAGACCGACTTCTCCAAACTTATTCTTTCCAATCATCCTACTACCTGTCCACTTGATCCTATCCCCACTCACAATCTCCAAGCCAATATCTACCTCTGTTATACCAGCACTTACTCACATCATAAACACCTTGCTGCACACTGGCACATTTCCTACAGCATTTAAGGAGGCTCGAGTCACACCACTGATCAAGAAACCCACTCTAGATCCATCTCTTTTAGAAAACTACAGACCAGTATCCCTTCTCCCATTCATCGCTAAGACACTTGAGCGAGTTGTATACAACCAACTCTCTATCTTTCTTGCACAGAATCATCTTCTGGACATAAACCAGTCTGGCTTCAAAAGTGGCCACTCTACTGAGACTGCCCTGCTCTCAGTCAGTGAAGCCCTAAGACTGGCAAGAGCAGCGTCCAAATCCTCAGTACTCATTTTGCTGGATCTGTCCGCTGCATTTGACACAGTCAACCACCAGATCCTCCTGTCCACCCACCCTCAGGTAGGTCCTTCAAGGTGGCTTGGAGGAGTGAAGTCTCTGAGTCACAACTTCTTGCTACTGGAGTTCCTCAGGGCTCAGTGCTTGGACCACTTCTCTTCTCCATCTACATGTCATCATTAGGTTCTGTCATTCAGAAACATGCTTTTTCCTATCACTGCTATGCTGATGACATGCAACTCTACTTCTCCTTCCATCCAGATGACCCCACGGTTCCTGCTCGCATCGCAGCTTGTCTGACCGACATCTCAGGCTGGATGAAAGAACACCATCTTCAGCTCAACCTTGCTAAGACGGAACTGATTGTGATCTCAGCCAACCCCGCACTTACTCACAACTTCTCTATACAGCTAAATTCATCAACCATAACTTCCTCTAGGACAGCTAGGAATCTTGGAGTTGTGATGGACGACCAGTTAACCTTCACAGACCATATTGCTGCTACAGCTCGATCCTGCAGATTTGCCTTGTACAACATTAGGAAGATCAGATCCTTCCTATCAGAGCAGGCTACACAACTTCTTGTCCAAGCTCTTGTCCTATCCAGACTGGACTATTGTAATGCACTCTTGGTGGGCCTTCCTGCATTCACTTCCAAGCCTTTGCAGATGATTCAGAATGCAGCAGCAAGAGTGGTCTTTAATGAGATGAAGAAAGCCCATGTCACACCTCTCTTCATCTGACTGCACTGGCTGCCAGTAGCTGCTCGCATCAAATTCAAGGTACTGGTGCTTGCCTACAAGACAACCAGTGGCACTGCACCAGAATACCTAAACTGTCTAATCCAACCTTATGTCCCCTCCAGAAGCTTGCGTTCTGCAAATGAATGATGGCATTTGCGTTCTGCAAATGCCATCCCAAAGAGGCTCAAAATCACTTTCACTGACCTTTTTGTGGACTGTTCCCAGCTGGTGGAATGACCTACCCATCTCAATTCGATCAGCTGAGTCATTGGCCATCTTCAAAAAACATCTGAAAACCCATCTTTTTCGCCAGGACTTGACCAGTTGACACTAGCACTTTCGTACTCTTTTCAGTTTTTCTATATATTTAATAAAAAAAAAATAAATAAATAAATAAAAAATAACTTGCAAGACTTATCATGTTTATCTAACTGAAATTTGCCACAGCACTTATACACTGTCGCTCTCTTGTTGCTCTGATTGCTTCTATTGTAAGTCGCTTTGGATAAAAGCGTCTGCTAAATGACTAAATGTAAATGTAAATGAGCAACTAGAAGTCAAATTAATTATTTGTTGTTCCTACAACTTGGATAGGCGACAAGACTTTTGTCAGGGTGTGTACACCAATGATTGCACCTCTAAAGACCCCTCTGTCAAGCTCCTTAAGTTTGCAGATGACACCACACTCATCGGCCTAATTCAGGATGGTGACGAGTCTACTTACAGACAGGAGGTTACAGAGGTGGCTGTCTGGTGCAGTCATAACAACCTGGAGCTCAACACGCTTAAAACCGTAGAGATGATTGTGGACTTCAGGAGGAACCCCCTGCACTTTCCCCACTCACCATCATGGACAGCACCGTGGCTACAGTGGAGTCATTCAAGTTCTTGGGATCTTTCATCTCACAGGACCTGAAGTGGGAGTCATTGGAGTCATTGTAAAAAAGGCCCAACAAAGGTTTTTCTTCCTTCACCAGCTGAGGAAGTTCAACCTACCACAGGAGTTGCTGAAACAGTTCTACTCACCTGTCATCGAGTCTGTCCTGTGCACATCAATAACTGTCTGGTTTGTCTCAGCTACAAAATCAGACATCAGAAGATTACAGAGGACAGTTCGAACTGCAGAGAGGATTATTGGTGCTCCCCTGCCCACCCTTCAAGAACTGTAAACATCCAGGGTGAGGAAAGGAGCTTAAAAAAAATCACCCTGGATCCCTCATATCCAAGCCATCCCCTCTTTGAACTTTTGCCATCTGGTCGGAGCTATAGATGGTTTCATCAAACACACACACGCGCGTTGCCATAGTCATGCGTCTGGCCCTAAGTTGACTTCTGGTCTGTCCTCCGCAAACAATAAAAACAACAACAAAGTCTGTCTAGAGTAGATTATTTATAATAATTAGCGAAAATAAATACATAAATTAGCTAGCAAGTTGTAACTATTTCTAGTCAGTATTATTTTGGGCTACCATTAGAAGAAAAAAAACTTGATTTGGCCAAACTTGTATGCAACAAAGTTGCACTACCAGACCCGTTCAACAAATATCAGTCAGGTACACATATTTGAATACTTAGTGGAGAAGGAATGTGTATATACACGGGAGGCGTTTAAGGCATATCGCAGCTTGGATGCGTATAACTATTTTCATTCTGGAAAAGTTAAATGCATGCTAACCTACACGAATGGAAATACCCGTGTTGTTGGAAATACCAAGTGTTTGGTCAAGGGTGACTAAGAAGGGGAGTCTTTTTGCAGTTATTGGCTGTGGATCAGTCTAAAAGGATATTTGAAATATTCATTACACTTAAATATACATTATAAAAACAATAATTATTAAGGAAAATAGCCATGATATATGTCATGACCATCCTGGACACACTGCTCCACAGTAACCAAAATTATACCATGACTACACACCTCTCCATTGCTGCACAGATCCAGATAGACATTTTATTGAAAAAGGTCTAATCTAAATTCTACTGTAAAATGTAATTTTAGTTTATTGTTTAGTTAGCCAGCCATACTTACCCTGCCATGCATGTACAATGCCCACTCTGGACTTCGCTGGATTTCCTAGCAATGATCCACGCGGAGTAACTCTTTGAATGCGTCTGACCCACCTCGATTTCACTGTAAACAACACGGGTATTTCCATTCGTGTAGGTTAGTATGCATTTAACTTTTCCAGAATGAAAATAGTTATACGCATCCAAGTTGCAATATGCCTTAAACACCTCCCGTGTATATACACATTCCTTCTCCACTAGGTATTCAAATGTGTACCTGACTGATATCCGGTAAATCAGACAGCATCCCAGACAGCAAAATTCATCTGGTCTGATTCCGGGTAGATTGGGTGACCAAGATGGCGCCGTTGTGTATGGCACGCCGTCTGTTGCTTTCTCTGTTATCTATAGTTTTATTGTTTTTATGTACACCTTTCTTAATCACGAGTTGTGAAACGGTGTTGGTTTATGATCGGCAAACATTGATGGACATTCGTGTGGCTGTTGAAACTGCCAAGTGTGACATTTGTGTGCCCCACACCTTTTCTTTGCCTACATACTCGTATTTACCTTTACAACATTGCTGGCGTTGGACTGACCTGCCGTGCAAAAAGAAGCGTCGGAGAAAACACGGAAAGTGGGGTGGAGTTGCTGTTCGGCTAAGATCCCTGGCGTTGACGACGTCTCTGTTTTCTGATCGGCCTGGTTTGGCCTCCGAACGCGGTGCTCGATTGAACCGTCTGGATGCATCGTATCGATGGCTTCAAGCTGTCGAGATGGCGCCACGGATGGCAGCCACTGTGCTTAGCTCCTCAGTTGTTTTAGTGTTTTTGTTAGTTTTTCCTGTTTTTTGTTTCACAAACACAATCAGTTTTACCAGGGAGGAACTGCTGAACATTCAGCAGAACGGACCTCAAAACCTCCTACCGGACTTCATCTATTCGGACGTTTTGCTGAATGTTGTAGTTGCCGGCGCGCTCGTAAAACTTCGACAGCGTGGACTTCGGATTGCGCTGCCTAGTATACATCTGGCGAACCTCCGCTTTCTTCCCAACAAAACGGACAAACTTCTTCTGCTCTCCCGGACAAATAGGGATTTTTCAAACTCTGCTGCTCTGTGTTTCACTGAGACCTGGCTGAACGATGCGATCCCGGACAACGCGCTTCATCTGCCCGGCTTCTTGCTGTTTAGAGCGGATCGCGACGCAGAATCAACGGGGAAATCGCGTGGCGGCGGGACGTGCTTTTACATCAATGAAAGGTGGTGTACAGATGTAACAGTATTAACCAAAATGTGCTGTTATGATCTAGAAGCGCTTTTCATAAACTGCAAGCCGTTCTACTCGCCGCGAGAGTTTGCTCGTTTATTCTAGTGAGTGTTTACATTCCACCGCAAGCGAACGTGAGTCTGGCTTTACAGATACTTGCCGACCAGATCACAGAAATCAAACAAAAACACCCGGACTCTGTTTTAATAATCCTTGGGGATTTTAACAAAGCAAATCTCTTCCTTGAACTGCCAAAATACAGTCAGCATGTTACATGTCCCACCAGAGACAGTAATATATTGGATCACTGCTACACCACAATAAAGAATGCATATCACTCTGTCCCGCGGGCAGCTTTGGGACTTTCCGATCACTGCCTGGTTCATCTTATACCAACCTACAGGCAAAAACTTAAATCTGCTAAACCTGTAGTAAAGACTGTAAAAAGATGGACCACCGAAACAGAGCACGCCTTACAAGCCTGTTTTGAATGGACTGATTGGAGTGTTTTTGAAGCTGCTGCCACCAATCTGGACGAGCTCACAGAGACTGTAACTTCATACATCAGTTTCTGTGAAGATATGTGCATTCCCACCAGGACTTATTTAACCTACAGCAATGACAAACCATGGTTCAATGCAAAACTCAGACAGCTCCGTCAGGCCAAAGAAGATGCTTACAGGAATGGGGACAAAGTCTTGTATAAACAGGCCAAATACACACTGGAAAAGGAGATCAAAGCGGCAAAGAGGAATTATTCTGAAAAATTAAGGAACCAATTCTATTCCCATGACTCTTTATCAGTGTGGAAAGGTCTGAAGGACATCACTGGCTACAAGACACCATCCCCCAGCACTGTGGACAATCAACATCTGGCAGATGAACTGAATGAGTTCTATTGTAGGTTTGAAAAAACACCATTTACACCTTCAACAACCCCCCTCCCCCTCCCCCCTCCTTTACAAATCAGCGAAGAAGACGTCCGCAAAGTCTTCAAAAAGAACAAAAGGAAAAAGGCAAAAGGTCCAGATGGTGTGACACCAGCCTGTCTGAAAACCTGTGCTGATCAACTAATCTTCAATAAATCACTAGCGTTGTGCAAAGTCCCTGCCTGCTTCAAACGCTCCACCATCATCCCCGTTCCAAAAAAACCCAAGATAACAGGACTTAATGACTACAGACCTGTGGCGCTAACGTCTGTCGTCATGAAGTCATTTGAAAAACTGGTTCTGGCTTATCTGAAGGACATCACTGGACCCTTACTGGACCCCCTGCAGTTTGCTTACCGAGCAAACAGGTCTGTGGATGATGCTGTAAACATGGGTTTGCATTTCATCCTGCAGCATCTGGATAGATCAGGGACTTATGTAAGGATCCTGTTTGTGGACTTCAGCTCCGCCTTTAACACTATCATCCCAAACCTCCTCCTGCCCAAACTAACTCAGCTCTCGGTGCCCACCTCTGTCTGTCAGTGGATTTCCAGCTTCCTGACAGACAGACAGCAGCTAGTGAGGTTGGGAAAATACTCATCCAGCACCCGCACCATCAGCACTGGCGCCCCTCAGGGTTGTGTTCTCTCCCCTCTGCTCTTCTCCCTGTACACCAACGACTGCATCTCTAAAGACCCCTCTGTCAAGCTCCTGAAGTTTGCGGATGACACCACACTCATCGGTCTCATTCAGAACGGTGATGAGTCTGCTTACAGACAGGAGGTCAAAGAGCTGGCTGAATGGTGCAGTCACAACAACCTGGAGCTCAACACGCTCAAAACAGTGGAGATGATCGTGGACTTCAGGAGGAAGCCCCCTGCTCTCCCCCCACTCACCATCATGAACAGCACTGTAAAAACAGTGGAGTCATTCAGGTTCCTAGGCAACACCATTTCTCAGGACCTGAAGTGGGACATTCACATTGACTCCATTGTGAAAAAGGCCCAGCAGAGACTGTACTTCCTCCGTCAACTGAGGAAGTTCAACCTGCCACAAGATCTGCTGAAACAGTTCTACTCTGCCATCATCGAATCCATCCTGTGCACTTCAATTACTGTCTGGTTCAGCTCAGCTACCAGTTCTGACCTCAGAAGACTACGCCGGATAGTCCGGTGTGCTGAGCGAATCATTGGTACAACCCTCCCCACTCTTCAAGATCTGTACCTGTCCAGAGTGCGCAAAAGGGCTAGTAAAATCACTCTGGACCCCTCACATCCCGCACACTCGCTCTTTGAACTGTTGCCATCTGGTCGACGCTACAGAGCCCTGAGCACTAGAACGACCAGGCACAGGAACAGTTTCTTCCCTCAAGCAATCCATCTCATGAACACTTGAAAAATAACATGGAACAATAACACTATTATACACTCATTCATTCATTCATTTATTTATTTAATACACATACTTGTTTACATTTCTCATTTCTAATTTGCACCTGTACATAATAAATTGTTTACATTTGTCTATTTTAGTTTATTTAAATTGTATATTGAGTATTTGCTTTTTTGCACTTTTTTCTGTATATTTTCTGTATATTTTTATATTGTTCTTTTATTATCTGTGTGTCTTTTCTTGTCATTGTCATTCTGTTGCACTGTGGAGCTTCTGTCACTAAAACAAATTCCTAGTATGTGCAAACATACCTGGCAATAAAGCTCATTCTGATTCTGATTCTGATTCTGATTCAAAAGCTGTCATGCCGGGCGTCCTCTCCATATTTCCGCACCGTCCTCCTCCTCCCCGTGCAAAACGCCGTGGAATTAATGCTTTTAATCTTCAACCGCTGCATCGGACAGCGCAGTTTCATCGGACAGCACAGCTTCAGGCAGATTCTTCAGTATACAAGCTGGCTTTGATCAACGCGCGCTCTCTGGTAAACAAAACTTTTATACTAAATGACTTCTTTACTTCACATGCTTTGGATATACTGTGTATTACGGAAACTTGGATTAAACCTGGAGATCTAAGTCCTTTTTACGGAGCTGGTGCCACAGGACTGTAACTTTTTGAATTCCCCTCGGTTATCTGGCCGTGGTGGGGGACTGGCGACAGTTTTTAAAAACTCTCACCTCTGTCGTGGTCTGCCAGTTGGGACTCGCAGTAGTTTTGAAGTTCAGTTGTTTTTACTCTCTCTGCATAATCCAGTAGTTTTTGCTGTTGTATATCGACCACCTCATGTACACAAGGACTTCCTCAGTGAATTTTCTGAATTCTTGGGGGAAATTGTCACCAATTATGACAGAATTCTGATTTTGGGTGATTTTAATATTCATGTCTGTTGTGACTCTAAACCACTTTCTAAGGAATTTCTTAGCCTAATTGACACTTTTGACTTTCTACAATGGGTATCTGGATCAACCCATGTTCAGGGTCATACTCTGGACTTGATTTTATCTCGTGGTTTGTCGTTGGTGGATGTTACCATCGACGATGTAGGCTGGTCTGATCATATGATTATATTGTTTTCTATGCTATTGGAAGGGAATACTCATAGATATTCTTCACTTCCATGTTGGACTTGTATCATTACTGACCGTGATGAATTTTCTTCTATGTATACGCAGTTAAATGCTAATCAGGACTTTACATATAACTTGGATGCTGATGAACATCTAAGTCTGTTTAACGCTACCTGTTCTAATATTTTAAACTGTGTTGCACCACTAAAGGTGAAGAAACAAAAACATAAGTCTGTACCCTGGCAAAATGATCTTACTCGTTCTTTTAGACAGACCTGTAGAAGGGCTGAACGTAAATGGAAAAAAGACAGATTACAAGTGTCATAATTATGGAATTTTGTGTGATTCCCTCTCTGCTTATCAGCATGCTGCAAAGACTGCAAAGTGTAGTTATCTTTCTGATTTTATTACAAGAAATAGCCATAAGCCAAATATTCTTTTCTCTATGGTTGATTCTTTTCTTCATCCAAAAGTTAATATATTTCCTGAGACATCTCTTTCTCTTTGTGAGGACTTTGCAAGACATTTCAATGATAGGATTTCACAATTTACATCTCTGATGCCTTTATCGGCATATAAACTGCCAGATACTGCACTCACCTCTTCAACTTGGTCTGTCTTTGAACCTGTAAATTTGACCACGCTGATTCAGATAGTGTCTACTTTAAAACCTACCATGTGTCCACAGGATGTAATTCCCACACGTTTTCTTAGACAGATAATTGAGACTGTTGGCCCTGACCTATTGTCCATTATTAATAAGTGTCTCCATAGTGGCACTGTACCCCCCGACTTTAAACTTGCCATAGTGCGGCCTTACCTTAAAAAGCCAAGTTTAGATCCTTCATTACCATCTAATTTCCGTCCTATTTCTAATTTGACATTTTTTTCCAAAATTCTAGAGAAAGTGGTTTTAAATCAACTACAGTCTTTCTTAACTATCAATTCAATTTCTGAAAAATTTAAATCTGGTTTTAAATCCTGTCACAGTACTGAGTCAGCCCTTTTAAGAGTCTTGAATGATATTCTGTTAACTACCGACTCTGGGCAATCCATGGCTTTGGTTTTGTTAGACCTCAGGTCTGCCTTCGATTTGGTTGACCATAATATACTCATTTCACGTCTTGAAACATGTGTTGGCCTTCGAGGAACAGTTTTGCAGTGGTTTCGTTCATATCTCTTTAATAGGAGGTATGTCGTTAGTATTGGAGACCAATCTTCATCTGCAATTTCTTTAAAATCAGGTGTTCCCCAGGGTTCAATTCTTGGTCCAGTACTGTTTTCTCTTTATATGTTTCCTTTAGGTTCTATTTTTAACAAGTATGGAGTTTCATTTCACTTCATTATACGTTGGTGCTCCTCAGTCATGTATTTCTCGTTTGCAGTTGGTTCAAAACTCAGCAGCTAGGCTTCTGTGTGGGAAATGTAAATATGATTCTATTACACCTGTACTGATCTCACTGCATTGGTTGCCAGTCAAATTTAGAATTGATTTTAAAATTTTAATGTTTATTTATAAATCTCTTCATAATCAGGCTCCAAAGTACCTATCAGACTTGTTAAATCCTTACACCCAGCAAAGAGTACTCAGGTCTACTGATTCCAGCTTGCTGAAAGTACCTAGGACACGTCTCAAAAACAGAGGTGATCGTGCTTTTTCTGTCATCGGCCCTAAATTGTGGAATAGTCTCCCAATTCACATCAGAACTGCTTCAACTCTATCTATCTTTAAGTCTGCTCTTAAAACTCATTGCTTTTTTATTGCATTTAATACTTAATTTTGTACTTAATTTAACAGTGTGTGTGTTTTATATTATATTTGGTCTTATTGTTTTTTTTTGTTTTTTTTTATAATTGAGTTGTCTATTTGCTTTTTTTTGTGCAGCACTTTGGTTGACTTCGGTCATTTTTAAATGTGCTATATAAATAAACTTTGTATTGTATATTGTATTGTATTCTGCAAATCCGCAAAACAGACTTGGGCCGGTGTCTTTTGGCACAAAGGCACACATCTGGTTTTCCTCTCATCTGGGCCAGTACTGGGCCAGCTCCGTACCAGACTCGGCCCGGATCCGCTCTGCGATAGTAATCCGTGCCCACTGAAACCAGGCCCGGGTCGGTTCCGTCTAAGACTGTGATACAGGACTGAAACGGATGTGACTGTAACGCGGATTTGCCGATTTGAAAACGAATCTGGCACAGAGTCAGCTACTGTCTGGGATACTTGCCTCAACCTTTTGATAAATAATGTTTTTTTCTTCTAATGGTAGCCCACAATAATACTGACTAGACATAGTTACAACTTGCTAGCTAATTTACTTATTTATTTTCACTAATTATTATAAATAATCTACTCTAGACAGCTTTGCTGTTGTTTTTATTGTTTGCGGAGGACAGACCGGAAGTCAACTTAGGGCAACACGCGTGTGTTCGATGAAACGGTCTATAGAGCCCCAAATACTAGGACATCAGGGACAAGAACAGTTTTTTCCCCCAGGCAATCCACCTTATGAACAGCTAAATGTTCACCCCATTGTGCAACAACAATCGTATATATATATTTTTTTTTTATCAATATATTTATTATTTTCAGTTTAACAATTTACAGAATCAGTTCAAAATACATGTAAACATTCTTTTCTAACCACCCTTCCAACCTAAACCTACCCTTCCACCCCAGACAGAACACTTAAATGGACATTGCGAGGCATTAAGCTGATGTGTAAAAAAAATAAATAATATAAATAAATAAATAAATAAAAACAAGGAATATAATAATAAATAGAAAAAATAAATTAAAGAAGGGTTACATTATCACATCAGCATTTTTAGTCAATGTAACATCCAAATTATTCATGTATACAATAAATTTGCCCCAAATCTTATCAAACATTGATGACTTCTTTTTAAGATTAAACATTATTTTTCAACAGATACACAGGACAAAAGTTCTCTAAGCCATACAGTATCAATAACCTTATATTTATGTTACCACCTCCATCCTAATAAATCCCTGTATCTCTTTCTATTCTATTCTATCATCTATAGCACAACTGTACATACCACTTATTTCTTAATTTATTTTTCTATATATTTGTCTATTTATATTTACATATGTGTATTTTTTTTTATTCTCATCTTATTTTTATTGTCTCTGTGTTGTTGTTTTTTTGTCTCTGTATACTGGAAGCTAATGTCACAAAAACAAATTCCTTGTATGTAGCTCTTTCTGATTCTGAATTCCTAAAGCCTGGCTCACACTGTGCGATTTTGGCCACGATTTGGCCGTCTGAGACAAATTTTGAAAATCCTAAAAGATTCCTATAATCCTAGGCTAAAATCTGTAGTCTTTGATCGCTGGTTTGACATGTTCACCGACAGCCGATTAATGGCTGTTGCGATCAAATTTTACCTCAGACAAAATTCTGGCAGTGTCAGAAGATTTGGCGCACAATCCTGCAGTGTGACTTCTCCTACGACGAACGTCAAACGATCTCCGTTTTTCAAGACAAGCCATGATTAGAATTATTGCTAGAGATTTCTTCTAACCACATAAACTCCCATCAGCCGTGCCCCGAAATCATATGATATGCTGCATTTGCTAAAATAAACAATGGTTGTGCCGCTGTTTCCATTTGCGTGTTTGTAGTGCTGCTTACGCTATTCATAAACTTAATGATAGCCAACATTTAAGCCCTGCGTTTAAAGCGTCTTTCACAGGGAACACGGAAAGCACTCTGCTGGCTGCGGGGTTCAGCGCAGCCCTTCATAGTGCAGCGGCAAAAGTTAAACTATTTTGAACTTTGAGCGCGGCTTGCGCTCCACTGCGTGTGTACTTTGGACGACGCAGCAACAAACCGTCCTCGCACCACACAAGCCATTGAAATGAATAGTCATTGAACATGTATGGTAAAACTCCGGACAGGTTTTCTTGCGCGCACCCGCTTTGAACGCGTCTTGACTGTCGTACAGTCTGACATCAATGACACTGAGATCCCACAGTGTGACATGATCATCATGTTCGTACAGTCTGACAAGCAACAATCGTAAAGGACTATTAAAAATCGCACAGTGTGAGCCCGGCTTTAAGCTGGCCACAATAAAAGGACACTCTAAAATGTGCAGTTTTACTGTTTTTTTTTTTACTGTGCAAGAACTGGGATGTTTTCAGCTTCCAGGAAATGTGTACAGATCCTTGGGGCATGGGGTGGTGCATTATCATGCTGCAACATGAGGTGATGGTTGTGGATGAATGGCACAACAATGTGCCTCAGGATCTCATCACGGTATCGACCCTCGCCTGTTCCTGGATTACTCTTTCGTCTTGCCCTGTGTATGCCTGTTTGCTGGTGTTCGACCCTGCCTGTATTTTGACCATGTTTATTAAAAAGTTGGATCTGCCCTCTTCATACGTATATGTAACAGAGTGACAGAACTGTGAAGCAGGTGGATCCAACTTTTTAATAAACATGGTCAAAATACAGGCAGGGTTGAATTCACAAGATGGCGGTGCGGTCAGACACAGCAGCTACTCCAGGTCCCAAAAACGGTGCTTTTATGTCTTTTAATGTTGTCTGTTAATCTGAAAATAGTGTCAGTTTACATAAGGAAATAACTCCAAAACACATGTACGATGGCCAAAGTCTTTTGGAAATCGGCAATGCACACAACCACCAACTCTCATCGGCGGCTACTTGTTTACTGCAAAAGCCAAACCCCGAGACCGCAGCCTTACCTACTGGCGCCACCCACACAAAGCAGAGGCATCGGCGGTGTGAGAGGAGACAGAAGCACAGCAAGCGCAGAGGTATACGAGCTAGACTAAAGGCTAACCCCACCATACCTGCTCTTCCAGCACTCATGCTCTCTAATGTTTGCTTGCTGGAAACTAAACTGGACTTAATTCAACTCAGTCGCTCTACACTGCATGAGGAAAGGGATTGTTGTGTGTTTGTTTTCACTGAAACATGGCTAAACAACAACACCCTGGACTCCGCCATTCAGCTGCACGGACTAACCTGCTACCGAGCAGACAGAGACACAGCACCGTCTAGTAAGACTCTGGCCTGTGTGTTTATATCAACAAGGAATGGTGTAACAATGTTGTATTAGTGTCAAAACACTGGTCATCGCTAGTGGAATTTATGTTTGTGTTGACCATTCTATCTGCCGGACTTCAGGAGGAATTCTGTTGACCACTCCCCACTGACCATCGACAGCTCGACTGTGGAGACAGTCAGCAGCACTAAATTCCTGGGGGTGCACATAACAGAAAACCTCACCTAGACCACCAACACCACATCACTCTCCAAGAAAGCACAACAGCGACTCCACTTCCGACTAAAAAGAGAAAGTCTCCCTCCACCCATCCTCACCACATTCTACAGGGGAACAGTTGAGAGTGTGCTGACCAGCTGCATCACTGTCTGGTATTGGAACTGCAGTGCTGCTGACCGCAAGACCCTCCAATGGACAGTGAACACAGCTGCAAAGGTGCCCCTCTCCCCTCCATTCTGGACATTTTCTTTGCACTTTGCTCTGGTAAAGCCAGCAGTATCGTAAAGGACCCCAACCAACCCTCCCACAGTCTCCCTGCCATCAGGAAGACGGTACAGGAGCATCAGAGCCTGCTCTGCTAGGCTACTCAACAGCTTTTTCCCCCAGGCTGTGAGAGCCTTCAATTCCAGCCATATATTATATACCTCTTTTGCACAATACCATGCACAGTTGGTGCATGGTATTGTCTTTTCTGACTGGCTGATACTTCTGGCACAGGACTTGCAACGCTCTCACGTGCATTCAAAGCAAAACCAATAAAGCATAATTTTAACGAAACAGTCAACTCATTATGAAATGCGGTTAAAATTTTTATCCGGCATCACCGGGGCCCCCCTTCAGCCCGGGGCCCTGGGCTTAAGCCCAGGTTAGCCCGCGCATTAATGCGGCCCTGCATACGCTAGAGCACATTAGGGGAGGCGCACGAGTGGAAAAGTACTAATTATTATTTATTACTGATTTGAATCAGTTTATAATAAAAAAAACAATACCTTACAAATAAAATAAGCAAGTTTTTACGATTAGAAAACCGATAAATCCCTGCAAACTTTTCTGTCAAAGCAGGGCCAATCTTCAATGGGGGGCATTTCATTTTCATAGGGGAGCACAATTATGAGCAGTTATAAAATTGTAGTACATATTTTTTATATATAAATGATCAAATAAAACACAAATTATAATGGCATTCGTTATAAACAACATTAGTCTAACCAAAATTTATTTAAGAAACAGACCAATTATAAAATAAAACGCAAATTATACTGGGAAAGAAACAGACAAATTACAAAATAAGACACACATTGTAATGGCATTTGTTATAAACAACATACAAAAGTCAAACCAAAACGAATTTAAAGAGAAACTGAAATGCACTGATACATCTCTCATTCGGCACGAATACAAATATTTCCCAGGATCGCTTATGAATTTATTTCCTTATAGTAAAAGAAACAACTTAAAATATACATTTTTGGTCATATATATAAGAATAAGACATTATTCGGAACTGTAAAAGGTTCAGAGCGTGCAGATGAAGCACGGTCATGTTTTCTTATGTTCAGAGTCTGCTGTTTGAGAACGCAGATCTGGGAGCTAATTATAAAGAAGCACTTCGAGGAGACTTTGCTCAAGCATTTTAGAATGACAAAACTAGCATTTCAGATGCTGTGCAAAGAGATTGGTTCGTTAGTTAGTCCAGTTATGCTGTCCCATCGCAAAGTCACATGTATTTTTTAATGCGCATTAAGGTGTTCCCATTGTAGTTCATGCGCAGGTTTTCCTACTGGATAAGAATTTAAACTAGTTGAGTGCATACATTTTTAGAATTTATGCTCATCTTGCTTTTTTATGCAATATTCCATAATGTGCATAAAAATAGGTATGAAAACACTGCGTTATTAGCTTCATATTGTAGAGATTTTTTTGAGCTAAATGATTTGCTTAGCAATATCTAATGCTAGATCAGAACAAATTAATGTTTTTCATTCTCAATATTAAATTCGCTCGTGATCATGTGCGCTATGCCTGTGTCAAAAGATCCAGTAAATGAATGAGTTCAAATAGTAAGTTCAAAATGGCTTTTTTGGGGGGAGGAGGAGGAGGAGGAAACGTATACCTACTTCTCCAGGCACCACTACACCACTGATAGTGAGCATATTCTCCATCATGGATGTGTTCTGGTGTCAGACATTTAGTTCATGTTGCCCTACACCTTAACAGCATAGAAGCCGTAAAGGCCTTATATGCTCAAACCCCAGTAATTGCTGCTTGCGCTATATTTATATATTATGATCTTTGCAAAATCATTGTAGGCCTACATCATTTCAGGGAATGGAAAATTCCAATAAATAAATAATATGTATAAAATAAGATTGGGTGAGATGACCTACCCACCTTAATTGTTTTCTCCTGACCATTAGACAGCACAAAAACTCATCTCAGCACTTTTGATAAATGGCTGTACTATATTTAATTTTGCCATTTCATCAGAATATCAAATAGTCTAGACAGTTTTGAGGTTAACTGATCTAATTTTGTGCCTCTGCAACATAGTGACACTGTATTATGTTGAATACTAAAGATATTTGTGTCTGTTTGTTAATGACGGGTCTGTGGACACACCAGTGTTTTTAGATTTGTGAAGAAAAAGTTATAGCCTAAATTTTTATGGAGTGGCATGTTGTTACTAGTGCTATTTTTAATTGTAATATTTATTGTAATCAATATGGTTATTATTTAGTGTTTCCATGAATTAGATGTACATTTCAGACACCCTTGCCTTCTTTAAGTGAGAGTGAAATCTGTAAGTTAAGACTAATAAGTGAAATCGGTCATTTGCATTCATAGTGTTGTTATTATGACATATCTTCAATTATAATATGGGCAATTAAGTAAATATATTCATATGTCTATAAATTAATTTTACCTTTCAGATTAATCTATTTTACTGGGATTCTGTCTTGCTTGTCATAAAAAAAAATAATAAAATAAACAGAATAGTTGATTTAGCATTTTACGTTAATGGCATTAATTAAAATATATACATATTAAGTGTCAGGTTCATGGACTGTTATATGTGTTTTGTTTTCCTACCATGTGCCCCTTGTGTCCTAGTTTTCCCTCCTGTGTTCTCCTTATGCCCATATTTGGTTTTTCTGTTTCTGTTCTATGTGCTTCAGCTGTGTTTCTCTAATTCCTTCGTTTAGTCCTTATTACTTAAGTCATGTGTTTCCTATAGCATCTGGTCTCTATTGTCATACCCTGTTTCAGTCTGATGTTACTTGGGTTTATTTTTAAAGTAAACTTTGTAACGTGACAATAAGAACTATATCAAACTACATCATTTTACATCATATATACAGGTGCAGCTCAAAAAACTACAATATTGTGAAAAAGTTCATTTTTTTATTGTAACTTATTTTAAAAATGAACTTTTATATATTCTAGATTCATTACATGTAAAGTAAAACATTTCAAAAGTTTTTTTTTTTTTTTATTTCACTTTATGCTTCCATCTGCTGACAAGCTTTATGGAGATGCTGATTTCCTTTTCCAGCAGGACTTTAGCACCTGCCCACAGTAAAACAACCATTTGCAAGTGGTTTGCTGACCATGATATTCCTGTGCTTTACTGGCCAGCCAATATGCCTGACCCCTGTAATATTGGACTTGAACTTTTCTGTTTTGCAAATCCATTTTTTGATTGATCTTAGGAAATATTCTAATAATTTGAGATACTGGATTTTTGGCTTTCATGAGCTATAAGCTATGAGCATCAAAATTAAAATTAAACAAAACAAAACAAAAAAATATATATATATATATATTACATGTAATGAATCTAGAATATATGAAAGTATCAGTTTTTGAAAGAAGTTACAATAAAAAAAATGTACAAAGAAAAAAACTTTTTCACAATAATATATATATATATATATATATACATACAAAATCTATATATTTTGAAGCACTTATGTAAATTGTACCTTAACTTACAGATTCTGCTGCTGCAATGTTTACCAATAACATACAAAATGGCAGTTCAGAGTCCAACCAGACTGAATATCAACATGCGCTTTTCAACAGGTTAGTGTCATAATCTACATGCAGATAGGCATAAGAGTTTTCATTTTCAACATGTGCTTACTCCATTAATTTGGAGCATAGGTATGTGAAAAACTAAAGGATATTTTGCAATTGCATCCTTTGTTACTATTTACATTGAAGAATCTGATCAGTTATACTCATTGTGTAACAAATTATAAGTCATGCTTCATTTAAATTTATTTTTATGGACTTTCAATTTGTTTCTAGTCAGTTTTCTTTGTTCTTCATTCTAGCTCCAAGTTGATGGTGTCATTCTGTTCAGATGTGCTTAGTTAATTAACTTTGTTCTCTCTGTATATTTAAGGTCCTCTATTTTATTTCGGTTTGTCAGGTCTCATCATTGTTTGGTTGTGTTTAGTTTTGTTTTCTCTTTATTGTGGATTATTAAAAACTTCATCTTCTTTTCATATGCATTGAACAACAATTTGTGACAGATTGTAGGTAACATACTTTAAACTGAGTTTCAATTAACCCATTCATACATGGTGTCCACATTTGTGGACAGTTAATTTAACTCCATTTAGTGTTATTATTCAAATATCTTTTATTGATTTTCATTATTTTACAACAATTTCAGCCACACCAGCATATACAACATTCTTCTTAAATCACATATTCCAGACCAAAACACATAACTACAAACAGCAAACACATAAACATCTCTTTAAAACATAAACATAAATCTCTTTAAGAAAAAAAGTGTCTCATAAGGTTTCAACGTAATATAAAAAGTTTGCCAGACCCTATAAAACTTTCCAGGGGAGCCTCGGATAGTGTGCTTAAAGTTTCAGATCAGTTGTCTAGCCAATAATGAGGAAAAGAAAATGGTTTCTACCTGATTAGCTGATAGGTGAACTTCTTCCGGCATCACACCGAAAATGGAAATCAAAGGATTAGGGTCCATGTCTTTATTACATATAGATGAAAATGTTCTGAGATGTCTATCCAAAAAATTATTATTATTACATGTGGCGGGAGGAGCACACGACAGACACAGTGTGTGTGGCATCAGGCCTTGGAGGACTTTTATTAAACACATATACAAAATAAAGTGTCCACAAAAGGGGGGGGGGGATAACAGCATTCAAAACGGCTGCATGTGCTCCCCTCCCAGGTCTGGGGCGCGAGGGGCGGTGGCGTCATCTCGGCTACATCCTCCCCGGCCCACGGCACGGTCAGGGAGGGAATCGATGGCCTGGCATCCTGGCCCGCGGCCTTCTGTCAGGTGCGGTCCTCATCCTCCCTTGACGCTCCCTTCCTGGACCCACGACACCAGCGTGCATGCAAGGGGTAGAGCCCTGTGTCTCAAGGAGAGGCACGCACGCCATTTAAACAGCGTTCATTTTGAACAAATCTTTTATGTGACTCGGGAAGAACGAGTCGTCTTGGGGACTGATTCATTCAGTCATGCATGCACAGCATCCTATAGGTTCTGTTAGTTCACCTGTTAGTTTGGGTTTTTCGAGTCGTTCGTTCATCTTATGGGGCTGTCACGTGATGAACGAACGACTCAAACTCGAAAACCTGTCAGATAAGAGGTGAGGTGAGCTGAACATAGAAAAAAGACCCAGGATGTTTTCTGTTTCTTATAGCATTATAGTTTTCTTACTTGTGGTGTGATCAACGTTTGTGTAAGCAGTAGATGTGTTAGAGAAGTAACACGTAACATTGTACTTATATTTTGCTAAAATGAACAGAATGAACAAAATGACTTGGAAAAAAGATTCTTTCATTTTGCTTAATGAGACTCAAAGGTCTGAGTCAGTAAAATGATCCGAGGTTCCCATCACTATCCCTTATGCGTTTGTCTCTAACTCAGGAACACGTGAAACTTACGGACAAACAATCTTTAAAGGACCGTTATTCCTATTTTCTACTAGAGCAAATATATTCACTAATAGTGCATTATACCTCTCTGCTATATACTCGATGTGTTTCATGTAATCAGAGTTATCTGCGCCTTATACTCTTTTCTACATAGAAAGGACCAAATGTATCAATGTGTATGCAAAGTATTGGCATGTTTGATACCAATTTTATCTAGCCGGATCTCATGGCAAATCGTACGTATTTTATGAGGTGGCTTAATCATACAAATTTGTACAATGTCACTCGTACAAATTCATACTTTTTTGGCTAAATCGTACATATATTATGAGTTCCAAATTCGTATGAATTTGTACGAATGCCCTTCACCTAACCCCGCCCCTAAACCTACTTGTCACTGGGGTCTAAGCAAATCATACAAAATCATACGAGTGAGGTTGTACGAATTCGTACGAATTAGCCACCTCGTAAAATACGTACGAATTCCCATGAGATTGTGTTGATTTTATCAGAATGATGTGTGCTGAATGAATGAATGAAACTTGTGTCTTGTGTACAGTATTGATGTTATGAGTTTATTGAAATAAATAAGGAAACGTGCAGAAATATCCATATAAATATCCAATATAACTTGCATTCCAAATACTCACTGTTTGATGACATCATTAATCCAAGATGGCTGACAACGATTGCCGTGTGCTAAAAGCCCCAGGCATATATGTGTGAAAAACTTTGAAGCAAGGAGGTCAACTGAAAAGTAAATAAAAAACTATTAGAGTGTACAGTAAAGTATGATGAATATGTTAGTATTTTATAAACTAAATTTAGAGTAAAATGCAGTTGTTATTTACCAAAAACCAACCGTCCATATATGTGGACGTCATGGAACAGTCTGTTCTATTTTTTCATGATGTTATGAGTTGTCTTATATTGTAATAAAAAAGAGATTTAACAAATATATCAACATAAATAACCGTTTCAAATGAATTATCATAGCATTAAATGGCAACTGTACACATATGTCATGAACTATACCGTTATGGCTCCCTCCTTTTACCCCTAGAGAATCAGAATCAGAATCAGAATCAGAAAGAGCTTTATTGCCAAGTATGCTTGCGCATACAAGGAATTTGTTTTTGTGACAGTAGCTTCCAGTAGACAACAACAACATGGACAATAAGAAAAATACAATAAGGTGAGAATAAAAAATATACATATTTAAATATAAATAGACAAAAATATATAGAAAACTAAATTAAGAAATAAGTGGTATGTACAGTTGTGCTGTTGATGATAAAGGGAAAAAAAAATAATAATAAATAAATAAATAAATAAATAAAATATAAAAAATAGAGATGGAGGTGGTAACAAATAAATATAAGGTTATTGCACATGTTTTTATTGTACGATGGTGTGAACATTTAGCTGTTCATAAGGTGGATTGCCTGTGGGAAAAAACTGTTCTTATGCCTGGTTGTCCTGGCAATTGGGGCTCTGTAGCGCCGGCCAGATGGCAAAAGTTCAAAGAGGGAATGGCTTGGATGTGAGGGATCCAGGGTGATTTCTGAGCTCTTTTCCTCACCCTGGATGTATAAAGTTCTTGAAGGGTGGGCAGGGGAGCACCAATAATCCTCTCTGCAGTCCGAACTGTTCTCTGTAATCTTCTGATGTCTGATTTTGTAGCTGAGACAAACCAGACAGTTATTGATGTGCACAGAACAGACTCGATGACAGCTAAGTAGAACTGTTTCAGCAACTCCTGCGGTAGGTTGAACTTCTTCAACTGGCGAAGGAAGTGCAACCTTTGTTGGGCCTTTTTTACAATGGAGTTGATGTGAGTGTCCCACTTCAGGTCCTGGGAGATGAAAGATCCCAGGAACTTGAATGACTCCACTGTAGCCACAGTGCTGTCCATGATGGTGAGTGGGGAAAGTGCAGGGGGATTCCTCCTGAAGTCCACTATCATCTCTACTGTTTTGAGCGTGTTGAGCTCCAGGTTGTTATGACTGCACCAGACAGCCAGCTCTTTAACCTCCTGTCTGTAAGCAGACTCATCACCGTCCTGAATGAGGCCGATAAGTGTGGTGTCATCTGCAAACTTCAGGAGGTTGACAGAGGAGTCTTTAGAGGTGCAGTCATTGGTGTAGAGGGAGAAGAGCAGAGGGGAGAGAACACAACCCTGAGGAGCACCGGTGTTGATAGTGCGACTGCTGGACATGAATTTCCCCATTCTCACCTGCTGTTGCCTATCTGTCAGAAAGCTGTTGATCCATTGACAGAGAGGGCTGGGAACAGAGAGCTGGTTCAGTTTGGTTTGGAGGAGTGGAGGAATGATGGTGTTGAAGGCCGAACTGAAGTCCACAAACAGGATCCTCACGTAAGACCGTGGCCTGTCCAGATGTTGCAGAATGAAGTGCAATGCCATGTTTATAGCATCATCCACGGATCTGTTTGCTCGGTAAGCAAACTGCAGGGGGTCCAGTAAGGGTCCAGTGATGTGCTTCAGATAAGCTAAAACCAGTTTTTCAAATGATTTCATGACGACAGACGTTAGTGCCACAGGTCTGTAGTCGTTAAGTCCTGTTATCTTGGGTTTCTTTGGAATGGGGATGATGGTGGAGCGTTTGAAGCAGGCAGGTACTTCACACATCTCCAGAGACCTGTTGAAGATATATGAGAAGATGGGGGCCAGCTCGTCAGCGCAGGTTTTCAGACAGACTGGAGTCACGCCGTCTGGACCTGGTGCCTTTTTTCTTTTGTTCTTCCTGAAGACCTGGCACACATCATTCTCGCTGATTTGTAAGGTGGGAGGGGGGGAGAGGGGGGTTGCTGGAGGTGTTAATAGTTCTGAAAAGAGATCGTCTGAGCAGGTGTGGGGGCATTCAAATCTACAATAAAACTCATTCAGGTCTTCAGCAAGTCGTTGATTCGCCTCAGTGCTTGGGGATGGTGTCTTGTAGTTTGTGATGGCTTTCAGACCTGTCCACACTGAAGATGGGTCGTTAGATATGAACTGATCTTCTAACCTTTTTGCATAGGTCCTTTTAGCCACTCTAATCTCCTTATTCAGTGTGTTCCTGGTCTGATTGTACAAGACCCTATCCCCTTGTCTGTAGGCATCCTCTTTTGCCTGACGAAGATGTCTGAGTCTTGCTGTAAACCATGGCTTATCATTGTTGAATGTCAAATAAGTTCTGGTAGGGATGCATATATCCTCACAGAAACTGATGTATGAAGTAGGGATGCACCGAATATTCGGCCACCGAAAGACTTCTCACCGAAACAATACGGCCGAAACAGGATGTTATCGTGTATCGACGATAGTCAGGGATATCGTCTGTTGCTGATGCCTGTGACGATAACAAGACGATTATTATTATTATCCATCAAAAATAAACTAGGCGCTTATGTTTAGCAAAGCAGCGCGGAGAACCGTTTCTAGGATGCTTCAGAAACTTGCCGCGGGGCATCGGAGCCGTAACATGCTGCAGACGTGTACAATGAAAATAAGGTGTAAGAGATTTATTCATCATATAGTGCAGATAGCTTTACTGATTATAACGCGAGTGGTTTTTAAAGTGCATAAACTCGCGTTAGACAAAGCCAGTGATGATCTTTGACAAAGGTTCTTTGCCCGTTTTCTGTAGCTGCTTTTTAAAGCTAACGTTAAGGAAATATGAGCATTATATTATCCAGCACTGCACAGTCATTAGGACCACCGAGGTGGTTTAGGCTGAAACAAACAAATACGATCAGAATCCGTCCATATAGTAAAAATAAACATTCACACAGATGAAATGGCGCTATATGCGAGAAGGCTGAATCCAGCTTCTTATTCGCATCTTCTTATTGACGCTATCCATTCCACCTTAAAAACGCGACGCTTGCGCGGGTTTTAGCTCCTTAATCACGCGCATTGCTTCTCCACATTCTATATGAACTGAACTACAGTATGGACTAATGACAACAATCAGACATGCAGCGGTAACATTATCGCAATATGACAAATTGATTTACATTCATGCACACACATTTAGCCTACTACTCACTGAAGATAGCGGATAGCAGAGAAACCGAAAGTAAACTGAATGTCAGCGCTCTGTACACGGAAGTCACATGTCCATAAACAAGACTACGCCTACAAAACGAATAAGGAATTTAGTACATGGATAATTAAAGTCGGCCAGTGCATTATTATTTAATGTACACATGAGTGGGGTCAAGTTAAATATTTTAGTTTGAATTTTATTTTATACTGTGCATTGTTGCAATGTGCTAAATAAATATTTGCATAATTTGTAATTGATTTATTCTTTGAAATTTTAATATTAATTTATGCAATTGCAATGCCTTGATTTTAGTAAAGTTAGTACACAGTCATGGCCATAAATGCAATGGTACTAATAATTGGCATAATTTCTTTCGGTGTTTCGGTTTTCGGCCTCGGTTTCCTCTTTTTCGGTTTTCGGTTTCGGCCAAGAATTTTCATTTCGGTGCATCCCTAGTATGAAGTAACAGTCTCTGTGAGCTCGTCCAGATCAGTTGCAGCAGCTTCAAAAACACTCCAATCAGTCAATCCGAAACAGGCTTGCAAAGCCTGCTCTGTTTCGGTGGTCCATCTTTTTACAGTCTTTACTGCAGGTTTAGCAGATTTAAGTTTTTGCCTGTATGTTGGTATAAGATGAACCAGGCAGTGATCAGAGAGCCCCAAAGCTGCCCGCGGGACAGAGTGATATGCATCTTTAATTGTTGTGTAACAGTGATCCAATATATTACTGTCTCTGGTGGGACATGTAATATTCTGTCTGTATTTTGGCAGTTCACGGGAGAGATTTGCTTATTTAAAATCCCCAAGAATGTTTAAAACGGAGTCCGGGTGTTTTTGCTCCGTGTCTGTGATCTGATCGGCGAGTTTCTCTAACGCCATGCTCACATTTGCTTGCGGTGGAATATAAACACTCACCAGAATAAACGAGCAAAACTCTCGCGGCGAATAAAATGGCTTACAGTTAATGAAGAGCGCTTCTAGATCGGAACAGCACATCTTCTTTAACACTGTTACATCTGTACACCACCTCTCATTGATGTAAAAGCACGTCCCGCCGCCACGCGATTTCCCCGTTGATTCCGCGTCTCGGTCCGCTCTGAACAGCCTATGGCCCGCCAAATGAAGCGCGCTGTCTGGGATCGCGTCATTCAGCCAGGTTTCCGTGAAACACAGAGCAGCAGAGTTTGAAAAATCCTTGTTTGTGCGGGAGAGCAGAAGGAGTTTGTCCGTTTTGTTGGGTAGAGAGCGGAGATTCGCCAAGTGTATACTAGGCAGCGAAGTACGGAATCCACGCTGATGAAGCTTCACAAGCGCGCCACCTCGTTTTCCCCGTCTGCGCGTTCTCAAGCGCCTGATCAGCGCTGCCGCTCCGCCAACTACAATGTTCAGCAAAACAACCGAATAATCAAAAACCGGTAGGAAATTCTGTGGTGTGTTCTGCTGAATGCTCAGCAGTTCATCCCTGGTGAAGCTGATTGAGTTTGTAAAACAAAAAACAGGAAAAACTAACAAAAACACAAAAACAACTGGAGAGCTAAGCACAGAGGCTGCCATCTGCGGCGTCATCTTGACACTAAAAGGACTTTGGACATTTACTATGGACTCCATTCCCTTTCTGTGTCTCCTGTCACCTCTCACCCCTGTCGGCCATATTCCTCATTTCATTCACAGTATAAATAGACCGGTCCACTGTCAATTCGTGAAGTTTTGATTTGTAATTTACTGTCAATTCCGAGCATTTTCCCGTGTTATCTTTCCCGTTGCCATTTCCCGTCTGTTCCCTGGTTTCCCGAGTCTCCTCCGCCTGCCTATCGACCGTTTGCCTGTCCTAGGATTACTCTGTTCGTTCGCTGCCGGCCCCTGACCCTCTCCCTCGGATATTGACCGCCCCCTGCTTGTTCTCCATTGTCCCTGTTTGTTCCTGTCTGACCCTGCTTGTACGACTACGATTTCCATTAATAAAGCTTGCGTATGGATCCAACTGTCTTTATCCCATTCGTTACAACATACATATGGAGACAAATTTGCTTTTTGCTTTCCAAACAGGAACAGCATAAGTCAAGGAGTCAGTACAGTGTTACAGTACAGGGCAAAATTAAGAATGACTTACTCGACTGTTAGCATAGCATAACATGTCTTTAAATAAACACAACATTCCATATTGTCAGCTATGGCTTTTTATGTCCCATTTTACTCCTTGCATGGTGTCCACATATATGGACAGTTAAATAATTTTTAAATAAAATAGAAAAATATTTTAGCATCATATTAAAGTAATAAAATAAATCAATCATTAAAAAATCTAGATAATGTTTTCTATAATTCATGCATGACAGGGTTAAGGAATGTAATCGTTAAAATCAACTTGTGTGAGAAATGATTCTCTCTTTTTCAGATCACCTCCTGATGCCACCCTAATGAATCCAGGTGCTCCACCAGCACTGTACCGCCTGAACACAGAAACAAAACATATTGATGGGACTAATGGAAAGGTCAGAATATGTACATATGGAACAAAAGATGTAGATAAGAAAAACAAAGTCATACTGATGGTGGGAGAGACCGGCACTGGGAAAACCGCCCTCATCAACACCATGGTCAACTACTTACTTGGCGTGAAGTTTGAGGATGAGGAGTGGTATCTTATTGCAGAAGCAGAAGAAGTACATAAAGATCAAACTAATTCTCAGACATCTGAGATCACTGTTTATGAGGTGTTTATTGAAGAAAACCCAACATCTCTGACCATCATTGACACTCCAGGATATGGACACACTGAAGGATACAACAAAGACAAAGAGGTTGCTGAATACCTGAGCAAATTGTTTTCAGCTGAGGATGGGATTCATTATATTGATGCAGTGTGTTTCGTGATGAAGGCGTCTCAGAATCAACTCTCAGGAAAAGAGCATTACATATTTCACTCAGTTCTGTCTCTGTTTGGTAGAGATATAGAGAACAACATAGTGTTTCTGCTCACACATGCATTAGGACCTCCAACAAATGCTCTCAATGCCATTAAGAAAGCAGAAATACCCTGCAGAAGAGATGGGAGAGGACGACCTGTTCACTTTTCATTCAACAACCAGCAGAGAGTGGAAAGAGAAGAAGAATATGAGCAATTATACAGATCATCATGGGATTTGGGAGAGAAAGGCATGAACGCGTTTTTGACACTCCTAGAAGAAAATAACAGAAAGAGTGTTCAGATGACATTAGAGGTTCTGATTGAGCGAAGACGACTCGAGGCCTGTGTCTCTAATCTGAATGAGCGAATTGTGGAGAAGGAGTTCAAAACTCAAGAACTGACTGAGACTGAGGAAGCCCTTGGACAGAACAGAGACAAGATTAGAAAATGTGAAAATTTTGTTTTTACAGTCAAGAGAGTTTTCAAAGAAAAAGTCCTCATTGAAAATGAATCGCGGTGGAACAGAAAGGCAACCTGCTGCTCCGTCTGTCAGGAAAACTGTCATGTGAAGGGCTGCTGGTGGGTGACCACTCTCTCATGGTGTGATGTCATGAAAAAAGACCACTGCACTGTGTGTTCAGGGAGGTGTCATTACAGCAAACACGTCAAAGAGAATAGAAAATATGAGGTCAAGACAAAGGAAGTTCAAATGTCATTTGATGAACTTAAGCAGGAGTATGAACACAGCCGTGATGAGCCTAAAGCCAGCTTTGACAGGAAAACATATGCAGATACTAAAAATGAATATGAGAAGACCATGAAAAAGTCTGAGAATGTAACAAAAATTGAAGAATTGCTGAACAGAGATCTGGAAAAGATTAAAAAAGAAAAGTCCAACCTGGTGCATGAAGCTTATACCAGCATCATGAATCTGTCTAAGATCGCACTGAAAACAGACAGTGCTTTCACTCTTCAGTACATGGATTTCCTGATTCCCAGACTGAGGGAGGAGGGAAAAGATGCATGGATAAAGGACCTGGAGGATCTGAAAAAAGCTGGAGAAGAGCAGAAAAATAAGGGGGCTTTAAAATACGTGTTTGAATTAACTGGGCAAAAATGGAGCCAGTTCTGGAGCCAAAATTCCAAACCAAACAAGTAAAAGAATATAACAAATCTGAAGATGTAAGATGAAAAAGCAGAGGAGTCTGATCCATAAGGAAATAAGAGGAGGGTTTGATGAGTTCTGTTGTGAAGTGATTCAATCTTTGGACAAATTGCAAAAATAATTACTTACCATTCATTGTTTCTCATTTCTGACAAAACAATTTAATTAATTTCATTCAGTTATATTGTATCTTTACAGTCTTTTCTTTTTTGATCTTGTAAATGGTTTCTCACTGTCTCAAAATATATATACATTCTTTTTCTCTTTTCAGTTTTAATAATGCTCACTTTTGTAACTCCTCATTGCAGTAGGCCTATGTGTGTATTGTTGTTATGCACTGTGTTTGATATTCTTCTTTTTGTAAAGCACTGTGCATCTGCTAAATAAATACATGTAATGCAATGCTTTCCTTGTCCTGTGTCTTTATTGGTTCATCTTGTTTACTGTGTTAAAATAACAATATATATATATATATATATATATATATAGTTTCCTTGTCAAAGGTAATTAGTTAAAAAATTCACACACACACACAAACCAATATTTTAAAAATCTTTTACCTGTAGATCAGTGTTGCCAAGTCTGCGGTTTTCCTGTGGAATTGGGCTGCTTTCATACTGTTGCAGCGGGTTGTTTTTCATGTCCGCGGGTTGAAGCAACCCCAATAATGTAATATTCAGACTCTGGAATGCTAACTTTACCAGAAGAACCCCACTACAAAATGTGTATTTGACCCCCTGGAACACGATTGGGCTACTTTTGAGCAGCAATTAGACGGGTTTTGATGTGAAAACTTGGCAACCCTGCTGTAGATGTTAATCAAGGTAGTGCCATATTTATTTTTTGATAAGAATGAAAATGAGACTGTGAGGGATTCAAGTGCACTGCGTGCGTTCAATGAATTACTGTTGTTTAATAACATTCACTACCAGGCAAACATTTTTGGACAATAAGATTTTTTATGTTTTTTAAAGAAGTCTCTTCTGCTCACGAAGCCTGAATTTTATTTGATCCATAAATCATAAAGAAAAGCAGTAAACTTTAAAATAACTGTTTTTAATGTGAAAATCTGTTATTGATTGCTGTGATCAAAGCTGAATTTTCAGCATCATTACTCCAGTCTTCAGTAATCCTTCAGAAATCATTTTAATATGCTGATTTGCTGCTCAAGAACCATTTATTATTATTATTATTATTATTATTATTATTATTATTATTATCATCAATATTTAAAAGAGTTGAGTACATTTTTCAGGATTATTTGAAGAGTAGAAAAATCCAAAGATGAGCATTTATCTGAAATAAAAAGCTTTTGTAACATTATACTCTATACATTCAAAAGCTTGGGGTCAGTCAGTGTAATGTTTTTTTGTTTTTGTTTTTGTTTTTTTTTTGTGGAAAGAAATTATAGATTAATACTTTTATATAGCAAAGATGCTTAAATTGATTAAAAAAAGTAATGATATAGATATTTATAATGTTACAAAATATTTCTGTTTCAGATAAATGCTGTTCTTCTATGTTACTTTCCATTCATCAAAAAATTCAGCTGTGTTCACAGGAAGAAATTACATTTAAAATATACTCAAATAGAAAACAGATATTTTAAATAGTAAAACTATTTCAAAATGTTACTGTTTTTGCTGTATTTTGGATCAAATAAATGCAGGCTTGGTGAGCAGAAGAGACTTATAGACTTAAAAATAAATATTAAAAATCTCACAAAAAAAAATTCAGTTGACAAAAAAAAAAAAATAAATAAATAAATAAATAGTGAAGATCTAATCCCTTTATATTCTTCACAGCCTCATTTTTGTCCATGTTAACTTCTATATGATGTCTAACCTGCTTTAGATCTCTTCCTATATGATCCCAATGTCATGAGGAATGGATTCCTGGAAAATATATATATAATTTAACTACTAGGGTAGATTTTTGGTCATGGATGATTTAAATGTCCCCATGTTGAGAGAAATCAGGAGTAATTGCATAGACAGAGGTGTTCACATCTCACTTTTAGTGTGAAATGACCTTTTCAGTTGCAACTTTTTGGGGTTTTGTTCCTAAATATAAAAAGGCAAGCCCAGCTTAGGTGAGAAAATGAATGCATATGTAACAATGCATTTCTTACTTAGTTTAGTTAGTGCAATTAGTTTATTTTCATGGACTAATGCAATAATATAATGCATTACTTTTAAAAGTAACTTTCCCCAGCACTGCTACATGATCATATTCCCATGAGTTAATATGTCGCCTCGGCTAAACTAAGTGAACAAAACAGTTTCATAACCCTTCAATGTTTCAGTTAAGTAAAATGGAAGTAAATAGGCTAATTATGAAAACTATAAATGAGATGTGGCAAAGAAAATGACAAACATCTATACAGTATTTAGATATTAGTTGTGTTTGAGAAGAGAATACATTAAAATATCTTGTCTCACAATTAAAAAGTCTGTCAGTTCATGGAAAAAAAATAAATAAATGTGGTTATTGTGCCAGGTGTGAGCTTCCTGATAAGCAAGTCCTAATAAAGTGTGGAGATACTACACATACTGTTTAAATATCGAACAGATTCTAAAATGAATTTATTTGTAGTTTTGTTTTCGTTCCTAATTATTTCCAGCAGGTGGCGGCATGAGTCAACATTAGAGAAGAGAAGCAGTTCGGACAGTAGAGAGCAGAATCCCATCCTTAAAACAAAGATGAAGAAGAGCAACAAAAACACGCTTTGGGCTTTTAGTGGTCTTTATAGTTGTGGTAATATATAACCATTCGATTGATATATCGTTTGTTATGATAGGACAATATTAGGATAGATAATATAAAGAAAATCTGGAATCTGACGGTGCCAAAAAAATAAAAAATAAAAAATAGAAACATTCAGAAAATCATCTTTAAAGTTGTCCAAATGAAGTTCTTCGCAGTGCATATTAATTTTTTTTTTTTATTAGTAATATTAAAAATAATTTGTATATATTATTTTGATATATTTACTAGTGTTGTAGTCAAGACCATCTAAACCGAGACATAAAAGTCATTGCAGTGGTGAATTTTATGATTTATTATTTTATAGGAATTTTCCTTTTAAATTGGCAAACATATACATGCACAAGCTAAAAACAACTTAACCATCTTTATTCAACACTTATTGTCTGTTTTATCATAAGACTAACATATTACTATGTTGCTGCAAGAAAAAAAGCAAAACATTCAAAATTTAAAATGTAGAAAATTGTAAATACCCAAGACACACACTGGGTGTCAAATGTTTAGAATAATTACGATTTTTCAGTGTTTTTGAATGTTTCTTTTGCTCACCAAAACAACATTTATTTGATAAAAATACAGTAAGACATTAATACTGTACAATTTTATTACAATTTAAAATAACTCAAAATTATTCAGTAATAATAAAGTATTTAATAATAATTGAGCTCTAAATCAGCATATTTCTGAAGGATTGTGTGACTGGAGTTATGATGCTTTTATAACAGCAATAAATTAAAAAATATTAAAAGAGAAACCATTTATTTAAATTATAATAATGTGTCACAATAATACATTTTTTACAGTATTCCTGATCAAATAAATATAGCCTTGGTGAGCAAGAGACTCCTTTCAGAAATATGAACAATTTGTTTCTTTGGGAGCGGTTTAAACAAACTGCAGTGACAAAACATTCACACATCCAAGCTCAACAAGGATAAATGCATATGATCATTATCATATTATCATGATGTTCACAAAGACAATCCACTTGCAATTTAGTGATATCCACACAGTTGTGGTCTTAACCGGTCTTGAAGTAAAAAAAACAGCTGATCTTAAGACCAGTCTCAAGTACTACAACGCTAATATTTACAGTACAAATTTTACAAAATATCTTAATGGAACATGATCTTTACTTAATATCCTAATGATTTTTGTCATAAAAGAAAACTGTATAATTTTGACTATACATTTTGGCTATTGCTACAAATATACCCCAGCGACTTATGACTGGTTTTGCGCTCCAGGGTCACATTTATGACTCTCACTACATGATGGCAAGAGAGCAATGTCATTTTATCATATTAAAAAATAAATAAAGTAAATGGAGAATTTCTGCACTATAATTATTATAAATATCAACAATCAAACATCTGAAAAATGTCTGTACCAAGATTTAAAATTGAAGAAAGCATGCTTGTTTACCTTAATGCTTGAATTGCTGTACCGACCCATAGTTCCCACGGTCATGAAAACCTGAAAAAAACTCATTTTCTTAACAGGAAAGTTACAGAAATAAATGCACAAATAAATGAGACACCATGTGTGACCAGAACTATTTAACAAAAATGTATTTTGTACCTAAATGCTGTTAAACTTCATTGCATCTCTAAATCATCTCTGAACAAACATCAAAACATTTAGTTCACAAACTTCCATGATCAAAATAAGGCAGCTCACACTTGACACATTTTACACTTTTTTTATTAGTTAATTTCATCATGTACAGTTTTGCACACTACACATTTGCAGCCTTGGTTATGAGACAGCTAAATGAATGTACTCTATTCATCCATAAACTCACACACACCTGGGCCTGACTGATTTTTGAGTACACCGTATGAATGCCAGTATGCCATAATAATAACCATATTTCAGTGTAGACAGATTCTACTTGCTCTGAAGAGTTATTTAGCGGAGTATAACACACCAGCTGTGGCTTTATTAATGAAACATCTGACAGGACTGATGCCAAACACACCATCAGCTGAAGGACACAGATTAGTTCAAGCTGCATTCGGTAACTTTGTGTGCTCAAAATGTACAAAATTTATATAAGCAGCGAGTACATCAAGAATTTTTGGTTTTTGGTTCCTCAAGATGCACGCTATTCTCTTTATTAACTGCTTGAGGGCCAAAAGTTGTGCACTGAAACTTTAAGAGATTGGAGAGTTACAGCAGAGTTTACAATTTTCAGCAAACAACGACTTTGATATCTGCTTCTTAAAACTCAACCAGCTTTATGGCGTTTCTGCTTTGGAGCTTCACAGCCCCAGCTCCTGTTAATAAAAACACTCTGGGCATTCTGCTAAACACATTAGTTTGTGTTCAACAGAAGATAAAGTCTAAAAAGGTCCCAGTTTGTTTGGAAACTTACTATTAAAGCTTCCAACATTTTTTTTCCATGCACTGCCTTACAACAAACATGACTGAGTACATGAAACAGTTCACCTAAAAATGAAAATATCCTCACCCTCAGTTCATTCAAGATGTAGAGGAGGTTGTTTCTTTGTCAGATTTGGATAAATGTAGCATTCCATCATAGTGAATGGGTGCCATCAGAATGGGAGTCCAAAGTGCTGATAAAAACATCACAATAATCCACAGCACTCCAGTCCATCAGTTAACATCTTGAGAGACAAAAGCTGAAACAAATTTATAATTAAGACTTTTTTAACTAAAACATGTGTCCATAATCTATAACAATCTATAACATATCTATAACAATGCTATAACAAAGTGGTCAGGGCCTCCATGTATAAAACTTCTCAGAAATGCTCTTAAGAATAGTCTTAAACTTAAGAATCAAAAAGTAGGACTTTTCTAAGAGTAGCAGTCTTTTATAAAGAAGTTAAAAGCAAGTTTCAGTAAAGTCTAAGACTGATTCTTAAGTGTTGACTGAGGGGACACTTAAATGTTGTGAACTAAGGACTACAATGATGTCAACACAAAATGGTGACCCTTGACCTTTGAAATGGCCAATAGTGAGCCACAGCAGCACAACACCAATCATTTGATGCAACTACAATAAAATCATTTAATTAAGACACTATTTAATTTTGCAATGTATTTTTTTAAATGCTTTGCATTGTGCAACACGATCAAAATTATTAATGATTCTTTGAAATCCTTTTCTATTGGTATGTCTCCTCATTTACATTTGGAGCAATGATGTGAACATGAGATCCATCAACAGCTCCAAGAAAGCCCACAATCCTCATAAAAGTGGCTTGTTTTTGCAGCATTTTTTGACGGTCAGTTGGAAAGTCAATGAACTGCCATATAGTAGTGGCCAAGAATTTTTTTTTTTTTACCGATTTTGTAAGAATATTGCACATTTGCTTGGAGTCAGTCGTTTTATTTCTGATAATAACTTAATTTAGGAGCTGAGACCTTGTTTTAACACTTACAAACCTTTATGAATCGCTCTTTATGTTAAATCTAGGAATACGAGCAAAATTACATCATTCTTACAATTTGGACACACTAAACACTAAAATATTTATACCTACAGCCCCTGGTCTAAATCAGGAGAGAAATCTCCAGCCAAAACTGCTCTAAACAGATATGTGGCTGTATTTTGACAACAGGAGATGGACTTTTTCACTGGAGGAAGTGTTATTATGGATTATGGACTTGTATTTGAGTTAAAAACGTCTTAATGATGGATTTGTTTCAGCTTTTGTCTTCTCAAGATGTTAACTGATGGACTGGAGCGGTGTGAATTATTGTGATGTTTTTATCAGCTGTTTGGACTCTCATTCTGACGGCACCCATTCCAGTGAACAAGTCATGTTGACATTTCTCCAAATCTGACCATTCTTGGAATCTAATTTTCATTTTTAGTGAACAACTCCTAATAGGATATTAATGTTATTTAATAAATCAGATACTCCTCAAAATAAAATTGATGGATTTGTTTCAGTTTTTGTCTCCTCAAAATGTTAACTGATGGACTAGAGTGGTGTGGACTACTGTGATATTTTAATCAGCTGTATGGACTCTCATTCTGATGGCACCCATTCACTGCAGAGGATCCAGTGAACAAGTGACGTTAACATTTCTCCAAATTTACCTTTCTTTTTTAGTGAACTCCTCCTAGGATATTAATGCAAATATAATGTTATTTAATAAAACATCAGCTGTTTGGACTCTCATTCTGACGGCACCCATTCCAGTGAACAAGTCATGTTGACATTTCTCCAAATCTGACCATTCTTGGAATTTACGTTTCTTTTTTAGTGAACTCCTCCTAGGACAGTAATGCAGATATGTCATCACTTAAGCATTTTTATAAAAGCGTCCCTGCATTCAACAGTTTTCCTCAGCTTTCGCCAGCTTGGGACAGTGCTTCTTTTTGTGCGTCAGCAGCGTACTCAATCGCCCGAAACACTTCCCACACAGCGGGCACTTGAAGGGCTTCTCCCCGTTGTGCACTCGCTCGTGCGCTTTCAGCGAATCCAAGACGGTGAAGCACAACCCGCAGCGCAGGCACTTGTACGGCTTCTCTCCGGTGTGAATCCTCTGGTGGCGCTTCAAGTAAATGAGTCTGGTGAAGGCCTTCCCGCAGTCGAAGCAGACGTGCGGCTTCTCGCCGGTGTGGATCTTCTGGTGCTCTTTAAAATTGTGGTGCCACAGAAAGCCCCGGCCGCACTGCGTGCACACGAAGGGCCGTTCGGCGGCGTGCGTTTTGACGTGCTTCTGGAGGTGCCGAGCCTCGATGAAGCTCTTTCCGCACTGGGTGCATTGGTACAACTTCTCTCCCGAATGCTTCTTCATGTGACCCACTAGGTTTCCGTGATAGATGAAGCTCTTTCCGCACTGAGGGCACGTGAAGGGCCTTTCTCCGGAGTGAATCCGTATGTGAATCTTCAGGTTCCCCTTGTGCGTGAAATGGCGTCCGCATTGGGGGCAGGTGAAGGGTTTGAGTCCGGTGTGGATCTTCATGTGATGCAGGAGGCTTCCTTTATGCGTGAAGCTCTTTCCGCACTGGTTGCACGCGAAGGGCTTCTCTCCGGTGTGGATGCGCATGTGATCGGTCAGATTGTCTTTGTGGATGTAGCTCTTGCCGCACAGATGGCAGACGTGCGGCCGTATGCCGGTGTGCACTCTGAGGTGGTTCTTAAGGCTCTGCTTGTGAATGAAGCTCTTGTCGCACTGATCGCACTGGAACGGTTTGTCCACGGTGTGGATCCTGTAGTGGTCCATCAGGTGCTCTTTGCACGCAAAACTCTTCTGACACTGAAAGCAGGAGAAGGGCAGTTTGCACTCCGGCGCGGGAGCTTTCGGCGTCAGCTTGGCTTCGGTTTCGGAGCAGCTCTCGCCGGAGTGGATCCTGAAGTGGTCCATCAGGTGCTCTTTAGACTCGAAGCTCATTTTGCACTCGAGGCAGGTGAAGAAAAAGCCGCCCGCTCTCTGAGCTCTTTTCTGAGACAAGCTCTTCCCAGTCCCTGAGCAGGTTAAAATCTTCTGTCCGGTGAAGATGTGCTGGGGATCCTCCTGATCCTTGTCCACATTCAGCTCTTCACGCTCCTCTTTCACTGGCGTCGGGGCTGAGGTGAACAAAAGAAAAATAAATAAATAAATCACAAAAACAGAGGGCTGTCAAAGTCATCTTAAAGACAAATGCAAGGTTCCCACTCTAAGCCAAATGTCAAATTCCCTGACTTTCCCTGACTAAAAAGCTGAATTTCCATGACCTATAATGAACCGGTCGATCCTTTTGCCAGCTTTATTTACTTACATACACTTTTTTTTTTTTGCTTTTACCTGTTAAATGCACTTTGATATTTTTTTGTACTATTTTAACAAAGATTTCAGGGGTTAAATGCTCTGAAGGATTTTCAGTTTGTAATCAAGTTCATCATTCAGTCTTTTTATTTTTTCACAATTAGTTTTTGCTTTTCTATTGTCTACTTTTAACACCCAGTATTTGAAGTGGTCATTTTGTAGCCAAAGATCTTGATATTTACATTTTCCTGAGAATAAAATTGTGCTGAAAAATAGCCTAATTATAAAAATAGGCAAAACGTGCGAAACAATGCAATTAAAAAAAAAATACTGTATAGAAAAATTGTGATAAATGGAAACTAAAATTTCAAGCAACGAACAAAAATCCCTGATATTCCATGACTTAGACCAAACAAATTAAAAATTCCCTGACTTTCAATGACTGGAATAGACCTTTTAAAATTCCATGATATTCCAGAAAATCCATGACCCGTGGGAACCCTGCAAATGTGACCCTGGATTAGCTTTCCACTGATGCATGGTTTGTTAGGATGCAACAATATTTGTCTGAGATGCAACTATTTGAAATCTGCAGGGTGCAAAAATCTAAATATTGAGAAAAATCGCCTTTAAAGTTGTGCAAATTAAGTTCTTAGCAATGCATATCAATAATCAAAACTTAAGTTTTGATATATTTACTATCTTCATGGAACATGATCTTTATTTAATATCCTATTTTTGGCATAAAAGAAAAATCGATCATTTTGACCCATGCAATGTATTTTTGGCTATTGCTAGACTGGTCTTGTGTTTCAGGGTCACATTTATAAGTGTCAATAAATCTTTGTAAAATACTTCTAGCCTTTTCCTCATACCTCACACACTTTATGGATTGAATTTTGTTCAAATACATGAACGTGCATCTATTGACAAAGAACTGTAACACACGAAAAACTGATCTTTTCATTTAAAAGTTAAAGTTTACTCAAGTAAGAGGAATTCCTCTCTGAAAAAATTTCAGAATAATATTTTGTTGTTTTTAAAAAAAAAAAAAATATGTACGATGTATTGAACAATCATCTGTGCAAAAAAAAAAAGTAAACACTATAATACTACAAATTATAAATGTCATGCAATGATATATTCAAATAAAATTTCAATCATCAATATTGGAAAAAAAAAAAAAAACTTGCATTTTTTGTGGCCGTGGTTCACGAATTTCATGAAAGTTCATGAAATTTTGTGTGTAATTTTAACAAAAATGTGTGTAAATATTTTTTATTAATAAAATGCAGGAAAATAAAAGTAAATTCAACTGTTTCATTTATCAAACATTATGACTTTTCTTCTCACAATTTTGAGTTTATATCATACAATTTTGAGAAAAGATAAAAAGTAAGAACTGTAAGACAAAGTCAGAATTGCATGAAGTCAGAAACATGCGACAAAAAGCCACAATTTAATTTTATTCAATGGCAGAAATGATCAGATAATCAATATGGTTTTAGCTGAAAAATATTCGGAATGATGTTTAAATTACCATTCTTCTCCAAATGGATCTGAAAAGTGAAAATATAATGTTTTCATCTAAAAGTTAAAGTTTACTAAAGTAAGATGAATTCCTCTCTGAAAACTTTTCAGAATAATATTTTGATTTTTGTTAGAAATAAATGTAGGATCCATACATTAGGACTGTTTTTGAACAATTATCTGTGCAAAAAAAAAAAAAAAAATTAAATGCTATAATAATACAAACTATAAATTCCATGCAATGATATATTCAATAAAATTTCACCAACGATATTGAAAGAAAAAAAAAAAAAACTTGCATTATAGTTTTTTTTTTTTTTTTTTGTGGTGGTGGTGGTGGTTCAGGAGTTATTTTACATTTTATGTGTCATTTTCATTTTTTTATTAATAAAATGCAGGAAAATAAAAGTAAATTTGACTGTTTATCTTATCACAATTATGACTTTTCTTCTCACAATTGTGAGTTTATATCTTGCAATTCTGGGAAAAGTTAAAAAGTAAGAACTGTAAGACAAAGTCATGAAATAATCAGATAATCAATATGGTTTTAGTTTAAAAATATTTGGAATGATTTTTAAATTACCATTCTCCTCCAAAATGGAAAGTGAAAATATTAGTCTTTGAATGCACAATATTGACTGCCACAAAATTATCTTATATTTGTCCCTCATTTCTTAAAAGAAAAAAAAAAACATGGTAATCAGTGGCACATTTCTAAACATTTAAAAGCGTACTATTTCAATACTGCAGACACCTGTACAATATACAAAAAATATGTGGAAAAGATGGCCTTTTAACTTGTTCTATGCATAATAATAATTCAGATTTTTTTCTCTCAAAATGGTGCTTTTCATGGGCGCGTCCGCGCAAACTGCTGCTCTCACGAACGCGCATAGCTCAAGATTTTCGTTGAATAAATTCCATTTCGGTTTGTTTCTCCGCTAAACACCACCGTATGTTTTGGGATTTATGGTGCATTTATGGTGCTTTTGCATCCTTTGAACGTTTGCAAAGGGAGTCGCCTTATGCAAACACAAGCAAGCAAATAAAAAAACAAAACCTTGTGTTTAAAAAACAAAGTCAGTCACATGGCTTTAGAACAGCAGCGAGGCGAGTCAATAATGACTGGATTTTGGACTGGATCCATTATCCATTCCTTCAACAGCAGAAAACACCAATATAGCTCTGTCAAACTTAACCTTATATTATTGTAATTAAATACAAAACTAGAGTCATGCAGAGCATGCGTTTCCCTCATCTGTGCAATCAGTTATTCACAGACACCCAATGTTTTGTTCTTGTAATCAGTCAATAATGAAGAAACAAACCTCTTGGTTCCTCCGTTTGCTCGTGTTTTACTCTCCACGGCTCGGGGATTGTCATTTCCTCACTCTCTTCTTTTATAAAGTCCATCTTTACAGACATCATCTGATAAAGCTGGAGTTGTTTGGGGCCTGTTTGGAAACGAGTCTTCTTCTCAGTCCGAAATCACTGCGATATTCGCCTCATTTTTGGCCAGATTCAAATATTCCTACTAGGCACTAAATGTACGCCATTTTGAGTCAATCGAGGTATATTTTTACTTAATATCTAACGTTGTTGACTATTAAACGCTATTGAGCAATGGACTGCTGCTAACGAAAGATGGCAAAAGCTACTGCTGCTGCTGCTTCTTCTTGAGTTTTAGAGGCGGTTGGCAAACACGCGTTTGGAGCGCTAGCGCCGCCTGCCGGACAGGAGTGTGAAGCGGCGTCGCGCATTAGGCCAAACCAATCAAGAACCTCTCTCTTCTCATTTAAAATAAACAATTAGAGCAACTCCAGGAAAGATAGAAAGGAAAAAGATGAAACATTATCATAAAAACCAAAACAAGTGTATGTATAATTAAGTTGGCTGGAGAAAGACAATTTTCTGATCTGCTATTTTCTTCCTAGCCAATTTTTTGTAACTGCTACTCGTCCTAGAGCTTTAACTCTACAAACTCCAAACTCAGATCTCCAGACTGATCTGACTATAATATTACGATTTTCCTAAAAATAACGATTAAAACTGGGAAAAATCCCATAGACTTACATTGAAGGAATGTTCAAATGAGCCAAGACTAATCAAACTCACACTGACAAAACTCCCACAATCCCTTTAGACTTCTGTGTGCTATTTCTAAAGCATTCAAACTAACTTGCTACTCATGCTAACAGTATGCTAATAGCAAGCTAATCATGCTAAAACATGTTAACAACTTGCTAATAATGCTATAAACATGCTAGTAACTTGCTAATCATGCTAACAACTTGTTAACCATGATGTAAACATGCAAGTAACTTGCTAGTAATGCTAAACACATGCTAGCAACTTGGTAATTGTGCTGAAACATGCTAACAACATACTGTCAACATGCTAGTCATGTTATAAGCATGCTAATAATTTGCTAATTAGGCTACTGCTAAAACATGCTAGTAACTTGCTAATCATGCTAACAACTTGCTAATCATGCTAAAAACATGTAAGCAACTGGCTAATCATGCTATAAACATGTTAGCAACTTGTTAATCATGATAGAAACATGCTAGCAACTTGATAATCGTGCTAAAACATGCTAACAACATGGTAGTAACTCACTAATCATGCTACAAACATGCTAGTAACTTGCTAATCATGCTAACAACATGCTAGTAACTTGACAATAATGCTAGTAACTTGCTAATCATGCTAGAAACATGTTAGTAACATGTTACTAATTCTAGAAACATGTTAACAACTTGATAATCATGCTAGAAACATGCTAGAATCTTGCTAATCACGCTAGTAACTTGACAATAATGCTAGTAACATGCTAATCATGCTAGAAACATGTTAGTAACATGTTAATAATTCTAGAAACATGTTAACAACTTGATCATGCTAGGAACATGTTAGTAACATGCTAATCATGCTAACAACTTGTTGATCATGCTAGGAACATGTTAGTAACGTGCTAATCATGCTAGAAACTTGTTAATCATGCTAGAAACATGCTAGCAACTGGCTGATAATGTTAAAAACATGTTAACAACATGCTAATAATGCTAGAATCATGCTAGCAACATGCTAGCAACTTGGTAATCATGCTAACAACATGCTAGTGATATGCTAATCATGCTAACAACATGTTAGTAACCTGCTAGTCATGGTAGAAACATGCTAAAATCATGCTAGTAACTTGTTAATCATGCTAGAAAAATGCTAATCATGCTAGAAATGTGTTAACAACATGCTAGCAACTTACTAGTGACATGCTATCTTCTATCTATCCATCCGTCCAGCCATCTATCTAACATTAAGCTTTTTAAAACTACTTTAAACTTCAAAAACTTTTTATCTTTTTTAAAATGTCTTAAACTTTTTATTCTTTCTGGTCTGGCTTTCTCAAGCCAACTTAAAGTATGTCTTGACAAACTTTTTTTAATCTAGTTCATCATAACATTTCAAAAAAACTGATAAAAAATGAACAGTAAGTAAATGCACTATTCAATTCTTCCCATTGTTTGTAAAGAAGAAATGCATGTATGTTTTGTTTTGTGGTTGTTGAATTCAAAGAATTAATGCATATGCAATTAAAGTGGCCAGCAGACGCAGGATATGCATGTTGATTTATTGGTCAAACACTTAATCATACAAATGATCTTTCATCAAACTTAACAGTTTGACTAGATAAGTTTCAACATCCAAAATAAAGCTGAAGATGCAGGTTTTTAGTCGTATTATCCACTTATGCAAAGCACCCTGGCTGGTACTGTCATCATATTTAGTATCATACTCTGCATTATATTCAATATTTGTCACTTAAAGGGTCAAATCAGCCATTTGTGCTGCATCAAACTGATCGTGATGCTCCTGATCTGTAAATGATCAGAATCTGTAATGTCCCCTTCAAGGAAAGTCTGTTCACTTAGTGACCAAATTTGCAGGCACACAAGACCAAGTCCCATCTACTTCAATTGGAAAACAGCAGAGGTGGAGGTAAGTCACACATGTGCAAGTCTCAAGTCTTAAACTTGTCTCAAGCAAGTCCATGTCATTTTTTGTGAGAATCAAGCAAATCAAGTCACTGCTTTATGTCAAGCAATTAAAGTCCAGTCGTAGCTTGGGTCAAACAAGTCACTGTCAAGTCATACAAATGTTTGATGATTTAACTTAATTTATATATTAAAATAGGCTGAAACTACAGTAGTTATGGACTATGGGAGTTTTATTTAAAAAAAAAAAAAAACTACTCAAAAGGTGTCCACATACAGCTAAGTTGTTAATACAATAAAAATTGAAAAATAAAAAATAAATAAAAAATTAAAACTAAAATATACATAACTGAAATTATACCAACATAAAAGCATTTAGATACAGCTGTTTCAAAATGCCTCAAACATTGCAGAAAACCATGAAAAAGTATTAAATAATTGAAGTATAATGGTTTTTATGCCACCAAATGGCATTCTTTAAACAGACATCACCTTTACGGGACATAAACACATCCTTAAGTTAGATCCTTCCTTTTTAACGAAAGAACAGCAAGAAAAAAACATGAATTGAATCACACAAACCTCACCAGTTTTAGTTTTTTTTGTTTTGTTTGTCTGTGTATTGAGTTCACAAGTCTGTTTTTCTAGTATAACCTTTGACTAGCCAAGATGTTAGCATTAGCTACAATTTACATTACATTTAGTCATTTTGCAGATGCTTTTATCCAAAGCGACTTACAAATGAGGACGATGGAAGCGATCAAAATAAAAAAAAAAGTGCAATGAAATGTAAGCACTATAACAAGTCTCAGTTAGCTTAATGCAGTAAACGGAGCAAGGTTAGTAAATAAATAAAAAGAAAACAGATAGAACAGATAGAAGAAAAAATAATAAAGCAAGCTAATGTGAGTTTTTTTATTTATTTATTGTATAATAAATAAAAAGAAAACAGATAGAAAAATAAATATTAAAAAATATACAAATATAAACATGAATATAAAAAGAAAGGGCCCGATTTTCCTGATGTTGAATAAAGCAAATCTGCAGGACTGGGCAGTTTAAGCAATGAAATAAAAAAAAAGTGTGGGATTTGAAGTGTCAAATAAAATTCTAAGTGTGGTGGTTGTATCACATATATTTGTGTTGCAGGCCTTGCATACTGCTGTTCTTCTTTATTGCCCTTTTCTTGAAGGGTTAAGGGTTAAAATGGAATGTTTACACAGAGTCATTTAAATGTAATTATGTTCAGCTCTGTTTTGCATGTAAGCAACAGTAAAGTAAAGGCAGGGAAGTGACAAGTAGACTACTACATCTTTCAAAAATCACACAGTTAACGCCTCTGTATTCAAGAAAACAAACAGATATTTACCTAAACACAAGTTATTTCGAGTCATTTAACTCAAGTCCAAGTCAAGTCTTTTATGAATATTTGTCAAGCAAGTCTCAAGTCCTAAAATTTGTGACTTAAGTCTGACTTGAGTCAAGTCCCCCACCTCTGGAAAACACTGAATCTTTTTTGCCCAAACAGCATTAATAAAGTGCATATTTAAGGTTGGTCCAGTCAAAACGCACATGCAATCATCAGAGTCAGCACACTGTGAACTGTTGGGAACTAGAGCATCTGACAGAAGAAGGCGGGACATTCATTTAAAAACCGGGACTTATTCGGACATATTGCATGTTAGCGATTCTCCTACTCATCGTAATGAGAGTCTGACTGAATGGACTCTCAATTTGTATTTGTGACATAAAAACATATCTATTTAATTTGCAAATGTCATTTTATTTATTTGTGTGTTCAGTTCTTTTTTTGAAACTTAAGTATTTGTGGATGTCAAGATGAAAACTGATTTTCACCCTTGAATTTGGTTTACTGTACTATGAATGATGATAACGCATACTATAGACACACTTTGTTTTTTCTCTGCTGATACTGTAAATCTGCCTCTTCAGCATCCACCTCTGTCACGACAAACACACAGAGTCTGCGACTGGTTTTATTTTTTCCTGTTGAGTGCTCAGCTGTATTGTAGAACAGGCATCAAACTCAGTTTTACGTTATACATAACCTCAACTGACTAAAACTATTTCGCCACGCATCACATTTATAAGTGCTTGCACTCCAGACTTAAAGGTCTGAAAACAGTGTTATATACTATAGAAGGCATCATTTCTATTTCCAAAGCGATGCATCAAGCTTGTTATGTTGTATGACTGATGCATGAGTTTTATTTCATGTTATTCAAAATACTGCTAAAGGAATAGCTCACTCAGAAATGGAAATTAGTTCAAAATGTGCTCATTCTCAGGCCATCCAAGACAGAGATGTGTTTGTTTCTTAATCAGATTTGTATAAATGTGTCATTCCAATACTGTCTCACCAATGGATCCTCTGCAGTGAATGGGTGCCGTCAGAATGAGAGTCCAAACAGCTGATAAAAACATCACAATAATCCACAGCACTCCAGTCCATCAGTTAACCTCTTGAGAAGACAAACGCTGAAGCAAATCCATCATTTTTAACTAAATTACCCATAATATCGGTCAAAAGTTTGGACACACCCTTTCATTTAATGTTTTTTAAAGAAGTTTCTTATGCGTATCAAGGCTGTTTTCACTTGATCAAAAATACAGAAAAAAATGTAATATTGTGAAATATTATTAGGATGTAAATCAATGTTTTTCTATATTAATATACATGAAAATTGAATTTATATCTGTAATTAAAGCTGAATTTCCAGAATCATTACTCCAGTCTTCAGTGTCACATGATCCTTCAAAAATCATTCTAATGGAAACAGGTTTTTTTTTTGCAACCTGTGATACTTTTTTCAAAAAAGGTTAAAAAAGAACAGCATTTATTTAAAATAGAACTGTTTTCTAACAATATACACTACTGTTCAAATGTTTGGGGTCAGTCCATTTTTATTCTTTCTTTTTTGGAAAGAAAGTAATACTTTTATTCACCAAGCATGTGTTAAATTAATACAAAGTGATAGCATAGATTTATATTTTGAATAAAAGCTGTTCTTTTTAACTTGTTATTCATCAAAGAATCCTGAAAAAACAATCACAGGTTGCAAAAAAATATTTGTCAGCACAACTGTCTCCAACATTGATAATTATAATAATAAATCAGTGTATTAGAATTATTTCTGAAGGATCATGTGACACTTAAGACTGGAGTAACAGCTGATGACAATTCAACTTTGCATCACAGGAATAAATTATATTGTACAGTATATTAAAATAAAAAAACATTATTTTATATTGTAATAACATTTTGCAATATTACTGCTTTTTTTTCTGTATTTTTGATCAAATAAATGCAGCCTTGATGAGCAGAAGAGACTTCTTTAGCAAATATTTACATTTAGTGATTTTGCAGAAGCTTTTATCCAACGTGACTTAGAAGCAATTAGACCAACAAAAGAGCAACAATTTTTTTTTTAATAAATAAAATGAAAAGTAGTTAGAATAGAAATAGAATAGAGAGTGCTAGTGTTAGAGGGTCAAGTGTAGATGGATGTCTTCAGCTGACAGCTAAAGACTCAGCTGCTCATATCAAGGTTGGGCAGCTTAGGTAAAAGTCTTGAAAGTGATTTTGTGCATCTATTAATTTCTGGAGGGCACATAAGTGCCTAGGTGAGGGGCACAGAGTCAGCGGTTGTTTTGTAGGCAAACATCAATGCCATGAGATTTATGCAATCAGCTTTAACCCTTGTGCGTTAAAAAAAAGTTATACATAGGTGCAAAATGCAATTTTTTTTATAAAAATATGATTTATTAATATTTTTTTCCACTTTCACTGATGTCGATTTTTAACCAGCATCTGTTCTATTCATAATGACCAAACATTCATTCATTTTCAGAATTTTAATGCTTTAAAAGCTGGTTTCTTTCATCCTCATCTTCTAATGCACCTGTGTGCTGACTGTCAGCTCCAGAGCTTCCTCTGCTGAGTAACGTCTCTTCATCTTACAATGAAATGACCAAGCCCTCAAGCTCCACATATTTATAGGTTTGTCTGTGAGAACACCTGTGTCAACTCAAACTTCTAGCTCACCTTTTATCTCTGTACAAAAACAATCACAAATGAAAAAGTGCAATCCAGGATGAAGATGTGTGTTTGGGTGAAAAAGAAAAATCCTCAAAGCTCATTAACCTTCTTTGACCTTATTCATAGTTTTCATATGACCCTATGACCCTGCCAATGGTGTGACTCATATATATGGAGCGGGATTTTTGATTTCCAGCACAACATCATTTCTTTCAAACTAATTACAAACATTACATTTTCAGTATTTTTTTTCAGTAATTTCAGTAATTATAGCTGCATTATGTTTCCAACTGACTCTATAATAGACTAATATGCATAAGCAGAAAACACAAATAAAGCGAGTATTTCTTTTATATGCCAAATTCGAAAAAATTACACAATCTAGTAAGAAATGGTCAAAATGTAAAATTTGAAGCCTTGCCGATAGAATGAATGCCTATTAGCAAATATCGTATCATTTTATAGTCAAATGGTCCTGGGTTAAAAAAAAATACAAGTTTTAATGGGTTTCAATGTGGATATTTTTGTCCTTAAGGCCCTGAGTGTGAGTATTTTTTTGTAAAAGGGTATTTTTTTTAAGGGTAAAATTGATTTTCTTGAACTTCCAATAAAAATACACACCTGAAGCAAAATCTATGCAGTTGGCATTAACACAGGCACACTTATAACAAAAAACAAAACTGAAATGGACAAAAATGTCCATAAGGTCGCACAAGGGTTAAATCTGATGAAGAAACAAACTCATCTACATTTTGAATGACCTTGAGGGTGAGCACATTTTGGCTGAACTATTGCTAGATTATAAAAACCGCTGATATTCTGCATTCAATTGGCACAAACACACCTGTCCCCATAGGTGAACCTCCTCACTGCCTCAGCTTTGGACAAGCCTTTTTTAAATGCTTCCCTAGATTTCCATATCGACTAAAAGTCTTCCCGCAGGAGGGACAGAGGTACGGTTTTTCTCCCGTATGAACTCTCTCATGTACTTTAAGGGCTCCCGAAACCGTGAAGCTCTTTTCACAGTGTGAGCACTTGTACGGTTTTTCTCCAGTGTGGATCCGTTCATGTACTTTCAGCTCACCGGCTCTAGTAAAAGTGCTCCCGCAGTCCAAACACACATAGGGTTTCTCACCAGTATGTATTTTTTGATGGTCCTTATACCCATTGAGCCAGAGAAAGCTCTTCCCGCAGAAGGAACAAACATACCGCCGTTCGTCTTCGTGAATCCTCATGTGCGTCTTCAAGTGCACCGCTAGGAAAAACTTCTTGTCGCAGCGCTGGCAGTGAAAGGGTCTTTCTCCGGTGTGAGACAGCAGGTGTGTTTTGAGATTGCAAGCCTCTGAAAACCTCCGTCCGCATTCGGGACACTGGTGCAGCTTCTCTCCTGAATGTACTTTCATGTGTCTTTTCAGGCTGTTTTGATGTGTGAAACTCTTCCCGCACAGCATGCACGCAAAAGGCTTCTCTCCGGAGTGGATTTTCATGTGCTCCTTCAGGCCTTCCTTCTGCGTGAAGCTCTTCCCGCACTGAGGGCAGGTGAAAGGCTTTTCTCCGGAGTGAATGCGCAAGTGTCTCTTCAGATCTCCTGAATTTGCGAAACTCTTTCCGCACTGAGCGCAGGTGAACGGTTTCTCTCCGGTGTGAATCCGTATGTGCCGCTTAAGGTCTCTTTTACAAGTAAAACTCTTTCCACACTGTGGACATGTAAAAGGACTATTGGGCTCTGTTGTTTTTTCAGTCTGACAGCAACTAAAAGATTTCTCTCCACTTATGAAACGTCGAGGTTCCTGATTCTGCCGTTTCTCCTCCACTTCATTCACTTCTTCACTTTCCGCTTTCACTTCCACCAAGTCTAAAATGAACACAAAATTAGTTAAAAATCAATTAAAGTGTTGGTTTTTAATTATTTCATGTGCCTAAATGGTTTAAAGAAGATATATTGTAGAATGTAGGAAAACAAATATGTGACCCTGGAGCACAAAAACAGTCTACAGACATTTGTAGCAATAGACAAAAACACATTGTATGGGTCAAAATTATTGATTTTTCTTTTATGCCGAACATCATTAGGATATTAAGTAAAAATCATGCTTCATTAAGATATTTTGTAAACTTTCTACAGTAAATATATGAAAAAATAATTTTTGATAAGTAATATGCATTGCTAAAAGCTTAATTTGGACAACTTTAAAGGCGATTTTCTCAATATTTAGATTTTTTTTGTTGTTGTTGCACCCTCAGATTCCAGATTTTCTAATAGTTGCATCTCTGCCAAATATTGAAAAGCTTATTTATTCAGCTTTGCAAAAACCATTTGTGACCCTGGAGCACAAAACCAGTCTTAAGTCGCTGGGGTATATTTGCAGCAATAGACAAATATACATTGTATGGGTCAAAATGATCGATTTTTCTTTTATGCCAAAGATCATTACGATATTAAGTAAAAATCATGATCCATTAGGATATTTTGTAAACTTTCTACAGTAAATATATTAAAAAATAATTTTTGATAAGTAATATGCACTGCTAAAAACTTAATTTGGACAACTTTAAAAGTTTATTTATTCATCTTCGCAAAAAACATTTGTGACCCTGGAGCACAAAACCAGTCATAAGTCACTGGGGTATGTTTGCAGCAATAGACAAATATACATTATATGGGTCAAAATGATTGTTTTTTCTTTTATGCCAAAAATTATTAGGATATTAAGTAAAGATCATGTTCCATGAAGACATTCAGTACATTTCATACGCTAAATATATCAATATACATTTTTTATTAGTTATATGCATTGCTAAAAACTTCATTTGGACAACTTTTCTCAATGTTTTGATTTTTTTGTACCCTCAGATTCCAGATATTCAAATCTTTTTCTTTTTATTCAAGTTAATGTATAAATCTCAATTTAGAAAAATTGACACGTATGACTGGTTTTGTGGTCCAGGGTCACATACATATTGCTTGTCCCTACTGACTTCTTTTTAATATATTTTCATAATGACATCAATGGGGACCAGCAACTGTTTGGTTACCAACATTTTTAACACTTTTCTTTCACGTTAAACAAAAGTAATCACATACAGGTGTGCAACAACTTGTGGGTGAGTAAATGATGACAGAATTTTCATCTTTGAAAGAACTGTCACTTTAAATTATGCCATATTCATGTTAATGCAATCAGATATTGTACATTAAACCTATTTAAAATGTTATTTTACAGCCCTATCTTTTGCATGTCAGCAGACATTAAAGAAGAATCAAGAATGACACCAACCTCTCTGTTCCTCAGTTTCTTCCTCTTTTACTTTGTGGCTTTCTCTCTCCTCTTTAACAAACTCCATCTTTACATGTTAAACCTGCGTGTTTGGACACGAGACTTTGTCAGGTTTGTGCTTATAATTCATCACTGATGAGTAAATTCATGTTTTCCTCATGTGTGGAGTCGCTTTCCTCAGAAAATGACATAAGTTTTGGCGCCATTTACGAGAAACCATCTATTAGCGCTTGATATAAAGCTGTAAAATACTGCATTATGTCATCTACAATCGTTCACATTACCGCCTCAGAAGGATCTTTAACATCTTGTACAGGTTTAAACCACGTCTAAAGTTTCGTGCAGTTGATACTCGACCAATGCAGAAGCGCTCCTTCAAAACAAATCACTCCTCCTTCCGTAAACTGCAGCCTGAGTCGCGTTTGACGCACGCAGCACGTACGGCGTCACGGACAGCAAAATAAAAGTCCGCTTAATTCTCATGGGCATTTGTTGTCATACAGTTGTGCTCAAAAGTTTACATACCCCTTGCGGAATCTGCAAAATGTTAATTCTTTTAGCAAAATAAGAGGGATCATACAAAATGCATGTTATTTTTTAATTTAGTAGAGAGACCTGAATAAGATATTTCACATAAAAGACATTCACATTCCACAAGATTATAAGATTATAAGTAATAGATTATAACTTAAATTTATAATTTATATTAACTTAAACTTTTTGGTCTTCTTTATTTCATAATATCTCTTGGGTTAAAGCATGAAAATTGGCAAATAGGTTTTGTATCAATAACAAAATTAAGGAAGTGTCTTACAAAATACTTCATAGAATTGATCCTGCTAAGCATGTTTTGGAAAGATTTAAGCTTGATATTTAAAATTCTTGTGAATTTTTATGGTCAAGAAAAATAAAGCATTTTGCATATTTTTTTATTGTATTTACTCAAGATTATTTTGGAAGGACATGGAATTCTATATTAACAAAAAAAAAAGGAATGTATGATAGAAATTAGTGTATTTTATGTGCTTTTTTACACAGAAAATGAACATTTGAATTGTGGAGAGCGGCATATTGTACATTTGTTTATTCTGTTAGGAAAATTCCATATACATAAGAAAAAGTGGGCTCATATAGACCAATTTCTTCCTATTTCTTCCTATTTATTAATGACTTCAAATTGTATGTAAATGTAAATTGTATGTAAATGCTCAGAAAGCATTGAAATGTATGTAATTTTATTTATTTTTCTCTTTTTGTTTTCTCTCTCTCTCTCTCTGGCAGCTAATGTTAATTTGACATTTGAAGAATATATACTTGTGGCATTGATTTAATAAAATATAAAAATAAAAAAATATTAAATAAATAATAATAATAATAATAATAATAAATAAATAAATAAAAGTCCACCCAAAATGTTTATTTTTGTAGTTTGCTCATCTGTAATAGACAACTAAATCGAAATTCGTTGTGTTTTAGCGTTTGATGTTGATTATTAAATTAAAACAAGTTCAACTATTAAAATGCCTTTTAAACAATCAAGCAAACAAATAAATGTAGAATACTAAAGTTATAGTTATTGATGTAGAATTGATGTGCCATTGGCCATAATACATTTATACATATTTAATGTTGTTTATATATATATTGTTTATATATACACTGCCGTTCAAAAGTTTGGGGTCAGTAAGACTTGCAATTTTTTTAATGAAGTCAAGGCTGCATTTATTTGATCAAAAATACAGAAAATAAACTGTAATATTACAAAATGTTATTACAATAGAAAATAATGGTTTTTATTTTCATATACTTTAAATTTTTTGTTTTTTTTTCAAGAACAACATTTATTCAAACTATAAATCTTTTCTAGCAATGTAAATCTATTATGTCACTTTTTATTAATGTAACAATTTATTCATTTCTTTCAAAAAAAAAAAAGAAAAAAAAGAATAAACATTTGACCCCAAACTTTTGAACGGTAGTGTATATATATATATATATATATAGTTTGTCTCTGATTTGTAATAACAAGTTTGGTGCATCCGAGTCAAAAAGGTGTCATAACCCTTATGAAAATTAACCATGGTTTTATTATAGTAAAACTGTAGTGACCATGTTTTTTGGCATATTGATTACCATTTAGCATATAGCAACAGTTTTACTTCAAATACCATGGTTAAACTATAGTGACACCATGATTAATTAGTGTTTTTTTGGTTTTATTTGTAGCAAAGACATGGTTATTTTTTCATAACTTAGCAATATATCCATTTAAAAAAGGCAAACACAAATAGTAACGTTTATAATACCCCCTACAAACCTCTCCAATAATACTTAATAAAGAGTATTATTGCAAGTCTGTGGAGAAATTACTGTTATTTTTGATTAATTATGCAGGTGTGCAGCTTTCTATGGAGGTTAGGATACATGTTCACGTTTTTAATTTCTCATTTTTGTTATGTAGAAAATGAACAGTGCAGATAAATGTCTAAATTACATTTTTTTAAATGTGTCATTATTGTGTAAAAGTTTTTTTTTGTTTTAAATGCATTTTTAAAACAGCTTTAAATTCCACTATATGATAAAATTATGACAGAATCATAGAACACTGTTAAATTATGCAATAACAAATGCACTGAAAACTTGACTGAATGACAACTACGATATACAATCAAACCAAAAAATATTCAGACACCAGATTTTATTTTTTTTACTAGTGTGTGCAGGACACTAGAGTTCATTTATAAGTGGGGATAGTAAAATAAACATATTATACCCAAAAATGCTTCATACAGTGGACTACCAGTTACACTGATAGAAAACTGGGACCAAACATTTCAGATACTTCGACCTGACCATGTTTTGGTGACCAAATGTTTGTTCTTTAATTGCTAACGTAGCCTTTTTGCACCAGAGACTGAACAAAATCAAGCATTGCTTGGTAATTAGTCAACATAGTATTGAAAATTGTCCAAATATTGTCATACTATCATTTTTTGCTTGATTGTAATCCATTACATACCTTTCTATTAAAGTTATCTGACATTACTAAGATGAATTTGATCTGGCAGAGTTTATCTCTGAGTTCTTGTCATATTATATTAGCATTTTCTAAACTATAGCAAATAAACTGTGATAATGCGAGAAATGTTAAAGGTGTCTGAGTACATTTTGGTTTATCTCAGCGCAAATATCAAATCCTGGGAGCATCTACCACCAAAAAAACAAACTGATTTAACTATAAACCCAGGCTTGGTTTGCAACAGATCAGGCTTACAGACTTCATATTCTTCATTTTATTAAAGTGACTGTCAGATATTTTAACACAAACAATTAAGAGCAAAGGTTGGAAGGCAGGCAACATTCATAAACAAGCCACTGATGCCAGGAAGGACAGACAAACTAATACAAAAGGGCATGATTAAAATAGACAGAATCCAATTTATGATGAATATGGCAATAACAGTGGGGATATTTAGGCTCTGCAAACACATGACAAAACTAAACATGTATTTATTCAGAGTCAGTTTAGGCTTGAAGCTACATCTGGAGTAAAGAGGAATTTAAAGGCACAGTTTTTAAGCAGTTCCAGTTTGTAGCGCTGCTATAAACCAGGTTCAGTAATACACTGCCGCTCAAAAGTTTGGGATCAGTAAGATTTTAAATGCTTTTTAAAGGAGACTTTTCTGCTCATCAAGGCTGTGTTTATTTGATTAAAAATACAGAAAAAAACTGTAATATTGTGAAATGTTAATGCAATTTAAAATAGTTGGTTTCTATTTTAATATACTTTAAAATATAATTTATTCCTGTGATGCAAAGCTGAATTTTCAGCATCATTACTCCAGTATTCAGTGTCACATGATCCTTCAGAAATCATTCTAATATACTGATTTATTATCAGTTTTGCTGCTTATTTTTTTGGAACCTGTGATACTTTTTTCAGGATTCTTTGATAAATAAAACGTTAAAAAGAACAGCATTTATTTAAAATAGAAAACTTTTGTAACAATAAACACCTCGTTCAAAGTTTGGGGTCAGTACTTTTTTTTCTTTCTTTCTCTCTTTGAAAGAAATTAATACTTTTATTCAGCAAGGATGTGTTCAATTGATAAAAAGTGATAGTAAAGACTTATATTGTTACAAAAGTTTTCTATTTTAAATAAATGCTGTTCTTTTTAACGTTTTATTCATCAAAGAATCCTGAAAAAAGTATCACAGGTTCCAAAAAAATATTAAGCAGCACAACTGTTTCCAACATTAATAATACAAGTAATAAATCAGTATATTAGAATGATTTCTGAAGGATCATGTGACACTGAATACTGGAGTAACGATGCTGAAAACTCAGCTTTACATCACAGGAATAAATTATATTTTAAAGTATATTAAAATAGAAACCAACTATTTTAAATTGCATTAACAGTTTTTTTTACAGTTTTTAATCAAATAAACACAGCCTTGATGAGCTGAAAAGTCTCCTTTAAAAACCATTTAAAATCTTACTGATCCCAAACTTTTGAGCGGCAGTGTACATATATAAATGACAAAATACAATACTTTTATCAAAACAGGAATCAACGGTATTACAATGGTAAGATGCATTACAAAAACTCTTCATTAGAAACAGATGTGTTCTTTGTGCTCACTGACGATGCCTAACTGCATGCTACTTTATTTTTGACCATTTTATGTTCAGAAACACTGTAAATTACACAGCTGATGAGTTTATCAGTCCATTAAGTGACTTATTTACATGATTAACGTGACCTACTCAAGCATAAACTAGCACACATTCAAGCTTGATTGAGTTTTGGAACAAAAACAAAGCATACTGAAATCATTATCAGCACTTAAGAGCTATGATGAACAAAATTACATTTTAAAGAGTTAGAGATATTAAAAAGGAAAATGCACTGATGTACAGTCTGAAAAACGTAACCACATGCAAAAACTACTGTTCGCTAATATAAAATATGTGGTAGTTTTTTCTAAACTAATACTTTTGACCTTAAAGGATTAGTTCACTTTCAGAACAAAAATTTTCAGATAATGTGATCCGAGATGTTCATGTCTGTCTTTCTTCAGTCGTAAAGAAAATATGTTTTTTGAGGAAAACATTTCAGGATTTCTCTCCATATAGTGGACTTCTATGGTGACCCAGAGTTTGAACTTACAAAATGCAGTTTAAATGCAGCTAGCGAAACTTATCTAACGAAACAACCTACTATTTTCAAAACAAATTGACAATTTATATAGTTTTTAACCTCAAATGCTCGTCTTGTCTGTGTGATCTGGGCCAATATAGTTAGGGTATGTCCAAAAACTCCCATCTCGTTTTTGCCTTCAACTTTGCCTTCTGTTTTACCTTTTTTTGATCTTCTTTGTATGTTCACTTTCTAAACACATCAGTTGTGGGATGTCGATGTGATTTTGCAGGACACTTGTGAGACAGATATATTTTTGACTGTTATTATATGTAAAATCTGATTTACATCCGCTGTCATATGCGCTTATTTATATTTCTTAGCGCACTCATGTAAGCAAGAGAAAGCGCGTCCGTTTTATGTGAGAGTGAAGAAAATCCAACTGCAAGAGAATAGATTTCCCATGGAAACCACCCCAAACAAACTAATAGAATAAAGTGATATAGAACAAAATAAAAGTCATGTCTGAAAGCTGCACTAAATGCACTAAATAAAAATTATAAATGAAAATATTGTTTTTCCGTGTGCACTCCATTTTCGTCGGTGGCTAGATCACTTGATGAGGTTCGCACATCCTCTGCATTTAAGGTTAAAAAGAATAGAAATTGTCAATTTGTTTTGATCGTTTCGCTAGATAAGACCCTTCTTCCTCAGCTGGGATCGTTTAGAGCCTTTGAAGCTGCATTTAAACAGCATTTTGGAAGTTCAAACTCAAACCAGAAATCCTGAAAAGTTTTCCTCAAAAAAGTATTTCTTTACGACTGAAGAAAGAAAGACATGAACATCTTTGATGACAAGTACATTGGGCCTCATATATGAGTAAATTCTGAGTAATATGCACATAAAACAGACCTTCCCGAAAACTCTCCACCAGATTCACAAACACTTTGTAAACGTCCGATTTGATCGTTAAACATGTATGTTAATGAATTCCAATGAACGCGGTGGAATATTCTGGTCTGCTTTCTCAGGTTTGGCTCCAGTTTATTGCATAAATGCAAAAAAGATTAATAGGCCATATGCCTAACAATCAATATTCAATAACGTGTGTCGACCAAAGAGTTTTTAGCCAGCTGCAAAAAATGTCAGGCGCTCTTCTGAAAATGACCAGCCGGTGGTGCTTGAGAAAGATTTAATTGCACAGCGTTTTTCCGGCTGAGACGCTTTAGTTGCTATGATTTTTTAAAGAATTTTACTAAGTATAGCAAAGCACTAACCAGTCATATTGACTTCTCCATTGTTGTAAGATGTGTTTTGCAGTTATCAACTCAGCTAAATAAAACAAAATAAATAAATATAGGCTATATATAAAAAGGCTATAATATAAGAGGGCAAGGGCAAATGAACTTGTATTTATTATGGCAGTGCATCAAAATTAGTGTCATCAGTTTGCAAAAAAGAACACAGAACGTTTTAAGGAGCAGGTGTAAATTTCTTTCGTAACAACAAACATTTTGAAAATACGAACATTTTCATGAATTCGAGAGTTTACGAACGATTTAGACTAAAATTTGTTCTGCTTGTGTTTCATGAATGAGGCCCATTATCTGTACATTTTTGTTCTGAAAGTGATTCTTTAACCCTTTAACTATCACTTCCATTTTTGAAAATAGACATGAAAATGCATTATTTAAACTTATTTTTTCATATTTCATGAACAAAAACATTTTGTGATACGATTTTGATGTACATTTTCCATCATAGTGCAATGTCTGATTTTAAAACGGTTTCCAAAGGATGAATTTAGAGATTTTAAGTTTTCAAGTGATATATAATTTCTTATGATTTCTAAAGCGTGATAAAGTGGGAAAAAGGCAACGAAGAAAGTCTTTTTGTGACAAAGGTCAGAACTCCAGTAATGAAGTGGATTTTTAAAGGTGAATTTTAGAATTTTAGAACTCTAGAATTTTAAGGGTGCAGTCTTTTCATAAATTAATCTGTTACTTTTGCTACAAAATTTGTAACACAAACAAATGGAAAATTATCTATTTAGGAGTCTTAGACCTTTCCAACGATGTATAGTTTGTCATGATTAAATTAGGATTTATTTATAAAATGGTCAAGTAGGCGTCCCACAGGTGACAATTAAGAGGATTGGGTAAAAATCCCTCAGTGCTCACTTTTTCAGCTTTGGACAAGCCTTCTTTAAATGCTTTCCTAAACTCCCGTATCGGCTGAACGTCTTCCCGCAGGAAGGACAGAGGTACGGCTTTTCTCCCGTATGAACTCGCTCGTGTACTTTCAGTCCTGACGACTGCGTGAAGCTCTTTTCACAGTGTGAGCACTTGTACGGTTTCTCTCCGGTGTGGATCCGCTCGTGCACTTTCAGTTCGGCCGCTCTGGCGAAGGTCTTCCCGCAGTCCAGACACACATAGGGTTTCTCTCCGATATGCGTTTTCTGATGGTCTTTAAATCCGTGCAGCCAGAGAAAGCTCTTCCCGCAGAAGGAACAAACATACCGCCGTTCGTCTTCGTGAATCCTCATGTGCGTCTTCAAGTGCACCGCTAGGAAAAACTTCTTGTCGCAGCGCTGGCAGTGGAAGGGTCTTTCTCCGGTGTGAGACAGCAGGTGTGTTTTGAGATTGCAGGCCTCTGAAAACCTCCGTCCGCATTCGGGACACTGGTGCAGCTTCTCTCCTGAATGCACTTTCATGTGAACTTTCAGGGTGCTCTGCTGGGTGAAACTCTTCCCGCACAACATGCAGGTGAAAGGCTTCTCTCCGGAGTGGATTTTGGCGTGTTCCCTCAGAACCTCCTTTTGTTTGTAGCTCTTCCCGCACTGAGGGCAGGTGTAAGGCCTTTCTCTGGAGTGAATCCGTATGTGTCTCTTCAGCTCTCCTGAGCTCGGGAAGCTCTTCCCACACTGACGGCAAGTGAAAGGCCTCTCTCCGGTGTGAATCCGCACGTGTCTCTTTAGGCCTCCTGAATTAGTAAAGCTCTTCTCGCACTGAGCGCAGGTGAACGGTCTCTCTCCGGTGTGAATCCTGAAGTGATCCTTAAGGCTTCCTTTGCAGGTGAAGCTCTTTGAGCACTGAGGACAGGTGTATGGCCTCTCGCCCGTGTGGATCACCATGTGAACCTCTAGGTGTCCTTTACGCGTGAAACTCTTTCCACATTGCGGGCAGGCGAAAGAGCCTTTGGCGTCCGCTCTTTTTGGAGAAGCATTCTTTTCACTCTCCGAGGAGCTTGAAGACTTTTCTCCACTTGCTAAATCATCAGATTCCTGATTCTGGCGCTTGTCCTTCGCCTCATTCCGCTCTTGACTTTCGTCTTTCACTTCTGTCGGGTCTAAAATGAACACAGTAAACAGTGAGTACAAATACGACGGTGCAAAAAAAAGAAAATGGTCATATTTGATGAGCTGAAAATGTCCATCAGATCATATGATATGTATGATATGTGACCCTGGAGCACAAAACCAGTCTTAAGTCGCTGGGGTATATTTATAGCAATAGCCAGAAATACATCGCATGGGTCAAAATTATAGATTTTTCTTTCATGCCAAAAACCATTAGGATATTAAGATCATGTTCCATGAAGATATTTTGTAAATTTCCTACTGTAAATATATCAAAACTTAACTTTTGATTAGTAATATGCATTGCTAAGAACCTCATTTGGACAACTTTAAAGGTGATTTTCTCAATATTTTTTATTTTTTTTGCACCCTCAGATTACAGATATTCAAATAGTTGTATCTCGGCCAAATAATGTCCAATCCCAACAAACCATACGTCAATTGAAAGCTTATTCAGCTTATTCAATTTTCGAAAAATTGCCCCTTTTGACTAGTTTTGTGGTCCAGGGTCACACATGATTAATTTTGGAAAAAATAACTTGCCTAACCCAAACCTGTATGTTTTTCTCACTGATGCAGTTCCTAACAAATTTATTGTGTTTCATTTTAGACACAATTTTGTTTTTCTGCTCAATTTCACCAATGAAAATAGTTTAAATCAAAGCCAGAGCAGAACTGATGAGCAGTGATTCATTACTGAATGAATCCACGGTTTTGAACAAATTGAATGAGTCAATGATTCAGTGACTCATTCATGAAGATGAATTTGGAAACGCATACTAATATACTACACTACTATTTTTAGCATATCTTTTTAAGGAAGAAATAGAAATATTATGCAAGTACTCATTCTGATTTGAGCAAATCACTTGATTTGTTTCTGAACTAATCAGCCATTGAGTGAATGAATACGTTTTAGTTTCATATTTAAAAATATAAGTGACCCTGGACCACAAAACCAGTCATAAGGGTCCATTTTTGAAACTGAGATTTATACATCATCTGAAATCTGATGTATGGTTTGTTAGGATGGGACAATATTTGGCTGAGATACAACTATTTGAAAATCTGTAATCTGAGGGTGCAAAAAAATTAAAATCACCTTAAAGAAAATCGCTTTTAAAGTTGTCCAAATGAAGTTCTAGCAATGCATATTAATTATAAAAAAAAAACGTTTTGATACATTTACAGTAGGAAATTTACAAAATATCTTCATGGAACATGATCTTTACTTAATATCCTAATGATTTTTAGCATTAAAAAAGTAATAATTTTAACACGTACAACATATTTTTGTCTATTGCTACAAATAAACCCCAGTGACTTAAAACTGGTTTTGTGGTCCAGGGTCACATATATTATTTCAATATTCAATTAAACATATCCATTTATTTATAGTTATGCAATGTTGAATCAAAATATTCCTTTCTAAAGCTACTTTCTAATGTTTTTCTCATTTAACACAATGACTTTAAATGATCTTTTGATGGGTGTTTTAACTCATCCAAATTTGATGTGTGATTTATTAGATTATTAAATGGCAAATCATGTAATGATGATTTATTACATCAACACAAAGGGTAACGGTTTATTTTAAGGTGTCCTTGTTCCACATATTACATGTACTTACTCCAGAAGGAAAAACATGCATTAATTTGAAGATCATGGTAAATTTAGCTAATTTTGTCTTCTGGGAAACATGCAAGTATCTTCTGTATCCTCTGAAGGGCAGTGCTAAATAAAAAAAATATGATATTTAGGCAAAATGAGCAAAATGTACACATTTCCATTCTGTTTAAAAGTTTTCTTAATGTATGTTTTTTTCCTTCTGGAGCATCAGTGAGTGTTTGAACCTTCTGTAATAGTTGCATATGAGTCTCTCAGTTGTCCTCAGTGTGAAAAGATGGATCTCAAAATCATACAGTCATTGTTGGAAAGGGTTCAAATACACAAAAATGCTGGAAAACCAAAGAGTTTGTGTGAGCTGAAGGATTTTTCTGAAGAACAGCAGACAGTTTTACTGTTCAGGACAAACAAGGGACTCATGAACAACTATCACTAAACAATGGATCATGCATTTTATATGATCCCTCTTATTTTGGTAAAGTATTAAATATTTTGCATATTCTGCAAGGGGTATGTAAACTTGAGCACAACTGTATTATATTAACAATTAATTATGCATAATTACATGCAAGTAGTCCTAAACCAAACCCTAACCATATAGCACATGTAGTTATAGTAATAGCACTCAGTACTTAAATGTAATTACACTGTAACAATGTCACCTTAAAATAAAGTGAAACCAAAAATGGTCAGCCCTAATAATAACTATAATGGAGATTTGTAGTATTCTATGGGATTTTGGCTGTTCGAGCTTTATTGTTTGTAATTTATTATTAACAAATAATCAAGTATGATCACCAACCTCTCTGTTCCTCTGAGTCTTCGTCTTTCTCTCTGCATGTTTCTGTATCACTAGTGTCTTCATTTTCCTCTTTAACAGCCTCCATCTTCACAATAATGTGTAGATATTAGCAGAAGTAGGTTTTCTATGTCTTCGTCACGTTCAAAATAATATAAATTAAAAAAGAAAAGAAAAGGCGAAATATATCAATCTGTCACGTGTGGAGACATTTTAAAATATAAGTTGCAATATTTACTTCACATGAGGCGTTACCATTTATATCCGACAACAATCTATTAGATCTAATAATCGAGAATAACAATGTCGCTGGAATAATTTTGTAAAACGTTAATGCGTCTTTCAGCGTTTCACATCGTGATATACACCTTAAAATGTATATTATTCCGTTCATAAACACAAACCTCTGCTCGATCGATTTTCTGCAGCTCTGGCGGCGCAGCCCTGATGACGTCACCTGCCCCCCCCCAAAAAAAGTCCCTCCGTGTTTTTTTTTTTCTTTATTCAGTTCCATCATCAAAAAACAAAAGCACAATGCAAACATAGGCAACAGTGCGCATCTCGAATTATACAAAAATAACAAAAACAAAAAACACAAAATGAACAAACATATACTAAAAAATAATATTAAAACTAGCGCTGTCAAACGATTAATCGCATCCAAAATAAAAGTTTATGTTTACATACTATATATTTGTGTACTGTGTATATTTAATATGTATATATAAATACACACACATGCATGTATATATTAAGGAAAAATATGTTAGATATATATCTAAAATATTTATATTTATTTATAATCTACATATGTATAATCTAAAGTGTATACAGATATAAATATATATATATATATATACACATATAAATATTTTGTTTTAATATATACATGTATGTGTGTGTACATAATAAATATGCAAAGTAAACACACATATAGTATGTAAACATAAACTTTTATTTTGGATGCGATTAATGACGATAAATAGTTTGAAAGCCCTAAAAAACAATAATAAAAAAATAATCTTATTTCAAACAGAAAACAAGGTTATTTTGCTTACCCCATTGGGAGATTATTTTGTTGTTTCAAGTAAAAACTCACTTAATTTTGACTTGTTTTCAGAAAAAACAAGACAATTTTTACTTGTCTAGAAAATCCTTCTTAATTTAAGAATTTTTAGATATTTGGGCTGGAAACAAGACAAAGCATTTTTTTGCAGTGTAATAATAAGCAAAACTTACTTTAGATTAACTAACATTTGTGCTTTTTTTTCTTTCTCATTGCTGAAGATTACTTTTCACTTTCACTTTCACTTTTTGAAGAGTGTTGAACTTTCATTTCCTACAGTTCTACTGAACTTTATCCTTAGGCTTATTCACTTAATTTCACTTTTACATTTGCTAAGAATGAGACGTTTTTATATTAAAAACAAACAAGCAAGCCCTGCCCAGATTTAAAAGAAATGCAAAAGTAACGCAACACATTACTTTCCATAAAAAGTAACTAAGTAACGTAATTAGTTACTTTTTAGGGAGTAACGCAATATTGTAATGCATTACTTTTAAAAGTAACTTTCCCCAACACTGACTATTACTTTATCCTTTGACTTGATTGATTTATATTAAGTGACTGACTAAATGAGTAATGTGGCTCTATTTATACATCCAATGATATTTCTGCAAGTATTAATAATTCACATGGTATACATTACTATACATTAGTATAAAAATGCATAAAACCACCTCAAAAAATGTTAACACAAACATATGACAGACAGTCTATTATGTTTATTTACAGGGAATTGCACAAAAGCGTGGAGATATTTTTAAGAAATCATACAGAGCATTTCCTGTTGAAAAATAAATAAACCACAATGAGTACAGTTTGTTTGATTCTGAATGCAGATCCACAATATCTGAGACGAAGCGCTGGAGAACATTTCATTGCGACTGTTGTATAATCATGTACTGTTTACTTAAAATACACATCATCCCTATTTCTTAAATCCATCTTTGTTGGCACTTGACACAGCTTGATGGCATTGTTAGCACATCTTTTGTTAATGTATTTTTAGGATGAATCGATTGCTGTATTCCTCATTTGGATAAAAACGTCCACTAAATAAACACATGTAAAAAAGAAAGAGGAAATTGCTGTATTTATAAAAGTGCTCTAGTAAAATATCCCCCACAGTCCAAGAACACACACATATGCATTTGAGCAAATCGCTCGATCTGTTTCTGAACTAAGTTTTAGTTTCATATTTAGAGTACAATTTTATTAAAAAATATGTGACCCTGGACCACAAAACCAGTCATAAGGGTCCATTTTTGAAAATTGCTAATTTATACATCATCTGAAATTTGAATAAATAAGCTTTCCATTGATGTATTTTTTGTTATGATAGTAAAATATTTGGTCGAGATACAACTATTTGAAAATCTGGAATCTGAGGGTGCAATAAAAATACAAATATTAAGAAAACCGCCTTTAAAGTTGTCCAGATGAAGTTCTAGCAATGCATATTACTTAAAAAATATGTTTTGATATATTTACAGTAGGAAGTTTACAAAATATCTTCATGGAAACATGATCTTTACTTGATATATGTAAAAAAGGAAGAGGAAACTGCTGTATTTATAAAAGTGCTTTAGTAAAAATACCCTTACAGTCCAAGAACACACATATCCACGAAACCAGTCTTAAGTCGCTGGGGTATATTTGTAGCAATAGCCAAAAACACATTGCATGGGTCAAAATGATAAATTTTTATTTTATGCCAAAAATCATTAGGATATTAAGTAAAGATCATGTTCTATGAAGATATTTGGTAAATGTCCTACTGTAAATATATGAAATCTTCATTTTTGATTAGTAATATGCATTGCTAAGAACTTCATTTTAACATTTTAAACATGATTTTCTCAGAATTTAGATTTTTTTGCACCCTCAGATTCCATTTTAAAATCTTGGCCAAATATTGTCTTATCCTAACAAACCATGCATCAATGGAAAGCTTACTTATTCAGCTTTCAGATGATATATAAATCTCAATTTCCAGGGTTCAGGGTCACATATATATCAGTAATATGCATTCTGATTGACAAGCCACAAAAAACTTAAAACTCAACACAAAAAAAAGAGGAAAGGATGAATTTGTCTGGATGTGAATCTCACTCAGTTTCAATATTTTTGTTTAAATGTCCAAATGCACTTTCACATCATTTTTTTACACCTTGACTAACTATACTACATTATGCGATTGTAATCTCATGATTTTTGCAAATAAAAACAAGTAGGAATACTTAACCCTTGCGCGACCTTATGGATATTTTTGTCCATTTCAGTTTTGGTTTTTGTTATAAGTGTACCTGTGTTAATGCCAACTGCATATATTTTGGCTCAGGTGTGTATTTTTATTGGAAGTTTAATATTTCACCCTCATTACCTTCAAAAAATCTATTTTACCCTCCGTACAAAAAATACTCACACTCAGGGCCTTAAGGACACAAATGTCCACATTGAAACACAATTTTTTAACCCAGGGCCATTTGACTATAAAATGATGCAATATTTTCTAATAGTCATTCATTCTATCGGCAAGGCTTCAAAATGTACATTTTTACCCTTTTTCAAATTTGGCATATAAAAGAAATACTTGCTTTATTTGTGTTTTCTGCTTTTGCATATTACTGTCTATTATAGAGTCAGTTGGAAAAATAATGCTATAATAAAAGCTATAATTGAGTGTTTATGTTGGTGAGGATGTCAGAGTGTGGTTTGCATGTGTTTACTGAAAATGTAATGTTTGTAATTAGTTTGAAAGAAATGATATTGTACTGGAAATCAAAAATCCCGCTCCATATATATGAGTCACACCATTGGCAGGGTCAAAGGGTCATATGAAAACTATGAATAAGGTCAAAGAAGGTTAATGAGCTTTGAGGATTTTTCTTTTTCACCCAAACACACATCTTCATCCTGGATTGCACTTTTTCATTTGTGATTGTTTTTGTACAGAGATAAAAGGTGAGCTAGAAGTTTGAGTTGACACAGGTGTTCTCACAGACAAACCTATAAATATGTGGAGCTTGAGGGCTTGGTCATTTCATTGTAAGATGAAGAGACGTTACTCAGCAGAGGAAGCTCTGGAGCTGACAGTCAGCACACAGGTGCATTAGAAGATGAGAACGAAAGAAACCAGCTTTTAAAGCATTACAATTCTGAAAATGAATTGAAGGTTTGATCATTATGAATAGAAGAGATGCTGATTTAAAAAAAACAGTTAATATATAATCTATGACAGTCTTTTGACATGGACGTTTTTGTCCATTATGGACCTAAGTTTTATTTTTTTATAAAAAAATATAAATGCCTCAAAATTAACGTTGTTGTTATTCACTGACACACCCAAGAATCTAATAAGCAAAGAAAAAAATCCAGCTTAGAATTTAGTATACGGAAATTACTATTTTTCATTTTTTCATAAAAAACACCTGGGGCATTATGTAAACAAACCAGCATTTAAAGGGTTACAATTCTGAAAATTAATGAATGTTTGGTAATTATGAATAGAAAAGATGCTGATAAAAAAAAAACAGTCAGTGAAATTGGAAAAAAAAATTCATATATAATCTATGACAGTTTTTTGACATGGAGGTTTTTGTCCATCGTGGACCTAAGTGTTAGTTTTTTTTTTTTTTTTTAAATCTGACACTACATAAAAAAAATATAAATGCCTCAAAAAAAATGTTGTTGTTATTCACTGACACCTAAGAATCTAATATGCAAAGAAAAAAATCCTGCTTGGCATTATTAACTACTAATTAACTAACAAATTAACTACTATTTTTCATTTTTTCATTAAAAACACCTGTGGCATTATGTAAACAAACCAGCATTTAAAGGGCTACAATTCTGAAAATTAATGAATGTTTGGTATCTATGAATAAAACAGATGCTGGTTAAAAAAAAAAAAAAAGTCAGTGAAATTGGAAAAAAAATAATAATAAAAAAAAATAATATATATATATATATATATATATATATATATATATATATATATATATATATATATATTATATATAATCTATGACAGTTTTTTAGAACAGATGCTGGTTAAAAAACTGAAATCAGTGAAAGTGGAAAAAAATATTGATAAATCATACTTTTATGACAGTTTTTGTCCATTTTGCACCTATGTATAACTTTTCTTTTTGAATGCACAAGGGTTAAATGTCCTAATTTCTCAACCGCTCTAGTTTTTAAAATAATCTCATCATCAGTTCTCCGTGGATCACCTCTGAAGAATTGCATTTTTAAGATGTAAAAGAAACAAAGACATTGTGTGACTAATTCGTTATCGCATTTCACAGAAACACACGCACATTGTCCCGTCTTAATATTAATTTGTTCATGTTTGGAGGGCATAGATAGAGTTCCTCACTGCCTCAGCTTTGGACAAGCCTTTTTTAAATGCTTCCCTAAATTTCCATATCGACTAAAAGTCTTCCCGCAGGAGGGACAGAGGTACGGCTTTTCTCCCGTATGAACTCTCTCGTGAATTTTCAGCGCTCCAGATTGAGTGAAGCTCTTTTCACAGTGTGAGCACTTGTACGGTTTTTCTCCAGTGTGGATCCGTTCATGGACTTTCAGCTCACCGGCTCTAGTAAAAGTACTCCCGCAGTCCAAACACACATAGGGTTTCTCTCCGATATGCGTTTTTTGATGGTCCTTATACCCGTTGAGCCAGAGAAAGCTCTTCCCGCAGAAGGAACAAACATACCGCCGTTCGTCTTCGTGAATCCTCATGTGCGTCTTCAAGTGCACCGCTAGGAAAAACTTCTTGTCGCAGCGCTGGCAGTGAAAGGGTCTTTCTCCGGTGTGAGACAGCAGGTGTGTTTTGAGATTGCAAGCCTCTGAAAACCTCCGTCCGCATTCGGGACACTGGTGCAGCTTCTCTCCTGAATGCACTTTCATGTGTCTTTTCAGGCTCCGCTGATGTGTGAAACTCTTCCCGCACAACATGCAGGTGAACAGCTTCTCTCCGGAGTGGATTTTCATGTGCTCCTTCAGGCCTTCCTTCTGCGTGAAGCTCTTCCCGCACTGAGGGCAGGAGAAAGGCTTTTCTCCGGAGTGAATGCGCAAGTGTCTCTTCAGATCTCCTGAGCTGGTGAAGCTCTTCCCGCACTGAGCGCAGGTGAACGGTTTCTCTCCGGTGTGAATGCGTATGTGCCGCTTAAGATCCTCCTGGCGAGCAAAACTCCATCCGCATTGCGGACAGGTGAAAGGCTTCTCTCCAGAATGGATCTTGAAGTGATCCTTAAGGCTTCCTTTGCAGGTGAAGGTCTTTGAGCACTGAGGACAGGTGTAGGGCCTCTCGCCCGTGTGGATGATCATGTGGATCTTCAGGTGTCCTTTGCGAGTGAAACTCTTTCCACACTGAGAGCAGGCGAACAGGTTTTTGGCGTCTGTTCTCTGAGATGATTGATTATCGTTCTGTGAACGACTGCAAGACTGTTGATGAGGCTCTTTATCCTCCACTTCATTCGCTTCTTGACATTCCTCTTTCACTTCTATCAGGCCTAAAACAATTAAAAAATGACAAAGTGAAATGCAATTTAAAAATTTGGTATATATATGTGATCAGTGTTGAGTTTATGTAATAATATGACTTTTTCAAGTAACTAGTAAAGTAACACACTACTTTTTAATTTCCAAGAAAATATTGGAGTTATTTTTCAAAAAAGTAATGCCAGTTACTTTTTGTTTCCTTTATGCATTTAATTAAATTTTATTAATCAATGACTTCACTGCTGACCTTTGTTGATCCAACTCAACCGTACACTGCAAAAATACTTTTCTTACTTAAATTTTTTATCTTGTTTCCAGCCAAAATATAAAAAAAATACCTCTAGGCAAGTATATAATTAATTTCTTGTTTTCAGAAAAAAAACAAGTCAAAATTAAGTGCGTTTTTGCTTAGAACAAGCTAAATAATCTGCCAATAAAATCTTATTTCAAACAGAAAACAAGATTATTTTGCTTACCCCATTGGGAGATTATTTTACTTGTTTCAAGCAAAAACACACTTAATTTTGACTTGTTTTCAGAAAAAGCAAGACAATAATTATTTACTTGTCTAGAAAATCCGTCTTGATTTAAGAATTTTTAGATATTTTGGCTGAAAACAAGACAAAAAAATCTAAGTAAGAAAAGCATTTTTGCAGTGTACTAATAAGCAAAACTTGCTTTATATTAACTAACATTTGTGCTTTTTTTCTCATTGCTGAAGAGTGTTTCTCATTGCTAAGAGCCTTAAATTAAGAGCACTTCATTTCTTTTTGGTGTGAAAGGGCTTTTACATTTGCTAAGAATCAAACGTTTTATATTAAAAACAAACAAGCAAGCCCTGCCCAGATTTAAAAAGTAACGCAAAAGTAACGCAACATATTACTTTCCATAAAAAGTAACTAAGTAACGTAATTAGTTACTTTTTTAGGGAGTAAGGCAATACTGTAATGCATTACTTTTAAAAGTAACTTTCCCCAACACTGTTAGTGACCCTGGAGCACAAAACCTTTTTATTTTATGCCAAAACATTAGGATATTTAGTAAAGATCATGTTTCATGAAGATATTGTGTACATTTCCTACCATAAATATATCAATACTTCATTTTTGATTAATGATATACTTTTCTAAGAACTTCATTTGAACATCATTAAAGGCGATTTTCTTACTATTTAGATTTTTTTGCACCCTTAGATTGCAGATTTTCAAATATTGTCCAATCCAAACAAAGCTTATTTAGATAGCTTTCAGATGATGTAAAAATCTCAATTAAAAAGAATAATAAAAATGGACCCTTACGGCTAATTTTGTCGTCCAGGGTCACATATTATTGAGAGAATATTGCCTAAATCAAAAATAATCACCAACCTCTTTGTTCCTCAGTTTCTTCTTCTTTCTCTTTGCATGTTTCTCCATCACTCATGTCTTCTCTCTCATCTTTAACAAAATCCATCTTTCCAATAATGTCATGCAGATCTCAGATGGGGTTTTCCTGCTTGTTTGGAAGCCAGACTGTGTCGCGTCTGAGATGATGGGAATATTTTAATGTTATGAGGCAGCAGTGAAAAAATAAATCTGTTTCTGATGCTTGGATGCGCTTTATTCTCATTAATAATGCGCTAATAATTGCGAGACACTGCACAAAATGCATTGCAATGTCACATCTGGCGATAATCTACGTTGGCATTGCATTAGACTAAATGCTTTCGTTTCTGAAAACGACAGGAAACAACTTTTGAAGGTTCTGTAACTATTTATACACCTTAAACCGCTAATACAAACCTCCCTTCAGCAGCAGTCCGAGTGCGCCGCAGCCCACATGACGTCACACGCCACGGCGAAGCAAAATAAAAGTCTTTATGAAAACGTGCAAAATATGTGTCAGAGGGGCATTTGCTGACATGTATTTAAGGCGAGACACTGCAGGCAAAAAAACAACAACAAATTTTCACCATTCAAATTTGACATTTTGGGCTTTTTGGTTTTTCATGGTGTGTTTTTTTCAGACTAGTGGAAGGAAAACATCTAAAAGACACTGTTAAGTGTTTCTTTTATAGCGCTTTATCTATTTGTGTCTATAGATTTCAATTACAATACAATAATTTGCTTGATTATATTCAACATTTTATTCCCCCAAAAATTGCAAAAACAAATACACTGTTTTTTTTTGTTTTTGTTTTTTTTTTGTGTCTGTTCTAAGTATTTTCTGAATTATGGAGTGACAAAATGACAAAATTCCCTCTGTAAAAACATTTGACTCTAATATGGCAAAAAAAAAAATAAAATTAAACCAGTATTTTGAAACTAACTTCATCCAGTGTTTAGATTTTTGTACTAGAAATGTATGCAAATTAGTGCATATTTCAATAAACAATGCCCCATTTGCATATTTAAACAAAACATTTTAGAAAACTTGTAATACAAAAAGTGTTTGCTATTATTATTATTATTATTTTTTTTTTTTACCTTAAAAACACTTTATGAAAAACCAAAAAGCCCAAAATCTCAAATTTGAGAGGTGCATGAACAAACAGCGTTTTTGCCTGTGGTGTCCCCCCTTAAGTTTTTATGTAATTTTACTCAACAAACTCTGTTTAGTCTGTTTTAGGGAAGGTTAAAACTTTGGTGTTCTACGAATTGTTTCAGAAATGCAAACAATTAGAGATTTGATTTGGTTTTATGTTAAGTTAGCTTTAAGATAAGAAATATGACTGTTTGTAAACAGATTATTAGTTTTTAAAAGAGATAAATCATCTTTAATCTTGAATCAGATTGGGTCAGATGGTCAGTTTTCACTCAGATAGCTCATCTTACCCACTGACTTGGGTCAACTTACCCCTACCTAATTTTTTTTTTTTTTTAATAAGAAGCCATAATTGTCATACATTCTGGTCATTTAAAATAATAGGAAGCATCCTGAAATGACTGTAGATGCGTTTACTGTACTTCTGCCTCATTTTCCTTTTTCTTGAGGAACACATGGCTCATCTTACCCCACTCTCCGCTAAGTATATAATGTTTTTTTTTCTTTCTGCTCACTCCATACAGTAGATGGCGGAGTGCACCGATGCGGATTTGAAAACCGCTGAAAGATAAAAAGAAGAAGAAACGTGTTTCGATTTAGAGCATCAGAACAATTTGGTTTCTCCGATTCGGATCGTAAGGTACCAAAAGGCTCAGTGGTAGCGAAATTGGTTTTACAATGTGATCGTGTAAAAGTACTTTATTACCACAAACTCTACAAACTAGAGAAACGCTGCAGGAACTTTCAGGGTCTGGTGGATGAGACTGGGATTCAGGCCAATAAATGGCACATATAGCCTACTTTCATCTCCGTAAACGTGGCAAAGACTTGTTTCCAAACAAACAGGTGTAAGAGCTGAGATCTGCATGGCATCACTGTAAAGATGGAGTTTGTTCAAGAGGAGAGTGATGCAGAAACACACAGAGTGAAAGAGGAAGAAACTGAGGAACACAGAGGTTTGTGATCATTCCTGATTCTTCATTAACGACTGATAATTAAAATTAAATTAATCAGATTCATCCAGGGTTGGTTTAGAAATGCATGCTAATTGGGAAGACTAGGGAGTGATAGAAACATCCTGTTTCACTGCTTATAACCAGTGTTTATCTCTATAGAAGACTGATATGGCAAGCCGTTTTAACATTTATTCATTCGCGATATGAATTCTTGATATCAACAATTACATTTTCACTAGTTAAAATGATAATTCTTGATATCAGACATTGTATTTTTACTAGTAACAATGGCCATTTTTGATATCAGGAATTACATTTCCACTAGTAAAAAGGTTCATTATTGACATCAAGAATTGAATTTCAACTAGTTAATTGTCACCATAGACTCCCATTCAAATTTAATTGTTGATATCAAGAATTGATTTCTTACTAGTTAAAATGTCAATTTGACATATCAGAAATAATTCTCACTAGTAAAAATGTTACTTTTGATATCAGTAATGACATTGTTACAAGTGCAAATGTCCATTCTTGATATCAACAATTCAATTGCTACTAGTGACAATGTTCATTTCTGATATCATGAATGGGATTGTTGCTAGTAAGAATGCATTTTAGATATCTGAAATTACTCTCCTAATTATTGATAACACAAATACATTTTCAGATATCAGAAATAAGAAATGTAACATTTTGAAATACATTTTCAGATATCAACAATTGACTTTTCAACTAATGACAACTGAAATCTTGATATCAGGAATTAGCATTTTTACTTGTAACAATGTAATTATTGATACCAAAAGTGAAGGTTTTTACTAGTGAGAATTATTTCTGATGTGTGAAATTGACATTTTAACTAGTAAGAAATCAATTCTTGATATCAACAATTAATTTTGAATGGGAGTCTATGGTGACATTTAACTAGTGAAAATACAATTCTTCATATCAACAATTATAGTTTTTACTAGTTGAAATTCAATTGTTGATATCAAGAATGAACCTTTTTACTAGTGGAAATGTAATTCCTGATATCAAAAATGGCCATTGTTACTAGTAAAAATCCAATTTATGATATCAAGAATTAGCATTTTAACTAGTGAAAATTGAATTGTTGATATCAAGAATTCATATCCTGCGAATGAATAAAAGTCAAAACGGCTTGCCATAGACTTTAATTTGATATTTCCCTGCTGATCCGAACTAAAGTCGTTTTAAAGCCTGTTTAGTCATTAGAACAGACCCCACTGACATTAGTTTTAAGTCTCATAGAAAACATGGACATCAGTTTACATCTGTGTGCAAGTGGGAAGAATGCAATTTATTAATTGCAGTTTGCTAAACACTGAACTACAGCATGAAATTTACATTTGGGTCTATAATTTCTGAAAAATGCATAGTTTTTATGATTTAAGACCCTCAAAACATACTCATTCATTCATTCATTCATTCATTTATTCATTTACAATTATTTGTGTTCGGATCATTTTAGACCCTGGTATAGCTGTCAAAAACACTTATTGTAAGGTGATCTACTAAGTTACATTACTGTCAAAAACATCTGTAAAATATATTCAGCATTTTCCCATATCTCACACACTTTTAGGACTGAATTTTGTTAATAAACATGATTATTTTGACTTAATGAACCATTGCGGCATTAAAAACAGCATGAAAGTGAAAATTCATTTATTTAGTTAGAAATAAATATATGTTGTATTCAGGTAACCTTTTTCAAGTAACTAGTAAAGTAACGCATTACTTTGTAATTTACTAGAAGATATCCAAGATACTTTTCCAAACAAGTAATTTTTCCCCATTTATTGATTCAAAATTAATCAAAAGAGTGAAATGCAACTCAGAATATGATGCAAACCACAATAATTAAATGTTAACTAAAACTAATATCTATTATGTATATACTCACATTTTATTAACCAGTGTCTTTGCTGCTGACCTTCGATGATCCAATTCAGCCATACTAATTTATTTATATATATATATATATATATATATATATATATATAGTCTATTTATATTTACATATGTGTATTCTCATCTTATTTTTATTGTCTCTGTGTTGTTGTTGTTGTTGTTGTTGTTGTCGTCTCTGTTTCCTAGAAGCTAATGACACAAAAACAAATTCCTTGTATGTGCAAACATACTTGATAATAAAGCTCTTTCTGATTCTGGTTCTGATTGTCATGTATATTTCTCCTCAGCCTAAAATAACATTGTTAAATAATATGTGACCCTGGACCACAAAACCAGTCTTAAGTCACTGGGGTATATTTGTAGCAATAGCCAAAAATACATTGTATGGGTCAAAATTATCAATGTTTCTTTTATGCCAAAAATCATTAGGATATTGAGTAAAGATCATGTTCCATGAATATATTTTGTAAATGTCCTACTGTAAATGTATCAAAACTTAATTTTTGATAAGTAATATGCACAGTGTTGGGGAGTAACTAGTTACATGTAACGGCGTTACGCAATTTAATTACAAAATAAATGTAACAGTAATTTGTTACAGTTACTGAGAAAAAAATTGTAATTAAATTACAGTTGCTTATGAAAATGTTAAAGATTACAAATAGAGTTACATCTGAACAATTTCTTTCAAAACCTAGGATATGTTGAATAATAATAATTTGTTGCGCTCCCTAATTGCAAGTGGTGCTGTTCTGATTGGTTATGCTTTTGATTGGTTCTTTGGTTTAAATTTTCGGCGCACGTCTGCTAATTACGTTAATCCACATTTGCCACTGAAAGTTTATGCTACTATAACCAGTCTAAGAGTTGCCACCATGGCGAGTGATAAAAATGCATTTCAGTGCTGGAAATTGAAAAATAATTTCATCCTGAAATCTGATAAGGGCGCTCATATAGCAGTTCAGTGCAAAATTAGTTTGCCAGCTGTTAAAATGTTAATGGCTGATGTGCAGTGTGAACACTTTATCTGTCACTCTATTGCCCAGTTTTTGGAGATTTTTGGAGGGATAAAGAGTGTACAAGTACACACACACACAGATTTAATTAATTTCTTTCCCTAATTGCATTGACATTGTTTTAAATGTATTAACTGTTTTAATAACTGTTTGTTTATTGCCTGTTTGAGTTTATGTACACTGCCATTCAAAAGTTTGGGATCAGTAAGATTTTTAATGTTTTGTTAAAGAAGTCTCTTCTGCTCATCAAGGCAGCATTTATTTGATCAAAAATACAGAAAAAAACAGTAATATTGCAAAATGTTATTACAATATAAAATAATGTTTTTTACTTCAATATACTTCAAAATATAATTTATTCCTTTGATGCAAAGCTGAATTTTCAGCATCATTACTCCAGTCTTAAGCGTCACATGATCCTTCAGAAATCATTCTAAAATGCTGATTTATTATTAGAGTTATCAATGTTGTGCTGCCAAATATTTTTTTTCAGGATTGTTTGAAGAATAACAAGTTAAAAAAGCATTTATTCAAAATACAACAATGTAAATCTATGCTATCATTTTTTGTTTTTTTAAAAAGTATTAATAAAAAAAAAAAAAGAAAGAATAAAAATTTACTGACCCCAAACTTTTGAACGGCGGTGTATATGATTACGTTTTTTCTCAAGGCGTTGTTACTTGCCTGTCATAGCTATGCAAAGATTTGATTTCTAAAACAGTATTATTTTTTTTTGTTATGAAGTCTTTGTTGTGGCTATGCTTAAAAATTAAATTAATATAAACTTAATTCAAGTGATGAAAGATTTGGAAATTCTAACCGTAAACAAGAGTTGAGTACTACTGTAAGGTTAACTGAAAGTTATAAATGTTTGGAAATTATTTAGTTGGAAATAGCCTTTAGAAACTTGAAAATAATCAAATATAATCAGTTACTTTACTTTTATAAAGTAACTGAAAAGTTACACTGCTTATTGCATTTTGAATAGGGTAATTTGTAATCTGTAACCTATTACATTTCCAAAGTAACCTTCCCAAAACTGAATATACATTGCTGAGAACTTAAATTGGACAACTTTAAAGGCGATTTTCTCAATATTTTTATTGCACCCTCAGATTGCAGATTTGTAGTTGTATCTCTGCCAAATATTGTCCGATCCTAACAAACCATACATCAACGGAAAGCTTATTTATTCAACTTTCAGAAGATATATAAATCTCAAATTTGAAAAATTGACACTTATGACTGTTTCGTGGTCCACATATGAGGAAAGATACAGTGATGAACATCATTTTCAGTTTCACCTTTGTGAATTGATTTTTGACCACTGACTGTTTGTTTTAGAGCTGATGCTGGAGAAAGAAGGAAGTGGAGTGAACGGCGTGGAGGAGAATCAGGAAAGTGCTGAAAAACCCTTCAGCTGTTCAGAAACGAAAAAGAAACTCTCGCAAGACGCCTGCAGCTCGTTCGCGTGCCCCGAGTGTGGCAAGAGTTTCACACACAAAGGACACTTCAACGAACACGTCAAGATCCACTCCGGAGTGAAGCCCTTCAGCTGTCCTCACTGTCAGAAGAGCTTCACCTGTAAAGGACACTTAAAGCGGCACATCCGCATTCACACCGGAGAGCGTCCGTACGCTTGCAATCAGTGCGGGAAGAGCTTCAAATGCGCCACCAACCTCAAAGATCACCAGCGTTCGCACTCGGGCGAGAGAGCTTTCAAATGCGAGCAGTGCGGCAAAAACTTCATTCTGGCCTCTAACCTGAAGGCCCACCTGAAAATCCACACCAACGAGAAGCCGTTCGTGTGCGGCGTCTGCGGGAAGGGCTTCCTGCGCTTGGGCTGTTTCAACGACCATCAGAAAATACACACGGGAGAGAGGGCTCACATATGCTTCGAGTGCGGAGACACCTTCACCAGGTCCAGCGCTTTGAAACAGCACCAGAAGATCCACAGCGGAGAGAAGCCCTACAAGTGCTCATACTGCGGGAAGGGATTCACGCACTCGGGAGCGCTCAAGAGACACGAGCGCGTCCACACCGGAGAGAGACCCTACCGCTGCGACGCCTGCGGGAGGAGATTCACACAGTCCAGCGATCTGCAGAACCACATAAAAAAGCCCTGTCCCATGCTGACGCTAGGGGTGTGCGATATTGACAAAAAATAATATCTGGATTTTGCAGATGCCGATAATTAGATGATATTTTTGCTGTGTGTGTTACTGTACTTAAAGGACTACAGTGCTAAAGTTTTTGATATTATTCATATTCTCTGTGATCAGTTCATAGCAGTGATAATTATTCTTTTCCTAAAAGTTTAAATGGACCTTTTATGAGCATAAAGCCATTTTTTTCTAAAAGTGTGCATCAAATTTTGAGTCTAATTCTTACATTTAATCAGTCGGTAACACTTTACAATAAGGTTCATTATTTAAACATTAATATATTAACTAACATGAACTAACCATTTGTCACTGTATTTGCTAATCTCCATTAATGTTAGTTAATGAAAATACAGTTGTTCATAGTTTATTCATGTTAGGTCACAGTGCATTAACTAATGTTAACAAGATTTGAAGAATGTATTAGTAAATGTTCAAACTAACATTAACAAAGATTAATAAATGCTGTATAAGTACAGTTCATTATTAGTTTGTTAAATAATGTAGTTAACTAATGAACCTTATTGTAAAGTGTTACTAATCTGTCAATTATAATAATAATACATTTAGTCTGTTACTAAACAAATCAAATCGGTATCAACAAAATTCATATTTGCAGAAGCTGCATATAAAGTGGCATTTAGATGCATTTTCACATTAAAACCGCCAGCAGGTGGCAGTAAGTCGCTGTTAATAAGCGATTGAACCGAATCATTTAAACGGTTGATTCATTCAGAAACTAAACACCTTCATGTTGCTCAGAGACGCAAAACAGTCCTGTGGCTGTTGGGAATGATTTTTGTTTGTCGAAATTAAGCAAAAACATGAAATATGCTGTCTAAAACTCTTGTCTCTTGAACTGTTGTATAAAATCAACATCACGTTTGTAGTCGTGCTGATTTTTGAAGGAAAAACTTCACTCTTCGTGTGATATAGTTTAACTAGATGAAATTATATAAATGTATACATTTTCTGTCCCCATATCTTTTCTGTGATCATTTCTAAATGCATTTTAATAGACTGACTCACGCAGTGGAAGAATGCACTCTAAATGCACACTTACAGACTTACTCTCATATTGTAATGTTATTCGTGCACTCTAGGTGTGTCTTGTTTGTTTTTCGCATTATACTTGATAATGTCAAATTGCACATCGTTAAAACAACTGCGATATTATCGCAGACAATATATATCGCACACTCCTATCTGACACACACAGAGCAAAGTTCAGCTTCGCTTCCAGTGGAAACACAGAGACCTTGTGCTGAATGAGCTCTCCTTCTGTGTAAAGACTATATACTTGACAAATCTGAGTACTCCTTCCAACAGGTCTTTTCTTCTGGGATGGAAAGTAGGAGTTTTACATTTGCATTTAGTCATTTAGCAGACGCTTTTATCCAAAGCGACTTAGAGCTGCACAGTTAATATCTCTAATAAGATCTTGATTAAACAGTTGTGCTCAAAAGTTTACATCCCCTTGATTCTTAACACTGTGTTGTTCCTGAATGACCCACAGCTGTGTTTTTGTTTAGTGATAGTTGTTCATGAGTCCCTTGTTTGTCCTGAACAGTTAAACTGTCTGCTGTTCTTCAGAAAAATCCTTCAGATCCCACAAATTCTTTGGTTTTCCAGCATTTTTGTGTATTTGAACCCTTTCCAACAATGACTGTATGATTTAGAGATCCATCTTTTCACACTGAGGACAACTGAGAGACTCATATGCAACTATTACAGAAGGTTCAAACACTCACTGATGCTCCAGAAGGAAAAAACAAAAATTCAGACTTTTTTTCTGACAAATGTGAGTTTGTATCTCGCAATTGACTTTTTTTCTCATAATTGTGAGATATAAACTCACAATTCCAAGTCATGACGTAAAAACTGTGAGATATAAACTCACAATTGTGAGAAATAAAGTTAAAATTATGAGATAAAAACTCACAATTCTGATTTTTTTCTTACAAATGCGAGTTTGTATCTCGCAATTTACTTTTTTTCTGTAAATTCTGACTTTTTTCTCATAATTGAAAGATATTAACTCACAATTAAGTCACATAAAGTAAAAACTGTGAGATATAAACTCTCAATTGATCCACAGCTGTTTTTTTGTTTAGTGATAGTTGTTCATGAGTCCCTTGTTTGTCCTGAACAGTTAAACTGTCTGCTGTTCTTCAGAAAAATCCTTCAGCTCCCACAAATTCTTTGGTTTTCCAGCATTTTTGTGTTTTTGAGCCCTTTCCAGCAATGACTGTATGATTTTGAGATCCATCTTTTCACACTGAGGACAACTGAGAGACTCATATGCAACTATTACAGAAGGTTCAAACACTCACTGATGCTCCAGAAGGAAAAAAACATGCATTAAGAGCCGGGGGTGAAAACTTTTGAACAGAATGGAAATGTGTACATTTTGCTCATTTTGCCTAAATAGCATATTTTTTTTTCATTTAGCACTGCCCTTCAGAAGCTACAGAAGATACTTGCATGTTTCCAAGAAGACAAAATTAGTTACATTTACCATGTTCTTCAAATTTCAAAAGTTTTCACCCCCGGCTCTTAATGCATGTTTCCCTTCTTTAGAACAGAAAAAGGCACTTCTAAAACTGTAGCAACAAAGATGGATGCATAATTCATGCATTTAAAAATTGCATTTCCATCTCTGTTGCTTCAGTTTTGGATGTGTCTAAAATGTTGTACCCATATGCACAAGTCACTGGTGTTTGCTCTGAGTTTTTGGCTCAAGGTCTGCATTTAAAGTCACACCAGAGGTGTTCGGCTGAAATTAGGACTTGGCTTTATGCAGACCACTCAAGTTCTTCCACACTGACTCAATCAAACATTTCTCTATGAACCTTGCCTTATACACAGAGAATAAAAAGGGTCCTATCCAAACTTTTGCTATAAAATTAAAAGGACACAATTCACTAGAAGATCATTATATGCTTAAACATTAAGATGGAAATGACTGAGGTAGTCAAACCTGTTCATTAGAAGAGAAGGGCAATATGGTGTATTTTTAAATAGACAGCAGCAATTAACATGTTGTCAGAAGCTCTAGTAAATGTCATTTAGTTTGTCTGTTTGGAATCGTGGCAGACTTGTGATTTCTGTTTTAAACAAAAGCATTGCGATTCTCCATTTCTCCACGATCTATCACCAGCAATCTGTTGTTTCTCTCATTCAGTTTTCTCTTGTTCTTCTCAGGTGTTGAACAGCGGCTTTTGTTTTCTTAACCAATTTCTTTGTTTTTATTTTATTAACCAATGTCTTTGCTGCTGACCTTTGCTGATCCAATACATCAGTACACTGCAAAAATACTTTTCTTACTTACATTTTTTGTCTTGTTTACAGCCAAAATATCAAAAAAATAAAAATAAAAATAAATAAATCTTAAATGAAGTAAATAATTATTTTTTTGTCTTCAGAAAAAAACAAGTCAAAATGAGTGACTTTTTGCTTAGAACAAGCTAAATAATCTGCCAATGGGGTAAGCAAAAAACTTATTTCAAACAGAAAACAAGATAATTTATCTTAATTTAGGAGATTATTTTGCTTGTTTCAAGCAAAAACTTAAATTTTGACAAGAATTTTTACTTCTCTAGAAAAACCTCCTTGATTTAAGAAATATATATTATAAATATATTATTAAGAGATATTTTGGCTACAAACAAGACAAAAAATCTGAAAAAAAAAGCATTTTTTGCAGTGTACCAATAAGCAAAACTTACTTTAGATGAACTAACATTTGTGTTTTTTTCTCATTGCTGAAGAGTGTTTCCCTACAGTTCTACTGTACAGACAGGAATTTATTTTTCCTTTAGCCTTAGGCTTATTCACTTCATTTCATTTTGGTGTGAAAGGGCTTTTACATTTGCTAAGAATCAAACTTTTTATATTAAAAACAAACAAGCAAGCCCTGCCCAGATTTAAAAAGTAACGCAAATGTGTTGTAACGCATTACTTTCCATAAAAAGTAACTAAGTAACGCAATCAGTTACTTTTTTAGGGAGTAACGCAATATTGTAATGCATTACTTTTAAAAGTAACTTTCCCCAACACTGGTGGTACAGTATCTGATCATCTACTACAGGACATTCCCAGAAATAAAAAGCTACAACAATCTTCTGCTGCATGTCATTTATTTATTTATTACTTTTTCATGCTTTTAAGTGGACAGAACCGTAGAGAATGACAGGAAAGCACATGATGAAGAGTTGGGAATAGGATTGGACTTGGGCTCAAACTCTAACCGACTATTAGCACTAAAGTGTAAATGTATTTTATGAGCTCAGAACAGGTTTACCTCAGTTTAAATCAAAGTAAATATGTCTCAATCTCAACATATCTCAATTCTGTATGAGATAAAATGTTATTTTAGAAAGTGCTCTGTTTTTCATTCTTTCAAGAAATGATCACAATGAGTTGATTTTAATCATTGATAAATTGACAATCCTGCATTGTTGTGTTATTCAAGGCTAGGTTATTATCAGACTCATTGACAGGTCTAAAATCTCAACCTGTTTAATGTAAACAGAATTAGAATATCTAATACATACATTTAGTATACACATCTTTCGCATTAACATTAAACAATGTAACACATCATAAGTAAATTAGAGGAAAAAACAAAGGTTCGGTGCGATTGGGAAATATGTGCGTACTTGAATCGTGCTAAATTATAATTTCCTCTTACAGTAAATGAGATAAAATGCTTGGCATAAAAGCTGAATTATTCAATATCACTCCGTTTCAATATGTCAATCAATAGAGTGAATCAAGAAAAGAAGAGGAAAGCATGCATTTTTTAGCCTTATTCATTTTTATTTATCTTTTGCTATTTGCTATTGAATGTATGTGTATTGAAAAAAAGACATGATAGGATGTGAAGTCATATTGCATCTGTTGCAGTGAGTGGCATGTGTCACAATATCCTGATTTTCACATTGATATGGTATCAGTGTTCAAAGCAATCAAAGCGCTATTAGCGGCAGGTGTTATGGAGTGATTTTTGATGTGCATTTATAGGTGCGGCCAAAGAATTAGAATATCGTAAAAAAGTAAAATTTTTGTTTGTAACATTTAAATTGTGAAACAATGTGAAACTTTCATCTATTTTTAGATTCATTACATGTAAAGTAAAACATTTCAAAAGTTTTTTGTTTTAATTTTGATGATTAGAGTGTACAGCTCATGAAAGTCAAAAATCCAGTATCTCAAAATATTAGAATATTTACATTTGAGTTTCATTAAATGACCATCACTACAGTATAAATTACGGGTATCTCTTGTTCTTTGAAACCACACTAATGAGGAAGACTGCTGACCCTCCACAAAGAGAGTAAGTCACAGAAGGTCATTACTGAATGGGTTGACTGTTTGCAGAGTGCTGTATCAAAGCATATTAAATGCAAAGTTGACGTGAAGGAAGAAATTGGGTAGGCAAAGGTGCACAAGCAACAGGGATGACCGCAAGCTGGAGAATACTGTCAAGTAAAGCCCATTCAAACACTTGGGAGAGCTTCACAAGGAGCAGAGTGAAGATCAAGAGTCAGCACACTCAGACGTCTTCAGGAAAAGGACGACCAAGCCACTTCTGAAACAGAAACAATGTCAGAAGCATCTTCCCTGGGCTAAGGAGAAAACAACTGGACTGTTGCTCAGTGCTCCAAAGTCCTCTTTACAGATAAAAGTACATTTTGCATTTCATGTTGAAATCATGGTCCCAGAGTCTGAAGGAAGACTGGAGAGGCACAGAATCCAAGCTGCTTGAAGTCCAGTGTGAAGTTTCTGAAGTCCGTAATGATTTGGGGTGCGTGTCGTCTGCTGGTGTTGGTCCATTGTGTTTTATCAAGTGCAAAGTCAGTGCAGCCATCTACCAGGAGATTTTGGAGCACTTTATGCTTCCATCTGCTGACAAGCTTTATGGAGATGCTGATTTCCTTTTCCAGCAGGACTTTAGCACCTGCCCACAGTGCAACAACCATTTGTAAGTGGTTTGCTGACCATGATATTACCAACATGCCTGACCTGAACCCCATTGAGAATCTATGGGATATTTTCAAAAGAAAGATGAGAATCCAACAAAATACAGACGATCTGAAGGATTAATAGTGCCTGAGCAGTGCCATAGGCTCATCACTTCACTGATGCTGTTAATTGGTGCTAGGAGCAAGTCATTTGCTGTAATATGTGTATTGAGTGCATAAATGAACATACTTTAAAGAACGTGAACTTTTCTGTTTTGCAAATCCATTTTTTGATTGATCTTAGGAAATATTCCAATATTTAGAAATACTGGATTTTTGACTTTCATGAGCTGTAAGCTCTAATCATCAAAATTAAAACAAAAAAACTTTTGAAATGTTTTTCTTTACATGTAATGAATCTAGAATATATGAAAGTTTCAGTTTTTGAAAAAAGTTACAAACAAAAAATAAACTTTTTCACGATATCCTATTTTTTTGAGCTGAACCTGTATATTGGGTTTACTTTGAGTCTAAACTTTGAATTGTATTTATTAATTAAAAATGCACTGTAATGGTGAGCAGCAGTGTGCATCTGTTTCACTCAGAACATAAAGATCTCCAATTTGCTTTGCATTTTGTTTACTGTTTGATCGTTTTTTCCTCTCCTCTTCAATATCTGTTGAGGCAACTTGTAACATTTGTGATTTTTTTTCTTCTTGGCTGAATCGAATCGGATGTACAGCTCTGCTTATCATTTTCTTATCATTAAAGTTTGAAGCTGTTGGCTTTGGTTTTGTTTTTAAGTTTTAGTTATCTGTAATTGAGGGTTTGCTGCTGTAAGAACGGACTCATTTCTCATGTGAGTCTCTGTGTCATTCATTATAAGTACACCACACTATTTCAGTCCTGTTATCTTAAGGATGAGTCTTTTTATCTTTACCAGCTCTCCCTGATTATAAAGTGTTTTACAGCGCTCTTCTGAAGAGATGTGATGATGTCTTGTTCTTTTGAGAATAATTATTGTACAAATCCAATGTTGTTCTTTTAAGATATATTTAATGTTTTTGAAGTTTCTTAAGCTCAGCAAGTCTGTATTTATTTACACAAAAATACAGTAATACTGTCAAATATGATTATAATTTACAATAACTGTTTTCTGTTTGAATATATATGACCCTGGAGCACAAAACCTGTCTTAAGTCGCTGGGGTATATTTGGAGCAATAGCCAAAAATACACTGCATGGGTCAAAATTATTAATTTTTCTTTTATGCTAAAAATCATTAGGATATTAAGCAAAGATCATGTTCCGTGAAAATATTTAATACATTTCCTACCGTAAATATATTAAAACTAAATTAGTAATACGCATTCCTAAAAACTTCATTTGGACAACTTTAAAGGCGATTTTCTCAATATTTTGATTTTTTTGCACCCTCACTTTCCAGATTTTTAAATAGTTGTATCTCGTCCAAATATTGTCCGATCCTAACAATCTCAAAATCTGGTTTTATGGTCCAGGGTCACATATTATTTTAAAATATTACTCCATTTCTTCAGTGTCACACACACACATACAGTAGGTGTGAAGTTAATGTGATCTTTCTCTCTGTGATTTATCTTATCTTATTGTGCAATGACCAGAGTAAGTGTCAGGTCTCATCTTCTGCAGTATCCCCTCAATATTTATAGTTATCTTAACAGCTCAACATAGGAACTTTGCTACTCCATCACAAGTGATGTTTGCCTTTTTCTGTACAGTGTTCACATTAGTAAGATCCTCCTGAATCGAAACACTCCCTTTCAAATGATAGACAGACTGATAGACTTCCAGAGCGAGTAACTGATTACATGTGGATCATCTGGATTACTTAATCAGATTCAAATTAGATACATATTACACAATGGCAGTAAATCATTCATAAGGTATTGATTTGCACTAGTTCTTTTTTCTCTCTTAAATTTTCCTTTCTAAAAAATCTGTAATTACACAGAAAATAGAGAGTACACACAATGTATGTAATTATTAGCTTTGTGGACGTTTGTAATGTTTTATTCTGAATACATTACCTAATACGTGTAACCCAACAGATACACTACTAACTACAATACTACCAACACATATAAAATACAATGCTTTCACCATGTGCCACTTAGTTGTGCTAGAAATGAAAGGCGCTTTCTAAATAAATGGTCGGACAGCAATGTGTGTCAGTTGTATAGATACAAGCTTCTACCACGAACTCAGTGCATGGCTCTTCTGGATGAAACCATGAACAAATCTGTGTCAGACTGTGTCACAGATTTCATGTACTTATCAATGTTGTTATGTAGTGATCACATATTTTATAAATGTTAATAAGCATACAGGCATTTTTTGTCTGTGTCGGAGAAGGATTGGCTGCTCTGCTGAAAGATATCTTCCTGGTAAGAAAACACAAACCGAGTTTTTAAGAAGCGCTACATTTTTGGTTCTATTTCTTATTTTCTAGCAGGTACACTGTAAAAAATAAAACACAATTTGCTGAGTCACCTTAAAATAATTTGTTACCTGGCTGCCTTAAAATTGTAAGTTTTAACAACTCAAATCAACTCAACTTAACATTTCAAGTTGACTGAACTTCTTTGACTTGACTAAACTTAAAATTAAGGCAGCCAGGTAACAAATTATTTTAAGTTGACTCAATAAATACAATTTTTTACAGTATAGTTTTGCAGTGCTGTTACCCCTTTGGGAAACACTTTATAATAACTGCACACTTTGAACCATTAATTAAGCATTAGTAAATAGTCAATTCATCGTTTATAAATCATTATCTCTACAGTAATAGTGAGCAGTTTATAAATGCAGCTATAAATAATTTGTTCTTGAACTATAATGTGTTTAATAATTGTATTTTTATACTTTATTAATGATTGATTTATCACTTGTGACCCTGGAGCATGTCTTAAGTAAACCAAATAAAGTATATTTAAGTAAACAAAACCAGTCTTAAGTAGCACAGGTATATGTGTAGCAATAGTCAATCATACATTGTATGGGTCAAACTTATGTTTTTTTTTTATTTTATGCCAAAAATAATTAGTATATTAAGTACAGATCATGTTGCATGAAGATATTGTATACATTTCATACCGTAAATATATATAAAAACTTATTTTTTAATCAGTAATATGCATTGCTTATTTAACTTTAAAGACAATTTTAAAATATTGGATTTTTTTGCACCCTCACATTACAGATTTTCAAATAGTTGTATCTGAAACAAATATTGTTCTATCAAAACAAACCATACATCAGTGGAAAATGTTTTATTCAGCTTTTAGACGATGCATAAATCTCAGTTTTGAAAAATGTACACTTATGACTGGTTTTGTGGTCCCGGGTCACATTTCTAAACTAAGTATGAACTACAAATATATATATATATATATAAATTAATTTAAAAACCATTTATTTGTTGTCAGTGGTTCATAAGATCATTAATTCATGATTAATTCAGGTAGTTGACAGTTAACTGTTTTTGTGAGCTCATCTAAAGAAAAGAGTATTTATACAGTTAGCTAAAACAGAAAATCAAATATATTAAAAAAAATATCAAACAATTATTTTGATATCAGATTACAGTGGCTTAGATTCGTGTTACCGCTAAGTTACGTTTTCTGGAGGTGTACAGGGATTTCTGTTTTTCTATGACATTGTGCAGGTTTCTTTTTTTAATATTAAACAAGTGTACAGTTGTACAGTTTCGTTTTTTTGCATCTTGAAATAAATATTTCTATGTTCTGTATCACTCTGTTGTTTGTTTGCTTTTTTCTGTTTAGAAGATAGCTGAGCCTTTAAATCTCCTTTGTAAAAGTTTTACGAGGCATGAATAGTCTTTATTTTAGATGAGCTCACAAAAATAGATAACTGACAACTTCTAAATGCTTTATAAGCAGTGTTGGGGGTAACGCATTACAAGTAACGCAAGTTATGTAATAATACTACTTTTTTCAAGTAACTAGTAAAGTAATGCATTACTTTTTCATTTCTTTTTCATTCTTTTTCAAAAAAGTAATCCCAGTTACTTTTTGTTTCCTTTATGTATTTAATCCCATTTTATTAACTAATGTCTTTGCTGCTGATCTTTGTTGATCCAATACATCAGTGCACTGCAAAAATACTTTTCTTTCTTACATTTTTTGTCTTGTTTCCAGCCAAAATATCAAAAAAAATCTTAAATCAAGAAGGATTTTCTAGACAAGTAAAAATTATTATTTATTTTTCTTCAGGAAAAAACTAGTCAAAATTAAGTGAGTTTCTTCTTAGAACAAGCAAAATAATCTGCCAGTGGGGTAAGCAAAAAAAAATCTTATTTTAAACAGAAAACAAGATTATTTATCTTACCCCACTGGCAGATTATTTAGCTTGTTTCAAGCAAAAACACTTAATTTTGACTTGTTTTCAGAAAAAAAGACAATTTTTACTTCTCTAGAAAATCCTTCTTGATTTATGAATTGTTAGATATTTTGGCTGGAAACAAGACAAAAAATCTAAGTAAGAAAACATTTTTTTGCAGTGTACTAATAAGCAAATCTTACTTTAGATGAACATTTGTGTTTTTTTTCTCATTGCTGAAGAGTGTTGAACCTTATTTTTCTACAGTTCTACGTCAGTTTAATTTTCCTTTAGTCTTAAGTTTATTCACTTCATTTCATTTTGGTGTGAAAGGGCTTTTACATTTGCTAAAAATCTGAATGTTTTTATATTAAAAACAAACAAGCAAGCCCTGCCCAGATTTAAACAGTAACGCAAAAGTAACTCAAAATTAAAGTAACGCATTACTTTCCATAATAAGTAACGTAATTAGTTACTTTTTTAGGGAGTAACGCAATATTGTAATGCATTACTTTTAAAAGTAACTTTCCCCAACACTATTTATAACTACTTGAATTAATAATGAACTACAGTAAGAATATATGTTAATAAAACATTTACTAACACACCGAGTAACTGTATGTCTAAATAATATGTATAAATGTACATTTCAAGTTCATTAATCATTTAGTTACTTTTGAAATGATATGTACTACTGACAATTTCTAAATAACTGGTCTGTTAATAATATAATACTTAATTTAGAAATTATTAATATGCTTATAAACTGTGTACTACTGTCTATTAATGTGGGACAACACTTTACAATAAGGATCATTAAGTAACATTAGTTAACCATTTTAGTTAACATGAACTAAGAATGAACAACACTTCTACAGTATTTTCTAATCTTAGTAAAGCATTTACGAATGCATTATTAACCCTTTAACTGTCACCTATCTATTTTACTACGTTTACTTCACCATATTTCAAATAAATCCTAATCTAATCATGACAAACTATATATCGTTGGAAAGGTCTAAGACTCCTAAATTGATATTTTACCACTGTTTTGTGTTACAAATTATGTAGGAAAAGTAATAGATTAATTTATGACAAGAGTGCACCTCAAAAAATGTACTTCATTACAGGAGTTCAGACCTTTTTCACAAAAAGACTTGCTTTGTTGCCTTTTTTTCTATCACGCTTTAGAAATCATAATTAATTATAGATCACTTGAAGACTTAAAATTTCAAAATTCATCCTTTGGAAACCATTTTAAAATCAGACATTGCATTATCATGGAAATTGTGCATGAAAATCATATTACAAAATGTTTTTGTTCATGAATTAGAAAAAATTACATTTGGATAGTGCATTTTCATGTCTATGTTCACAATAGGGAGTGACAGTTAAAGGGTTAAAATCACAAGTTGTGTTTGTTTACATTAGTTAATGCACTGTGAACTAGCATGAACAATCAATGAACGACTGTTTTTTCATTATTCAATATTAACAAAGATTAATAAATTGTGAAATAAATGTATTGTTCATTGTTCATTCATGTTGGTTAATACATTAACTAAGGTTAACAAATGACACGTTATTGTAAAGTAGTACTAAAGTGGGGATAATGCTTTATAAATGATGAAATGACTACAATAACTGCACCCTATGACTCATTAGTTAAGCACTAGTAAATATGACTAATGCTTAACTAATGAGTCATAGGGTGCAGTTATTGTAAAGTGTTACCATACATGTTTCTCTCTTAATGTTAATTGTTGTAAATGTACTTATGTTTTTGCTCATTCATATCAGACTTGGTTTTAAATCAGTAAGAGCCAATGCAATAAACTCTTGGTGTTTACTGCTCTGTCAATCATTGATCTGCTGTCACTCCTATCAGCTCCATCATGCCAGCTTTGCACTCTTAATCATTTTATGCATCTTTTACAGCATTGTAAAGCTGTTTTCAGGTGAATCCTTCTCTGTCAGGTGTTCTGTGCTCTATAGCTCAAGCATGGGGCCCGGGGCCACAGGACACACGCTTCTCTTTCTTGTGCATTTCTTATTTTTCTTTAGCTGTCGAGGAAGATGTGAGGTGAGTGACTATTTTACCAAGTTATTATGAATATTTCAGTTTTTTTCTGTAGTTCGCTAGTTTCTGTTTTTAGTTGTTCTGGGGTAATTCAGCATGTATTCATATGAAGTGATTATAAACCAAAAGCTCTTGTTTATATGATAATCTCTCATTATATTTTGTCCATCAGGCAACACAACGAGCGATCGGTAAGGGAGCTTTCTCTCTCTCTCTTTTTTGCTAACGTATACAAAAATGAGGTGTCAAAATGTTCAAAAGTTGTGACTGACTGCACTAGTGCTGATTTTACAGAATATAATGTTGATGGCGGTAAAGAGGATCTGTTTGATATCAATGAAGGTGAGATGATCACACCATATGTGTTTGATGTGGATCGTATGATGGTCATTCTGATTTTTTGATGTCCTTCTGTCTGCTTCATGTTTTCAGATGCAGGGCTTGATCTTTTTGAGGGAGATATTTTATTCGACGGGGTAAGAGATGATATCTGTCTGTTTATGTGCTGTTTGCTGTACTTATTAACTGATGTGTGTGACAGAATTTAGCAACCTCCTATTTCTGTTTCAGAAACTGGGGAGAAATTCTATAATTGGTGATGAATACAGATGGCCAAAAGTGATTCCTTATTACCTTCAGGATGATTTGGGTCAGTATCTTCAGTCAGAAATGACATTTGTGACCCTGGAGCACAAAAACAGTCATAAGTCGCTGGGGTATATTTGTAGCAATAGTCAAAAATACATTGTATGGGTCAAAATGGTTGATTTTTTATGCTGATTATGATTCTTTTATGCCAAAAATCATTAGGATATTAAGTAAACATCATGTTCCATGAAGATATTTGTAAATTTGCTACCATAAATGTATCAAAACTTTACTATTGATTAGTAATATGCATTGCTAAGAGCTTCGTTTGGACAACTTTAAAGGCGATTTTCTCAATGTTTAGATTTTTTGCACCCTCAGATTACAGATTTTCAAATTGTTGTATCTCAACCAAATATTGTCCGATCCTAACAGACCATACATGAACATTCAGCTTTCAGATGATGTATAAATCTCAATTTCGAAAAATTTACCCTTATGAACTCAAGTCAAGTCACCTTTATTTACATAGTGCTTTTTACAATACAGATTGTGTCAAAGCAGCTTTACAGTATCAAATAGGAAGGTACTGTGTCAATAATGCAAAAGGAAATGGTTACCATTTTTCAGTTAAAGCGAGTTAATCATTGAATTCAGTGATGTTATCATCCAGCTCAGTTCAAATAGTATACAATATCGCTGGAAAATAAGTGTCTCCAACTGAGCAAGCCATAGGCGACAGCGACAAGGAACCAAAACTCTATCGGTGACAGAAATGGAGAAAAAAACCTTGGGAGAAACCAGGCTCAGTCAGGGGGGTCAGTTCTCCTCTGACCAACAAACAAGCAATTTATACCTGTAGAGGTCATCTATAGCTGCTGACCCACCATCTGGATACGGACTGGATCAGGGGACTGCAGTGACCATCTGGTCAGGATACAGACTGGATCTGACCTCGGAATAAGCAGGAGACAGACTAATATTAGTGTAGATGCCATTCTTCTTATGATGCAACGAGTGCATCAGGTGTTATGGGAAGTGTTCCCGGTTCTGGTTGACCTAATTAATGCAGCCTAACAATCCTTTAATGCATTTGAATATTAGAAATGTTTAAATGGGCTATGTGTAAGTCAGGTTAAAGAGATGGGTCTTTAGTCTAGATTTAAACTGAGAGTGTGTCTGCCTCTCGAACAGAATTAGGGAGATTGGTCCATAGTTTTGGTGCTAAGTAAGAAAATGATCTGCCGTCTGCAGTTGAGTTTGATATTCTGGGTATTATCAGATTGCCAGAGTTTTGAGAACGCAGTGGGCGTGAGGGACTATAATGTGATAAGAGCTCCCTCAAGTACTGAGGAGCTAAACCATTGATGGCTTTATAAGTAAAAAAGATTTTAAATCAATACGACGTTAAATAGGGAGCCAGTGCAGTGTTGACAGAAGCGGGCTAATATGCTCATACTTTTTGGTTCTAGTAAGAACTCTAGCTGCTGCATTTTGGACCAGCTGGAGTTTGTTTATTAAGCGTGCAGAACAACCACCCAATAAAGCATTACAATTATCTATCCTGGAGGTCATGAAGGCATAAATGAATATTTCTGCATTTGAATTTGAGAGCATTGGTCGTAATTTTGCTATGTTTTTAAGATGGAAAAATGCTGTTTTGCAAATGCTAGAAATGTGGTTTTCGAAGGAAAGATTGCTATCAAATAACACCTAGGTTCCTGACTAATGATGATGAATTTACAGAGCAGCCATTAAGTATTAGACCGTGTTTTAAGTTAATACTTGCTGAGGTTTTAGGCCCAATAATTAACACCTCTGTTTTTTCAGAATTTAGCAGCAAGAAATTACTTGTCATCCAGTTTTTTTTATATCAACTATGCCTTATGTTAGTTTTTCAAATTTGTATATTTCACCGGGCCGTGAAGAAATATAGAGCTGAGTACCATCAGCATAACAGTGAAAGCTAACACCATGTTTCCTGATGATATCTCCTAAGGGTAGCATGTAAAATGTAAAAAGTAATGGTCCTAGTACTGAGCCTTGAGGTACTCCATACTGAACTTGCGATCTATACGATACCTCTTCATTTATTGCCACAAAATGATGGCGGTCATGGTTATGACACATATTTATGCTCACAGTTCAAAAGTTTGGAATCTGTAAGATCTTTAAGTCGCTTATGCTCACCAAGGTTGATCAAAACTACAGTGAAAACAGTATTCAATTTAACTGTTTGAATATGTTTTAAAATGTAAAATATTTTAGACATCAATCAAAAGCCTATGCTAGACTACTTAACCCCTAACAAATTCTCTATGAGCAGATATCAATGCAAAAGGTGTAATCCTGAAGGCCTTTGAACAATATCGACTAAAGTCATGCATTGACTACAAACCATGGAGTGGAGAAGAAAACTACATCTCTGTATTTAAAGGCAACGGGTGAGCTCATACATACAGGTTTGGCAATAAAATGGTTTTGATGCACAATGGTTTATTGGCATTGAATATGTGAATATAGTTTGTGTGTGTGAATAGCTGCTTTTCATCAGTGGGGAACCGGCGTGTTGGCAAACAGCGTCTGTCCATCGGCAGCGGATGTGATCGTATCGCAACCATTGAGCATGAGTTTCTCCATGCGTTAGGTTTCTGGCATGAGCAGTCACGCTTTGACCGCGACGACTACGTCTCTATCATCTGGGACCGCATTACTGAAGGTACTTTCTGATTCAGTGTGCTCTATATATGAACAAAGACCTGAGGAACTGAAGTTGGAGGAGAAAATGAGATGGGAGTTTTTTGACATACCCTAAGTGTCTTGAACACAGAGTTGATGCCAGAGTAATGTAAAAATTCAAAAAGTTACGTAAAAATTCAAACAACATGCTTATTCTGACTTGTACATATTAATATATATTAATGTATATAAGGAGCATATTAATTTTATTGTATTTTAAATGAATTAAAAATTCTTACTGACAAAATTGCGAAACCTAGGATAGTGGCAAATGTAGAGTTACAACTAATTAGTATTTGGGGTGAAAGTAATTTGTCTTTTAATATGTCATAAATTGATTTTTGTTGTAAATATGTCTGACAAGATTGTTAGACTGAATGACATTTTAGTGGGTGTCTTCTATAGGGGGAAGTTTATGATATTTATTTTTTGCTCAGAAAAACAAAAATGCAATTAAATTAAACAGAAAACTTTTATTTTGAAAAACAACAACAATTTAAAGCAGTATTACACTTATCGTTTTTATGCTTAAACCCCTTTTTTTGTCTTTGACCCATGTATTTATAATATTCTTAGCATGAAATTAATATACATTTTAGTATTTTCACTAGGGTAGGGCTGGGTATTAATACAAATTTTGATGCAGAGACAAGACAGCGTTTAAGGTTAATAAGTATATAAATTGTAAAAAAAAATGTAGAAAATACCCATTGTTTTGCTAGATAAGACCCTTATTCATTGGCTGGGATCGTTTAGAGCCCTTTAAAGCTGCATTTAAACTGCATTTTGGATTTTGAAATTCGTGGGCACATACTCCACTATATGGAGAGAAATCCTGAAATGTTTTCCTCAAAAAAACATAATTTCTTTACAACTGAAGAAAGAAAGATGGATCCTCTAACGACAAGGGGGTGAGTAAATGATCCGTAAATTTTTGTTCTGGAAGTGACCTTCTCCTTTAAATGCTCACCAATGGATCCTCTGCAGTGAATGGGTGCCGTCAGAATGAGAGTCCAAACAGCAGATAAAAGCATCACAGTAACCCACACCAATACATCAGTTCACATCTTGAGAAGACAAAAGCTGAAATAAATGTGTCATTAAGATGTTTTTAATTAATAAACAAGTCCACTAAAATATGTTTCCTCCAGTGTTTCGAGTGGTCTGGTCTGAATCAGGAGTGAAATCTGCACAGATAAAGCACCGTTTACAAGCTAAAACAGCTCTAAACAAATATGTGGCTGGATTTTGACAAGAGACTTTCACTAGAGAAAGCGCTGTTATGGATTACAGACTTGTGTTTTAGTTAAAAGCATCTTAAAGATGGATTTGTTTCAGCTTTTGTCTTCTCAAGATGTTGATGGACTGGAGTGGTGTGGGTTATTGTGATGTTTTTATGACATTTTCACTTTAATTTCACAGGCAAGAAGCATAACTTCAACAAATACGACGACAGCACATCCAGCGCCCTGAACGTTCCCTATGACTACGGATCCATGATGCATTACAGCAAGAAAGCCTTCCAGAACGGCAACGAGCCCACCATCGTCACCAAGATCCCGGCCTTCAGCGACGTCATCGGCCAGCGCATGGAGTTCAGCGACAGCGACCTGCTCAAACTCAACACACTCTACAACTGCTGTAACACTTCCACTTCATCTCAAATGATGCAAAAACTCTTTATCACATAAAATGTGCTGTTTAGTTTATATCACAGTCATGAACCGGATGTGCCTCTTGCTTAATATATTTAAAGTACATTTATTTCCAAATCTATTAACATACTTTCAAAATATTGCTTGAGACTTACTGATATAAAACTATACTGACACTTTTTTTGCACAATGCACATTTCTTAATTTCAAGCCTAAAATGTGTTTTAATGTCACTATTATTGAGGATCTTTAAATTATATATAGGTATACTTGCAATAGTTCCACTTTGGCACAATTTAATATATTTAAGTACATCTTTAGTAGCACTACTTATGCACAATTAAAGTGCATTAAGTGCAAAATTAGATGTTCCATATTAGCTTTTAGACTTCAAGTGTACCGTTTTACTATATTACAAGTGCAGGGTATTTTTATTAAGTGCATAAATATTTGAATGTGCGTCAAAGATGTTAAGATGTCCACGTCAAAGCAAATTTACAAAAGTGATTTTATGTCCACAGAAAACACATTAAATGTAAGTGAAGTGTTTACTTTTAAGTTTTCCAAAAAGTTTCTGGAGAATGAAATGTCAACATTTGTTTGAAATTGAAATGTGACATTGTCATTCAGTGTAACATAAAAATTCAAAAACATGCTTATTCTGACTTGTACAAATTAAAATATATAAAATAATAAGGGAGCATATTAAATTTTAGTGTTTTAAATGAGTAAAAAAAATCTTACTGACTAATAGGCAAAACCTAGCATTGTGGCAAATTGTAAAAATGTAGAGTTACAACTAATTATTATTTGGGGTATAAGTAATTCATCTTTTAATATGTCATAAATTGACACTGAATGACATTTTAGTCGGTGTCTTCTCTAAATTAGGGGAAAATGTATGATAGGTATTTTTTGCTCAGAAAAAACAAAAATGCAATTAAATTAAACAGAAAAAATATATATATATATATATATATTTTTTTTAAAAACAACAATTTAAAGCAGTATTACACATATTGTTTTTCTGCTCAAACCCTTTTTCGTCTTTGACCCATGTACACTGAACAAAATTATAAACGCAACACTTTTTTGCCCCCATTTTTAATGAGCTGATCTCAAAGATCTGAGACTTTTTCTACGTACACAAAAGGCCAATTTCTCTATTGTGTCCAACCCAAGGCACACCTGTGCAATAATCGTGCTGTCTAATCAGCATCTTTATATGCCGCACCTGTGAGGTGGATGGATTCGGCAAAGGAGAAGTGCTCACTAACACAGATTTAGACAGATTTGTGAACAATATTTGAGTACATGGAAAAAGACTTAGATCTTTGAGTTCAGCTCATGAAAAATGGGGGCAAAAACTAAATTGTTGTGTTCAGTGTATTTGTAGTATATTTAGCATGAAATTAATGCATTGCAAATACATTTTAGTATTTTTACTAGGGTAGGGCAGGGCTGGGTATTAATACACATTTAGCAATTTGATTGGATTCTAATTTAGAGTCAGCAATGGTCAAGTGTAACAAATATGTCATACTTGAGAGCATGTAGGAGATGAATGCATGTTTAAAGTGTGGTTATTTTACAGCCAGCTCCTCCACATTTCTGGACTCCTGTGACTTTGAGTTGGAGAACATCTGTGGAATGATCCAAGGCCATGAAAATGATGCTAATGCAAACTGGCAGCGTGTTTCCAGAGCCGCAGGTGGACCAGACACCGACTACACCAACATGGGACGCTGCGACGGCAAGTCTTCTGGATATTTAAAGAGTTCAATCAGTTCTTTATAACTGCATTGCTTCACCCGAAATTGAAGTAGGGGAGAGTGGGGTAAGATGAGCCATTTTTTACTTATTTGGTCCTCAAGATAAGGAAAAATGAGGCAGAAGTACAATAAACGTATCTACAGTCATTTCAGGATGTTTCCTATCATTTTAAATGATCAGAATGCTCAATTTGCCACAGGTTAGGGGTAAGTTGACCCAAGTCAGTGGGTAAGATGAGCCATCTGAGTGAAAACTGACCATCTGACCCAATCTGATTCAAGATTAAAGATAATTTATCTTTTTTTTTAAACTAACTTAATTTTACAAACGGTCATATGTCTTATCTTAAAGCTAACTTAACATAAAACCAATCAAATCTTTAATTGTTTGCATTTCTGAAACAAAACCTAGAACAACAAAGTTTTAACCTTCTCTAAAACAGAGTTTGTTGAGTAAAATTAAATAAACTTAATTAGAATTAAAGAATAAATGTGGCTGAAACTAATAAACATTTTTGTCAGAAGATTCTTGGCATGGTAGCTTTTTGCAATATCGAACAGACTATAGGTGGAAAGATATATTTGATTATAATGTGATGAAAAGCATCTTCTGGTTCTCAGAGAAGGAAATGGTGCACTTATACACTGTCCCTATCAAATAAACTACTAATAATATGATCAACTAAAGTAATATCACATTAAAATATCAGTTTATACTTCAGAGATTAAACTTAACTTCAGTGCCTTATGGTGGAGTGTAAGTTAAAGTGTTGGCTCAACTTACCCCACAGCATTTGGCTCACTTTGCCCCATAGCTGGCATTTTGGAAAAACACTGGCTAGCTTACCAATTCAGGCTAATATTTAGCTAAATGATTTGCACGGTTTTATATGTTGCTAAATCCAGTGTTGGGGAAAGTTACTCTTAAAAGTAATGTGTTACAATATTGTGTTACTCCCTAAAAAAGTCACTAATTACGTTACTTAGTTACTTTTTATGGAAAGTAATGTGTTAGATTACTTTTGCGTTACTTTTTAAATCTGGGCAGGGCTTGCTTGTTTGTGTTTAATATAAAAACGTTTGATTCTTAGCAAATGTAAAAGTCCTTTCACACCAAAATGAAATGAAGTGAATAAGGCTAAGGCTAAAGGAAAATTAAATTGACGTCTGTACAGTAGAACTGTAGGAAAAGAAAGTTCAACACTCTTCAGCAATGAGAAAAAAACCCAGAAATGTTAATCTAAAGTAAGTTTTGCTTATTAGTACCCTGCAAAAAAAAAAAATGCTTTTCTTACTTAGATTTTTTGTCTTGTTTCCAGCCAAAATATCTAAAAATTCTTAAATCAAGAAAGATTTTCTAGACAAGTAAATAATTATTATATTTGATTAAGTGTGTTTTTGCTTGAAACAAGCAAAATAATCTCCCAATGGTGTAAGCAAAATAATCTTGTTTTCTGTTTGAAATAAGATTTATTTATTTATTTATTTCCCATTGGCAGATTATTTTGCTTGTTCTAAGCAAAAACTCACTTAGTTTTGACTTGTTTTTTCTGAAAACAATTCTTGATTTAAGTTTTTTTTTGATATTTTGGCTGGAAACAAGACAAAAAATCTAAGTAAGAAAAGTATTTTTGCAGTGTACGGCTGAATTGGATCAAAGATCAGCAGCAAAGGCATTAGTTAATAAAATGGGATTAAATACATAAAGAAAACAAAAAGTAACTGCCATTACTTTTTTGAAAAAAGTAACTCAGATATTTTCTTTACTTAAAGATACTTTACTAGTTGCTTGAAAAAAGTCATATTATTACGCAACTTGCGTTATTTGTAATGCATTACCCCCAAACACTGGCTAAATCACCTATATGCATCATATATATTTTTAGACCTGGATAAATTAGCTTTGATATAACAAACAGCCATTACATCTGTTATGCAAAAATTACTTTGAAAGGCCAAAAACATTTTTTTTTTAAATAAACAAGTGCCATGTGTTTCTCCTTTTCACAGTCTGCCAGAAATGATGTGTGATTACAAAATACAGTAAAAGTGTACAGTAGCCAAGATACAGGGGGTGGCTCAACTTACCCCACTCTCCCCTACCAGTCATAAATAACTCATAAATAACATTTTTGTGGCTATTTTCCACTGACATACGTCCTGTTTTCAGGAAAGGGTTACTTCATGCACTTCAGCACCGCGAGCGGGCCGGAGGGGAACAAGGCTCTGCTGGAGAGCAGGGTTCTTTACCCCAAACGGGGATTTCAGTGCCTGCAGTTCTTCCTCTACAACAGCGGCCACGTTAACGACCAGCTAAGGATCTGGACGCGAGAGTACGACACCGCAAACCCAAACGGGAGCCTGCGGCTCATTCAGAAAGTTGAAGGTACAGTAGATCTAGAGAGAGTTTGAGGGTTGAGTCTTCCAAAGATTCTCTGCATAGATTTTAAAAAGCACTCTTTTTGGATCTGAAAGCTCCTCCTGGTGACCAGTGGCAGCTCCATCACGTCAGCCTGAACGCCTCCAGAAAGTTCAGAGTGGTTTTCGAGGGAATCAAAGGGAGCGTGAGCGCCGGCGGGCTCTCGCTGGACGATGTCAACCTCTCAGAGACCAGCTGTCCTGAACACGTTTGGAGGATCAAGGACTTCAGGAGCGTCCTGGAGAACACGCCGCTGGACGCCGCCATCTACAGCCCGCGCTTCACCTCTAAAGACGGCTACAGCTTCCAGATGGGCCTGTATCCCAGCGGAAAAGCAGGATACCCAGGAGAGCTGGGAGCGTACGCTCATCTAACATCGGGAGCCGGCGCGGCGGATGACGGTCTGGTCTGGCCCGCCCGCTGGAAACAGATGACCATGATGCTGATGGACCAGAACGCAGACATCCGCAGACGCATGAACAACCAGAGGAGCGTCACCACTGACCCCACCATGACCACTGAAGGTGAGGGTTTCTATAATATTTACCTTTAGAAAAACAAATCTAGTTTTCCCTATAAATTAGGCTATGAGGCTCCCACAGTTTTATAAAGAGCCAAATATATCTCTAAGGATGTGTTTTGTGCCATTGCTTTGCCAAAGCATCTAGCAAAGGCAAAATTGTGATGTCTTATTAAACTACAGATGGTTTAGTAAATATTAAATAGTCTCTTGCGCTGTGTTTCAAAGTGAAGAACGGCATCGTCTTCAGACGATCAGCTTGTAATGTTTTCTGCGTTATGCTTATTTATTGCATAATTTTAGTTTTTTTGGGTGGATTGCAACATTCAGCTGCAGTGTAAGAAATACATTTGTAAAATGAATGAAAAGAACTGGCTTGGGACATTATCTATTAATTTTACAGAAATTTCTGTTCCATCAAAACTCAATGCAATGCAGTGTAGAGTACAAAAATTAATATGGAAAATTTCTTCAGAATAATATAGAACGGTGTGCCCTTGGGCTGTGAATCTTTGGATAAACGGCGAATCGATTCGATTCAATTCATAGGGTTTCAATTCGATTCAAGAACAATTTTTCAGAACAATTCAATTTGAGACGATTCACAATAAAATTTGATGCGATTCGAATTATTAACGATTCGATTTTGCATACTTTAAGTGTATTCACAGAATTATATAAATGCTTCCCCTAAATTCTTTATATGCTTAGTCAGGGGACAAATTACAAATTAAGTTATGGAGTCAGAGAGTGAATGCAAAACTAAAAAAAATAATAATAAATAAATAAAAACACTTTTGTCCACTGTTAGATGTTAGTTTAATGATGCTATAACATGATGACATACAGAATATGTAGAATCTTACCCTAGTGAAAAGTATTATATTTAAAATACATTTATTTCAAACCAAGTATTGTTCAAATCTATTATTTACTGATGTATCCCTCGAGATAAACTCAAATAAACTTAATTTGAAGTACTACTCATGCACAATGCACATTTCATAATATTAAGCCTAAAATGTGTTTTAATGTCACTACTGCTGAGGATTGTGTTGTCTTTGAATAAAAAAGGTCTTTAAATGTGCACCTTAAAAAGATATTTAAAGTGTACCTAAAATATACTTGCAATAGTTGCACTTTAGCACAATCAAATATACTTCAGTTCATCTTTAGTTGGACTTCAGCACTATACTTACAATTTAGCACACTTTAGTATAGGATACTAAAAGTACAATTCCAAGGTATTTTTTTTTATTTAGAACAAAAATATGTATTTATTTGTAGTATACTTAGCATGAAATAAATGTATTTCAAATACGTTTTTGTATATTTATCTCTTTAATTTTTTTTATTAGGCTTTTTTTTTTTTTCAAAAATCCATGTTTCAAGATCAATGCATCTGCATCGTCAGGTTTTGTAATCAATGACCAATGAATCCTTGTTTTTGTGTAGATTTGCTTGGATGTGACAAAAACTGTCTGTTAGGCTGCTTGATATCACAAACGGGCATTTCTTGTCTTGTTATTTTAATGTATTGTCATATATGTGACCCTGAACCACAAAACCAGTCTTAAGTCGCTGGGGTATATTTGTAGCAATAGCCAAAAATACATTGTATGGGTCAAAATTATTGATTTATCTTTTATGCCAAAAATCATTAAGATATTAAGTAAAGATCATGTTCCATGAGGATATTACATATATTAAAACTTAATTTTTAATTAGTAATATGCATTGCTAAAAACTTCAGTTGGACAACTTTAAAGGATTTTCTCAATGTTTAGATTTTTTTTGCACCCTCAGATATTTTCAAATAGTTGTATCTCGGCCAAATATTGTCCTATCCTAACAAACCATACAGCAATGGAAAGCTTATTTATTGATGATGTCTAAATCTCAATTTCAAAATTTGTGAGTCAGAGTCAACACACTGGTTTGTAGAGCAGATAGTTTTACCATTTCATTTGTTGACTTTTTTTGTAGGGACTGAAGATTTCTTCTGGGACGATCCGCGTAAAGTAGGTGTAAAGGTAACAGATGACGACGGGACGGAGTATTTCCGGGGTCCCGGCGCTGGAACGGCCGTTTTCCTCTCGCAGGCCAGAGCGCTGAGTCGAGACTTCATTAAAGACGGAGACGCCATCTTCCTCCTCACGATGGAGGGTGAGGAACAAACAGCTGACTTTGACTACCCTTTCCAAAAAGAAGTATACATCGTTTATTTAATTAAGTATACTTAAGTAAAGTTCAAGTATATTTAATGTAGTTACTTTTAAAAGTAATGCGTTACAATATTGCGTTACTCCCATAAAAAGTAACTAATTACGTTACTTAGTTACTTTTTATGGAAAGAAATGCGTTACATTACTTTTGCAATACTTTTTAAATCTGGACAGGACTTGCTTGTTTGTTTTTAATATAAAAAGTTTGATTTTTAGCACATATTTAGCCTTTCCACACCAAAAAAACTGAAATGAATAAATCTAAGGCTGAAGGAAAAGTAAATTGACGTCTGTACAGTAGAACTGTAGGAAAAGAAAGTTCAACACTCTTCAGCAATGAGAAAAAAAACACAAATGTTAGTTCATCTAAAGTACGTTTTGCTTATTAGTAAACTGCAAAAAAATGCTTTTCTTACTTAGATTTTTTGTCTTGTTTCCAGCCAAAATATATAAAAATTCTTAAATCAAGAAGGATTTTAAAAGTAAAAATTATTTTTGTTTTTTTTTTCAAAGACAAAAAGTCAAAATTAAGTGAGTTTTTGCTTAGAACAAGCAAAATAATCTTGTTTTCTGTTTGAAATAAGATTATTTTGCTTACCCCATTGGCAGATTATTTAGCTTTTTCTAAGCAAAAACTCACTTAATTTTGACACATTTTTTTCTGAAAACAAGAAAACAATTATTTACTTGTCTAGAAAATCCTTCTTGATTTAAGATTTTTTTGATATTTTGGCTGGAAACAAGACAAAAAATCTAAGTAAGAAAAGTATTTTTGCAGTGTACGGTTGAATTGGATCAACAAAAGGTCAGCAACAAAGTCATTGGTTAATAAAATGGGATTAAATACATAAAGGAAACAAAAAGTAACTGATGTTACTTTTTTGAAAAAATAACTCAGATTTTTTAAAATGAAAAAGTAATGCGTTACTTTACTAGTTACTTGAAAAAAGTCATATTATTATGCAACTCGCATTACCCCAACACTGGTAGTAAGTATACTTTTAAGTGTACTATTTCAATACTCCTTGGGACTAAATTGGCCTACTTTCTAGTGTATAACAGTATACTTTTGAATTATACTACTATGTCCCTATTTAGGTATTAATTTGTAAATTTTCTGTTATATGAATATCTGAACATACAAAACATCAAAAGAAACAACAGGGTATTCAACAAAATACATAAACAAAAACATTTACTTCTAGCTTCATGCATTCTTATTTATAAACACTTAAATGCGGCTAAGTTTCATAAATGAAAAATAAATAAACAACATTTTAAAAAATTTCAAATTCATTTCAAAAAGTTAGAATCTTAGGTAAAAGGAGCTTGTCAGTCATTATTACCTCTTCATGGGTTGACATTTTATTCCATAACGTTACACAGTTTTACATATCTATGGTTTTGATGCTGTTTTATGTCTGATGATTGTTTTCGATTACATGTGGAAGCGTCTGTTGTTTCGGTTTCTTCTTCACTTGTGTTTGGAAATTCTCTACAGAAGATGTGCAATAGCGCCCCTAGCGTATAACACGGGTTATTAAGGTACACAAGAAGTATAGCTCCACTGCAAAAAATGCTTTCCTTACTTAGATTTTTTGTCTAGTCTCAAGCCAAAATTATCTAAAAGTTCATAAATCATGAAGGGTTTTTCTAGACAAGTAAAAATTATTGTTTTGTTTTCAGAAAAAAAGAAAAAACAAGTCAAAGTAAGTGAGTTTTTGCTTAAAACAAAATTAAAAAAGCAAAAGTCTTATTTCAAGCAGAAAACTAGATTATTTTGCTTACCCCATTGGCAGATTATTTAGCTGTTTCAAGCAAAAAGACACTTAACTTTAACATCTTTTTCTGAAAAGAAGACAATTTTTACTCGTCTAGAAAACCCTTCTTGATTGTCTTATTTTCAGAAAAATATGTTTTTGCCTAAAACAGCAAAATAATCTGCCAATGGTGTGAGCAAAATAATCTAGTTTTCTGCTTGAAATAAGATTATTTTGCTTGTTTTGAACAAAAACACACTTAGATTTTACTTGTTTTTTTTCTGAAAACAAAGTTTTTGCTTGTCTAGAAAGCCCTTCTTGATTTAAGAATTTCAAAGACAAAAAAATCTAAGTAAGAAAAGCATTTTTTTTTTTTTGCAGTGTCAAATATACCTAGACTTTTCCTAAGTATAAGCCAAGTATACTTAAATATACTAATTTTAAGTATATTTCTGAGAAGTACATAAAAAGTATACTTTGTTTTGTTTAAAAGAAGTATGCTAATAGCACACTTGAACAAACGTCATTTTCGTTAGCATAACCGATGGTTTATTCACAATAACTTACGAAACGAAAACTCCTTTACTTGCCCTCATTTCAGTGAATCTGTTTGTTTGGAGCAGCACAATAGTAGATGTTTCAGAGAATGTTCACGCTGCTCTGCTCCAGTGAGGGGCTGTACTCCACTAGTTCTCTGATGTTCTGTTGTCCATCTGGTGGGGCAGCTGTGGCCTAATGGTTAGGGAGTCTGACTTGTAACCAAGAGGTTGCAAGTTCGAGTCCCAGGTCCGGCAGGGATTGACGGTGGGGGGAGTGAATATCCAGCGCTCTCTCCATCGTCAATACCACGACTGAGGTGAGACCCTTGAGCAAGGCACCGAACCCCCAGCTGCTCCCCGGGCGCCGCAGCAATGCAATGGCTGCCCACTGCTCCGGGTGTGTGTTCACTACTGTGTGTGTGCACTTGGATGGGTTAAATGCAGAGCACAAATTCCTAGTATGGGTCACCATACTTGGCCTCACGTCTCGTCACTTTCACTTTTCACTTTCATCTGTCTGTGTTTCTGTAGATATCTCTCATCTAACTGTTTCACAGCCCTTGCCCTCCACAACCACCAATCCACCGACCTCCTCCAGCGCTGCTCCTCCTGATCTGTGTGTGTCTGTCCGCTGTGAGAATGACGGTGTGTGTGTGCTGGACGACGAAGGACAGGCCGTTTGCAGGTCACACATTACACAACAATCACCCGCCTTTATTGGGGCTCATTTGAGTGCTTCATTTATTCCTATGACTCTTCACTAAAGTGTTCAAGCCATAACAAAAAAAAAAAAAAAAAAATCATCATATTTGATCACATTCTGAGGTTACTATTATGCATAAAAACCCTTGTACAGCATGTATAAGAATACTGAGATAAAGAAAAAAAAAAAAAAAAAAAAAAAAATATATATATATATATATATATATATATAATCATCAAAGTATTCCAAAATTGTTACTTTATTGTAACCTATATCATCAAATTGTTATATTAGTGCTACCAATATTGCAACTTATTTGTAACATTTGAACTTTTGAAATTTTGACAAAATTAACTAACACTAACATCTGCAATTGGATATACACTAGCAGTCAAAAGTTTGGACACCCCTCTCATTTAATGTTTTTTAAAGAAGTTTCTTATGCTCATCAAGGCTGTTTTCACTTGATCAAAAATACAGAAAAACAAATAATATTGTGAAATATTATTACGATGTAAATCAATGTTTTTCTATATTAATATACATTAAAATTGAATTTATATCTGTAATTAAAGTTGAATTTCCAGCATCATTACTCCAGTCTTCAGTGTCACATGATCCTTCAGAAATCATTCTAATATGCTGATTTATTTACAGTGCTTTTTTTGAACCTGTGATACTTTTTTCAGTATTTTTTGATCAATAAAAGGTTAAAAAAGAACAGCATTTATTTAAAATAGAAAGGTTTTCTAACAATATACACTACTGTTCAAAAGTTTGGGGTCAGTACATTTGTATTCTTTCTTTTTTTGAAAGAAATTAATACTTTTATTCACCAAGGATGTTAAATTAATAAAAAGTGATAGCACAGATTTACATTGTTATATTTTGAATAAATGCTGTTTAACTTGTTACTCATCAAAGAATCCTGAAAAAAAAACAATCACAAGTTGCAAAAAAATATATTTCCCACATTGATAACTCTAATAATAAATCCGTATATTAGAATTATTTCTGAAGGATCATGTGACACTTAAGACTGGAGTAACAGCTGATGAAAATTCAGCTTTGCATCACAAGAATAAATTATATTGTAAAGCATATTAAAATGAAACCTGTTGTTTTATATTGTAATAACATTTTGCAATATTACTGTTTTTTTCTGTATTTTTGATCAAATAAATGCAGCCTTGATGAGCAGAAGAGGCTTCTTTAAAAAAAACATTACATTTTGACTGCTAATGTATGCTGTAAAAGTTCACTGTGTAAGTTCAATTGTGATTGGTGGGATACAATCAAACAACAATCAAAAAAAGACTGTGAACATGTTTACTCATTCTATGACAACACTCAACAAAAGTGAATATATGTGAATTTATATATTAAAACTAGACACCTTAAAGATAATGTGTACCAAAAATCTTTGCCATATCTTTTTGTTAAGACACTTTACTAGCCTTATGTTTTTGATGCAACCTTCATCGTCTCATGGTGCAAACAGAAAATAAACTGCTTTTATGGTAGGAAATGTACAAAATATCTTTACAGAACATGATCCTATTGATTTTTGGCATAAAAGAAACATAATTTTGACCCACAGTGTATTTTTGGCTATTGCTATAAATATACCTGTGCCACTGAAGACTGGTTTTGTGCTCCAGGGTCACAAACATAAAATAAAGTCTTAAAAAAAAAAATAACACGACGTTTATGCTTAAAACTAAAACAAATATATGATATGCCAATGACATGTAAAACTTTTTCCCCCTTCTAAATAAAGTTGATTTTTCAACTGTTCATTGGTAGATATTCGTATCTTGTTTTAAAACGAAACCCTGTCGTCATATCTGCTTGCTTCTCCAGTTAAACGTATATTGATTTCAGAATCTTGAGCATTTTTCCAATATTTTAGTGTTTGATGTAGAGAAATTCAAACATTCAGGTTTTTTTTTTTTTTTGCATTTTTTTTTTTTGCATTTTTCCAATATTTTAGTGTTTGATGTAGAGAAATTCAAACATTCAGGTTTTTTTTTTTTTTTTTTTTAAATTTTGTAAAATTATTTAAAAAGTATTTTAATTTAGAATTTTTTAGCAACACTTTAAATTTTAAAAATACAAGACTTTAATTTAATTTATGACTTTTGTCTTACCTTCAGACCCCAGAGTTACCTAACATTGTATGATATGGATTATTGAGGAGGAGTTTAGTGTTCAGTCTTCAGTCTCAGGTGTTGTTTTTATAGACTTCTGTGTTTCTTTGATTCCTGTCATGAGCTGAAGTGTGTGTGTGTGTGTGTGTGTGTGTGTGTGTGTGTGCAGGTGTGTGGTGGGACAGGACTGGTGGCATTATGGAGACAGGTGTCAGTATAAGAGCTCGATTCAGAGCAGCGCTCTGACAGCTGTGTTGGCGTCTGTGGCTGTGTTTGTGTTCATGCTGGTGGTGATGGTGGTCAGCGTGGTCTGTGTGAAGAAACAACAGAAGAAAGTGCAGCTGGATGGAGGAGGAGTCACCACGAAGAACATCAACTCATTTTAAAATACAAAGATCTGAATGTTCCTCTAATGTACATCACGACTCATTAAAAAACAGCACTGCTTTGATCTCACTGACGCTTCGATGTCTATAGTTCAGTGGCAACAGAAAGCATTTGTTCAGGTCTGAATATCATCACATGAGCAGAGGCGTAAAAAGCACTCAAAAATTGTACTCAAGTGAAAGTACAGATACTCAGTGAATGTTTTACTCAATTAAAATTACAAGTATCTGGCCAAAAACATACTTGTGTTGAGAAAAACATAAATATGCTTTTTGCAAACAAAAATAAAGGATTGCAAAATAAAGGCCCGGTTTCACAGACAGAGCTTAGACTAAGCCAGTACTAGGCCATAGTTTAATTAGGACATTTAAGTAATTTTTTATAAACATGCTTAGAAAAAAACATTACTGCTGTGCACCTTGAGACAAAACAAAGGCATTGATATGTTTTAAGATCCATCAGTGCAATTTTATTTCAGTTGAAACAGCTCAGACTTGCATTTTAGTCTGGGACTAGGCTTAAAGGGATAGTTCACTTTGAAATTAAATTTTGATATGTTTTAGCTTACCCCAAGGGCATCCAAGATGTAGGTGTCTTTGTTTCCACAGTAGTTTCAATTTTGATATTTTTAGGTCCAACCGTTCTTGACTGTCAGTCATATAACGCATGTCTATGGTCACCTCACAAAAGAAAACGCACAGATTCAAATTAAACAGTCCAAATTAAACAATTCCCCACCGTAAGTACACATTAATGACCTAAGACACGAAACGAGCGGTTTGTGTGAGAAAACGAACAGTATTTATGTCGTTTTTTACCTTTTGTAAATAACCACGTCCAGGTTGAAGTGCGCGCCTCCTGGTGTGTGAGCGCGCCGGCGCTACTCCCGGAAAGCACCGGAAGTGATCTCTCGCGCGTGAACGTCACTCATTGTTTACACAGAACAGAGATTGTAGGTAAGACGGCTAACAGAAATTGCACTCGTTTGCGCTTATCCGGGATGTTTAAACAAGAAATGGTTAAAAAAAGGTATGTTTAGGGATGTTTAAAAAAAGAAAATAATTACTTGTGCTCGCGCAATGGACGGCGCTTTCCGGGAGTAGCGCCGGCGCATCAATAAGCCAGAACGCGCTCACACACCAGATAGCGCGCCCCCTTCAACTTGGATGTGATTGTTTTCAAGAGGTAAAAATGATATAAATACTGTTCGTTTTCTCACACAAACCGCTCGTTTCGTGTCTTAGGTCATTAATGTGTACTTACGGTGGGGAATTGTTCAATTTGGACTGTTTAATTTGAATCTGTGCGTTTTCTTTTGTGAGGTGACCATGATATGACTGACAGACAAGAACGGTTGGACCTAAAAATATCAAAATTGAAACTACTGCGGAAACAAAGACACCTACATCTTGGATGCCCTTGGGGTAAGCTAAAACATATCAACATTTAATTTAAAAGTGAGCTATCCCTTTAAGACTTGTCTGTGAAACCGGGGGAAAATGTTGTATTGTGAGAAAAAAAATAGTTTTGCAATAAATAAAAAAAAAAATGAATTGCAAAATATAAATGAAATAATTTTGCAATATTTTCCATGGCCATATCTACTAATTTATTTGCAATGCTGCTTTTATTTTGTGTTTCAGTCAAGTGTGAGCTTGCAGTACAGTCTTCCCTTTGCATTTCAGGTTTCTGCGTGTTTTACTTTGTGGTACTGTTTTGACACAGAGGTGGAGTCAAATGACAGGGGTGATGTGTATTAACAGCATTTGCTCAAGTTAAAGAAGTTGAAATGCAAATTAAAAGCAGCGTTGCAAATAAATTTGTAGATATGGCCATGGAAAATGTGTACTGAAAAATCATTGCTTTTGCAATTCCTTCTTTTTGTTTGCAAAAAGCACATTTATTTTTTCTCAGTACTTTAATATTCATTTGCAAAACTTAATTTTATTTTGCAATACTTCAATCATTTTGCAGGTTTATGTGGCCCTGTTTTGCTTCCATACGCACATCCTTTGCGTGGAAACGCCGCCGCAAAAAGAATAAATACAGTTCTTTCTTAAAAAGGCAAAACTGTATTTTCTATTGCCCCACACTAACCCTACACCTAAACCTAGCCCTCACAGGAAACTGGGCACATTTTTGCTTCGCTTTTACGGTCTCTTAAACAGCACCAGAATGACTAAAATAAACTGTTTCCAAACACTCAAACAAACAGATTTACCGAGTCAGTTTTGATGTCAGGCTGCTCGAGACGCTCGCACAAACAGACAAGTTTAGAAAACCTAATAACATCTCATCTCTCTATTCTCACTCGTTCACATAACCTCATCATCGAATTAAATTGTTTGAGACCAAATTAAGCATCAATTCACTATCTAAAGAACTGATAACATGCAGCATGCTAATGGCTTAGTCTACAAAAAACCCCTCAATTTAATACTTAAAGCCATAGTTTACCCAAAAATGAAAATTCTGTCATCATTTACTTTCATCTTTCATTATTTTTTCATCTTCAGAGAACAAATGAATCTGTTTTTGATGAAATCGGAGAGCTTTCTGACCCTCTATTGCCACAGAAACATAGTAAGGACTATGTTAAAATAGTCATCAGTGGTTCTTTTGCTCAAAGAAAACAAAAAGAATGACTTCATTCACCAATGTCTTCTCTTCTCAGAGATCCTTTAGATATCAAAAATATCATTAATTGGAATAAATGATGTATGAAAGTCTTACGGGTTTGGAGTGACATGAAGGCAATTAATTAATGACAGAATTTTCATTTTGGGGTGAACCACTCTGTAAAAAGCTATTTGTTGCGTGAACTTAAAATAATTTGTTACCTGGCTGCTTTAAAATTTTAAGTTCAGTCAACTTGAACAAAGTTTAGTCAACTTGAAATGTGTTTTACTGACAACTTATATATTTGAGTTGATTCAACTTAAAATTTGAGTAACAAATGCGTAACAAACCGCTGTTAAGTTTAACATTTTTTTAGTTTAGTCAACTTGAATATCTTAGTACAACTTAACATTTCAACTTGAATAAACTTATTTGAGTTGCCTGAACTTAAAAGTTTAAGGCAGCAGGGTAAATTTTTTTTTTTTTTTTTTTACAGTGTATCCCTTTAATTTGAACAATTTAACTTTCCATTAAAGGAACCTACTTTTTTTAAAAAAAAAAAAAAAAAAAGCTAATTTTCCAACTCCCCTAGAGTTAAATAGATGGGTTTTTACCATTTTTAAATAGGAAAAATATAAAAAATATTTGGTCATTTTTGAATGAGTTGCTAATGGTCTAATCAGATTAAATTATTTATGCTAAGCTAATATGCGGCTTTTTACAATTTAAGTTTACCAAAAACAAAAGCTAAACATCAAAGTACAGTTTTTGCGTAAAACTAAAAACATTTTCTTAGTCAATGCTTAATATAAATTAGGAATATTATTTTTAAACACAATAATGGTATTGAGATGTCTTTTTTTTTTAAATTATGCCATAAATTAAATGGGTGTGACCTCATTGAATTAATTATAACTCCTCATCACAGAGCACTTACCTCTGTTCAGCTGAGATGAGACAAAATGACACACTTTAGCTTTGAAACACACTTTGTTGAACAGTGTTGGGGACAATGCATCACAAGTAATGCGAGTTATGTAATCAGATTACTTTTTTTTAAGTAACTATCATTTGCAAGAAAATATCTTTATTATGAGTTACTTTTTCAAACAAGCAACACTTTGTTTTCCATGTATTGACTTTCCATGTGTTTACATTTGCATTTCCTCCAGCCTGAAGATAAATCATTTCACTTTGGTGTGAAAGGACTTTTACATTAGCTTAGATGAGAGAACATAAAACATTACTTTCCATAAAAAGCAGTGTTGCATAAAGTACCTGAAAGTCATACTTAAGTAAAAGTACAGATATCTTAACAGAAAACCACTTTGGTAGAAGTTGAAGTCACTGTTTAGAATATTACTTGAGTAAAAGTCTTAAAGTATGTGATATTTATTGTACTTAAATACAAAAAGTATTTGTTTTATAGTAAACGTACTTAATTATTGAAAGTAAAAGTACAAGTAAATGCAAAATAGAAAAGAAGAAAATATATGTTCGTAAATGGCAAAATTGTGTTCTGTTTTAACTCTTTCTTCCATTTTGTATTTTTGGGTAAGAATAAGAAGCACTTCATCTGGTTTAGTGTCTTTCACTCCAACATGAGAAAACATTTCTGCAATCTGCATTTGAAATAGCATTTATATGTATAGGAGGGACATTAATGCATTTAAACAGCAGTTGCAGGTTCATTAATAAGCATAATGTTTAGTGTTTAACATAAAACGTTGAATATTGATATTTGAAATAATGACAGGAAAAATGAGTTGAAATGTGAAATTAAAACCGCCAGTGGGTGCCACCAGTGAGTCACTGAGATTCAACCGATTCGTTCAAAAGACTGAATCATTCAGTAAAAAGCATCTGTTTTAACGAGCGAATCACTGAATCATTTTGATCAACCGATTCATTAAAACGACTGAATATTCAGTAAAAAGCATCTGACTGTGTTCATGAGTGAATCACTGAATCATTTTGATCAACCGATTCATTAAAACGGCTGAATCATTCAGTAAAAAGCATCTGACTGTGTTCATGAGCGAATCACTGAATCATTTTGATCAACCGATTCGTTCAAACGACTGAATCATTCAGTAAAAAGCATCTGACTGTGTTCATGAGCAAATCACGGAATCATTTTGATCAACCGATTCATTAAAACGGCTGAATCATTCAGTAAAAAGCATCTGACTGTGTTAATGAGCAAATCACTGAATCATTTTGATCAAACGATTCATTCAAATGACTGAATAATTCAGTAAAAAGCATCTGTGTTAATGAGCAAATCACTGAATCATTTTGATCAACCGATTCGTTCAAACGACTGAATCATTCAGTAAAAAGCATCTGACTGTGTTAATGAGCAAATCATTGAATCATTTAATCACTGAATCATTTTGATCAACCGATTCATTAAAATGACTGAATCATTCAGTAAAAAGCATCTGACTGTGTTAATGAGCAAATCACTGAATCATTCAGTAAAAAGCATTTGTGTTCATGAGCAAATCACTGAATCATTTTGATCAACTGATTCGTTCAAATGACTGAATCATTCAGTTAAAAGCATTTGTGTTCATGAGCGAATCACTGCATCATTTTGAGCAACCGATTCGTTCAAATGACTGAATCATTCAGTAAAAAGCATCTGACTGTGTTCATGAGCGAATCACTGAATCATTTTGATCAACCGATTTGTTCAAAACGCTGATTCATTTAATAAGTAAATACCGTCCATTGCTCAGAGACGTGAAACAGTGCTGTGATCTGTGTTTGGAACTATTTTCTTTTTGCTCAAAATTGAGCAAAACCAAGCAATATGATGTCTAAAATGCAAGTCACTTCATTGCTTTACTGAACTTGTGTAAAATGATTATTAAATGTGTTATCATGCTAAAAACTGTACTCTTTGTGGGATATAGATAAGTTAATTAGATCAAATTATAGAAATATAAAATACAGAAGCATGTTAGTGTCCACAATTTGAGTTTTAATAGACTAATAAATTGTGCTGCACTCTGTGTGTGATTTGCTGATATAGTCTACTTGATAATGTCAGATCGCACTCATTATAACAAAACTGACCACATTATCCATCAGATATACTGTATATCACACTCCAGACTCCACTTGAGTGTAAATGAATCATCTGGTTGTTTGTGTCAGACACTGATTGGTCAAACCTGCTTTCCTGCAGTCAGTGCTCTTCTGACTACTTTGTAGTAAGTAACGAATATGGTTTAGGGAAATGTATCGGAGTAAAAGTATAGATTTTAATTAGGAAATCTAGTGGAGTAAAAGTAAAAGTAGGCTGAATTATAAAAACTCAAAGTACAGATACTGCCAAAAATACTTAAGTACTGTAACAAAGTATTATTACTTCCTTAAGTAACCAAGTTACTTTTTTAGGGAGTAAGGCAATATTGTACAGGGTTCTTACACATTTTTATCAATAAAATTCCATGATTTTTCCATGACTTTAAATAAATATTCACGACCTAATGTTTCAAGAAATGTCTATGTATACATGTTAAATAAGAAGAAAATCCATGTTTCACCGCAGCATATTTTTTTACTAAAATAAATGCAAGCTTTGTAGTGTAGAATACGAAATAGCCATTTATTTAAATAACGCTTGCAGAGTAACACAGTTCCATAAAAAATACATAAAACCCAACCTTCGCTCTGTCCGGATTCCAGCTAGAGCCCCTATAAAAATTGTTCAGTTTTGTATGCAATGGCAAAGTTATTATATTTCGTGTAGTTTTTTTTTATAAAGTTCTTTTAGAAAAAAACGTTTGAAGCATTTTTGTTTGTTAAATATACGTTTTTTTGTTTTTTAAAGTATAACAAACAGCGGTCGGTGGAAGACTGTTTATAGGCTGTGTTTGATCAATTTGCCTTTCCAAATGATCACGACTTGACTAAAATAAAACACAGATATAGAACAATTCAAGTAGCCTATAAAACAAATTAAACGTTAAACCTAGATTAATGTGCGCTATTAGGCGCTTATCCAATCATTGGATAAGCGCCTAATAGCGCACATTAATCTAGGTTTAACGATTGAATTTCAATTGTTTGTGCGGAGAGTTGAAGCTAAAGCCGCTTTGCAGGACATGGAGGCGCCAGCGCGATCACCTCATTTTTTTCAGTGGAAACTATTTAAAATTATCCATCATTTTTGTTCACAAAGGTAAGAGTAAAATATCATTCGGAACTGTAAAGGGTCTACTTTTATTTGCATTAAACATTACAAATAATGATTTTATAAAATAAAGAAAACAAACATGATGCACAGACATGATAAATACATATTTAGAAAGCTTTCAACTGTTACTTAACGAAATAAAACAAATCGAAAACAAAAACTCTTTCATTATGTAATTATCCGTAAAGATGCATTTCTCTAAAGGCGCATCTAAAGAGAAGATTGTGAGTTAGGATATTTGCGACACTGACTCAGAATACACTAAATAATTCAAATATTTTCTTACTATTTCCCCCAACATGTTGGGCGCAATACCTTAAAAAATAAAAGAAGCATGTTTTTACGATCGGAAATTAAACGTATACCGCTTCTATAGGCACCATACAGCACTGCCTGTCTGTATGTGACGCCAAACTTTTAGTTTCATTTTGGGCAGTTTGCGCATCTGCTTGCTGTAGAGAGGTTCGTCCACGGCGTGAGTTGACCACATAATAGCCTACTAAAGTTAGCTGAAACTGCGAGTCGCCGTTACCCCACGCAGAGAACGGATGGACGGATCGTGCGAACAATAACTATTGCAATTTAACCAGTATTATCAACTACATTCGAAATATACAGAGATCGTGAAACAAATTTCCATGACTTTTCCAAAACTTTGTAGGTTAATTTATTTTTCCAAAACTTCTCCAGGCCTGGAAAATGCCATTTTAAAATTCCATGACTTTTCCAGGTTTTTCATGACCGTACGAACCCTGTTTGTAATGCATTACTTTTAAAAGCAACTTTCCCCAACACTGCTGTTACAAACACTCAGAAAGCACCACAAGAAAAGCTAGTTTAGAGTCATAAATTTAAGATTTATTATAACAAAACCAGGAACTGTTTGTGTGGTTGGTTTGAATATAATTCCTTACAGATATACTGTTTTGCATTACAGGACTTGACACAGTCATGCTGGTGTGAGGAGCGGATGAGTGTGTGTGTGTGTGTGTGTGTGTGTGTATGGCTCATTGATCAGCGAGTGATGACAGCACTGGGCAAAAGCACAGTTCATTTACAGGTGTGTGTGTGTGTGTGTGTGTATATGCTTCTGGTACATATACATCTATTGGCATGTATGCATAAAGGGTCATCTCATTCTAGACACACAGTTCCCTTAAAAAGCATTGGTATACAATATTTTTCTTATTTACAATCATTGGAAAGAGGAAAAGAAAAAAAATCACCATTTCTCGCAGAGAAGATTAGTAAAAAGTGACGAAGTCACCATAAAAGAGTAAGCAACTCCTAGGAGTTAGTCTTTCAAATTTCCACTAAATTTCTAGTTTTTATACAGGCGCCAAGCCTTGATTTACTGAAGAGATACAGTATTACTTTAAGTGCCCTATCTACAACAGTTAAGCGTGGTATTACTAGTGTGTACCGTACAACACAATCGACGTCAACGCAATCTTCAACTCAAAGTCTGTTGTAGCTTCTCTCGCATTAAAAGATATGGTAACTAAAAGAACGAAATCAAAATATCCAGAGTCTCGTCGTTGGTAAGGACAGTTAAAATCGCAATACTAGTGTTGAATTATATAGGTTTCGGTTTAAAGTAAATAAAAGTTAAACAGTCAGTGATCAGTAGTGAACTGCTCTTCAATCTCTAGTGAAACGCTTTAACGGCTGAGGCACGGGAGAGTCACGCTGGCCTTCTCTTAAAGGGATCGGTTGAGATCTGTAGGAAGTGGCTTCGCTGGGCGAGGAAGGACAGCTTCGCGTTGGTGGACAGAAGATACTCCACTGGATTGAGCTCTTTCAGTCTTCGTTTACTCAGCCTCATGTCGTTGCAAGTGTAGCGGCATTAGTGCAAGAAACGCTTTCGTATTGGTCACAAGTTTGCACGCAGGGCTGGGCGATTATTTTCAATGTAATGCTTTGCCAGAGTTTTATGAGGAATCACGGTTTTGAGTAAACATATTAGCAAGCGCTGACAATTGCCAATGCTAACAGCTGATGTGAGTGGATAAAGGTGCGATGCGTTCTCTGAAGGACAATATAACGCATAATGTGCAAGAATGGGAATAAAACAAGTTCTTTTAACTCGAGCACCACATGCAAAAGACACAAGTGCAGTGGTGGCACACGTCCATCGAGTGCATGTTTAACACTGGAAAAGCAGAACTTCCACTGTATGCCTGATATTTGATGTTTGCCTGTTTTCACATACTGTACTGTACTAATCGCCTACTAATGCTGATTTTGATTTGGACCGCCTTGACTTTTTGAGTCGACCTCTAAAACGAGTGGTACACTTGAAAAAGAGCTGTCTTTAACTGGATGGTTGTGCACGTTAATGTAAAGTAAATTATGGTAATGTTAAGTATGAATCGGTCAAACATTCTGAAAAAAAAAAAAAAATCAAGATTTTACTTTTTGCTATATCGCCCAGCCCTAAGTCAACAAGATCAGGCTGAGTAGATGACGACGAAATGCAGCAACTCTTGTCCTGTTGGTCCTGCTGATGTAGTTTCATGATCTCCTTCACCTCCTCCAGCTCTGGAGAGATGGTCTGGGTCAGGTTGAGTGGGTGCAGTGAAGTAACCTTCGGGTTTGTCGGAAGGCCACTACTGCAACACCACAGAGCCCTTTCCCCTCCCATGCTCCATGCATTAATTCCTGCAAGGTTCCCAGCCTCCAGCACAGTTTCTGGAAGCTTCTTTGGGGCTTCTGGGGTGGAGGTGGCGACAAAGGCAGCAAAGCCAGCACTTGGGTTTCCACTTCAATCCAACTGCCGTTGGAGGACTGGTTTAGATCCGGGTGGATTTGGCAGGAAGTGGTGCCAGTCTCCTGACCTTTCAGAGCCATCGCAAGTAGAGGACTGACAGCTTAATAAAGGTTGACTGCAGTGAAGCTGCGAGCAGAAGATACTCCACTGGATTGAGCTCTTTCAGTCTTCATTTACCCAGCCTCATGTCGTTGCAAGTGTAGCGGCGTTAGTGCAAGAAACGCTTTCGTATTGGTCACAAGTTTGCATGCAGGGCTGGGCGATTTTGCAGATTTTATTGATTATTTTTAATGTAATGCTTTGCCAGAGTTTTATGAGGAATCATGGTTTTGAGTAAACATATTAGCAAGTGTTGACAATTGCCAATGCTAACAGCTGATGTGAGTGCATGAAGGTGTGATGCATTCTCTAAAGGACAACATAACGCATAATGGGAGATGGGAATAAAACACAAGTTCTTTTAACTCGAGCACCACATGCAAAAGACACAAGTGCAATGGTGGCACACGTCCATCGAGTGCATGTTTAACACTGGAAAAGCAGAACTTCTACTGTATGCCTGATATTTGATGTTTGCACATACTGTACTGTACTAATCGCCCACTAATGCTGTTATACTTCAAGTGGTTTTGGTTTGGACCGCCTTGACTTTTTGAGTCGACCTCTAAAATGTGCGGTACACTTGAAAAAGAGCTTTCTTAAAATGGATGGTTGTGCAAGTTTGTGAAGGTTAATGTAAAGTAAATTATGGTAATGTTAAGTATGCATCAGTCAAACATTCTGGAAAAATAAAAATCAAGATTTTACTTTTTGCTATATCGCCCAGCCCTAAGTCAACAAGATCAGGCTGAGTAGATGACGACGAAATGCAGCAACTCTTGTCCTGTTGGTCCTGCTGATGTAGTTTCATGATCTCCTTCACCTCCTCCAGCTCTGGAGAGATGGTCTGGATCAGGTTGGGTGGGCACAGTGAAGTAACCTCCGGGTTTTTCGGAAGGCCACTACTGCAACACCACAGAGCCCTTTCCCCTCCCATGCTCCATGCATTAATTCCTGCAAGGTTCTTGGACTTGGGACTTAGGTTTCCACTTCAATCCAACTGCCGTTGGAGGACTGGTTGAGATCCGGGTGGAAGTGGCGGCATAAATCGCGTGACCTTTTTCAGAGCCATCGCAGATCGAGGACTGACAGCTTCTTAAAGGTTGACTGCAGTGAAGCCGCGAGCAGAAGATACTCCACTGTATCGAGTACATTCAGTCTTCGTTTACTCAGCCTCATGTCGTTGCAAGTGTTTCAAAGGGACTGACTCAAAAGTAGCGACATTAGTGCAAGAAACGCTTTAGTATTGGGTGATAGACTGCACTTTCAAGAACTGCGGGTTAAAGACATGAGGGTGAGCAGATGACGACAGAATGCAGCGCACTCCTTCAGAGCGGCGTGTCGTAGTAGTCCGCCGGTCGCTCGCTCTTGGCCGGCTTCTGTTGGTCCTGCTGATGTTGTTTCATGATCTCCTTGACCTCCTCCTCCAGCTCTGGAGGGATAATGAACTGGTCGTCTGGGTCGGGTTGAGCGGGTGCCGTGAAGTAACCTCCAGGTTTCTTGGAAGGAGCCTCCGCGGCCACCTCAATCAAGTTGTGGCTCTGCTCCTGCGGCGCCACCGAGCCGTTGCCTCTTCGCTTGCCCAAGGTCTTGCTCCACGCATCCGTTCCCACAAGGGCCTCCTCCGGAAGCTTTTCCGGGGCTTCTGGGGTGCAGGGTGGAGGTGGTGGCGGCAAAGGCAGCAGACAGTGGATGTCGGCTTCCACTTCCACCCGACTGCCGTTGGAGAAGACGCCAGCGATGGGCTCTTCGTCCTCGCTGTCCAGGCCGTTGTCCGAGAGCGCGCTGGAAAAGGTGGCGCTGGACAGTTGCCTCTGGAAGGAGCTTCCGGCGTTGGGAGCCAGATGGAGCGTGCAGCAGGGGAGGCGTGGGTTCTGCTGGAGCTGCGGCGGGTGGCTCTGCGGATGAAGGTGGAGGTGCGTGTCCTGCAGCAGGAGCGGAGGCTCGTCCGAGGACGCCGTGGATCCCACTTCGGAGCTCATTTCAGAAGCGCTGACCTCGGAGCTGATCTCGCTGCAGGAGGACGGGGGTACCCCGGCGGAGGAGGCCGGATACAGGCCCGGCCCGGGGCTCGGCGGAGGCTGTGGAGGCGCGTGCATGCTCCCGGAGCCTGGGTCCGCGGACGCCGCACAACAGCAGCAGCAGCAGTCTTCAGCCACGTTGAGCTGCACCACCACAGCGCTGAGGCTGTCCGTGCATCCGTACGACTGCGCCAGCGTGCACAGCTTCTTGGCGGCCGCTAACGCGTCGGGAACCTTCCGTACGGCTTCCACCGCCTCGCTAGGGTCCAAGACTTCAAACAGACCTCTGCTGCCCAGGATGAAGAACTCATCTCTGGGGGTCAGCGGGAGCGTGTTGACGTATGGACGAGGTAAGACCGCCGGGTAGAGGAACGAATAGCCCATGATGCGCGTGGAGTCCGTTACGCCGTTCACTTTGTTGTCCTGTTGGAGAAGAGGAATTCGCCATAGTGGCGTACACATTGGTCAGTGTTATTCTAATACAAAATTAATATATTTAAAGACTAAGTTCATGCGAGTTAAAAGAATGGTTCACCCCAACATTCAGTCTCAAACCTGTATGGCATTTTTCGGTGAAACACAAAACAAGATTGGAAAAATAGTTAAGCTGTAAACAAGCAGTCAGTTTCAAGCTCCAAGAAAAACTTACCACACTAAAAAAACTCATACATGTTACAATTATAGCTCTATCGGGCTAGTTTGGCATGCTCCACGCTGTTGATTTCGTTGCTGAATAATTTTCGTCATAATTTTCGTCAACGTCATTTTTTACAGACAAAAACGAAACGATAATGAACTAAAATTATTTTTGAATGACAAAAACTGTGACAAAAATCTACTGCCATTTTCGTCAATGAATAAAAAGGTGACGAAAATGTTAGAGAGGGACGATTTGGAAAGAGATTTGTTCAGAAAAATCTGTTGCGCAGTGGGAGGTTAGATGTACAAACTGGCAGGACACAAGCTAAAATACAATTGCACGTCTTATAAGACGTTCAGAAATGTCAATATGTGATAGATAAGCAACATGATCATATGATATTTAGTCTTGTTTTCAGGGGAAAAAGTGCAGTTTGCTTAAAACAAGTAAAATTATCTGCCAGTGGGGTAAGTAAAATATTCTTAAAACAAGAGTATATTACTTACCCCACTGGCAGATAGTTTTACTTATTTTAAGCAAACTTAATTGCACTTAATTTATTTTGTTCCCCTGGAAACAAAACTAAATATCATATGTCTTGTTGCTTATGTAGTAAATGCATCTTAATTTAAGAATTTTTTTGATATTTTGACTAGAAACAAGACAGAAATACTAAGCAAGATAAGACTCTTTTTTGCAGTGCATTAATTTTTTAATAAGTGAACTATCCCTTCAACTTCTATAAAAGCAACAGATAAGCAGAATCCAGCTGAAAATCAACATGAAATGTCATTCTTTCTCTAATGTGACCTAAAATGGATGTTTTGGTGATTGTGATTGTGTTGCTTCAGAAGACTTGTTTAGACTACTTTTACCTTACTTTTATGTCATTTTTGGAGCCTGAACCTATTGGACCCCATTGACTATTGAGCTGAAAGAATCTTCGAATATCTTTTGTGCTTCACACCCTGCAAAAAGAGGCTTATTTTACTTAGTATGTTTGTTTTGTTTCTAGTCACAATATCTAAAAATTCTTAAATTAAGATGCATTTACTAGATAAGCAAACTGACATCAGATATTTAGTCTTGTTTTAAGCAAAATGCACTTAACATTTATTTTTATTTATTTATTTATTGGCCAGGTATGTGCAACATACAAGGAATTTATGCTGGTTATGAGGCATCACACACACACAAAAACATACAAAATTACATAGGAAATAAAAACTATTCTGAAATCTGGTAGTTCTTGTTTTGCTAATTTAGTTTTCCCTCTGGAAACAAGTAAAATCATCTGCCAGTGGGGTAAGTAAAATATTCTTAAAACAAGAGGCAGATAATTGTACTTATTTTAAGCAAAATGCACTTAATTTAGTTTTTTCCCCTGAAAACAAAACTAAATATCGTATGTCATGCTGCTTATTTAGTAAATGCATCTTAATTTAAGAATTTTTAGATATTTTGACTAGAAACAAGTAGTAAGATAAGGCTTTTTTGCAGTGCATTATTATTTTTGGAGTGAACCATCCCTTCAACTTCCATAAAAGCAACAGAAAACTTCAGTGCGGTTTAAAGAGTCGCTGGTACCTCAGTGATGATGGCTTTGTGCTGCCGCACGCGGTTGTATTCCTCCTTGATGCTGATGTTGTGCAGCAGTGACAGCGGAAGCGCCTTGCCGTCGCGACACAGCACCGCCTGACACTTGCCCACGTTTGCGGCAGTGAGGGTGAAGCAGCCGGCGGGGTCGGTGGGGTCGTGCCTAATGTGACAGAGCGCCGCCGAACCGCCCAGCTTCTGCCCTGCTGTGCCCAGCTTCCTGATCAACCCAGAGAAACAACAGATGTATTTAGTAGGGCTATTGATGGATTAACATTTGTAATCTAATTAATTACACGATGTGCCGATTAATTTATCAAATGAATTGCAAATTAGCCACACATACATTTTGGCTGAAAATTACCCTCCAAAAAGATCATTTTAACACTAGAACCGCCATGGGGTGAATGTTTTTCAAATGCACATAACAGTTTTTCAATAAAACACTCATCTCCCAGTCATTGACTTTTACTAAAATTGTATCATTTAAAGTTCCCTGGTGTTAAAAAGTGTTTAGATAAAAGCCAGGTCGTAAAACGGGGCATTTACACCTAAAAGCGCCAGCACAGGTCAAATTTACCCTCTATGTAATACCTGTATTTTCGCGCTGTCATTCTCTAGCCGCTTATGTTTTAACATTGTACATTGCTAGGCAGTGCCTTTTACTCCCTGAATTATTAGTTTCATAAATAAAGACAAAATGAGTAAAATAAGGCAATTTATGGATGCCGAAGAGGTATTAGAAGCACTAAATACCATGATGGATTCGGAGAGTCTGGTCTGCTCATCATCTGACAGCGATCTCATTTTTAGATGTTTTAGCCTAACGTTACTTATATTGTTCAAACTTTGGACTAATTATTGAATTTTTGTTTTGCCATTTCTATTGCTTATTGTTCATGTGTTGCTATGTATTCTAGTCTGCACATTTCCTGAAAAAAAAACAAAAAAAAATCCAATCTATGTAATGAATACAACCATTTTTTTTGATTACCCGTAGTTTACTGGCGTTGTTCTCTTATTCAAATTACTAATGATACAATTAAACAAATTAATAATGCATTAGGTGAAGCTGTGCGCTTGAATTTGCCATCACATCATCCAATGCAGTGTGGTGAATTATTATTACACATTACTGTCTATAGGCTATTTTAGTCATTTAAATAAAATGAAGTGTCTCAATATATTAATTAATGACAATGAATAATAATATTACACCACCCCATATATGTAGTTACTTCCTTTTAATTATCTTGGTCAGCTTATATTGATTGTTATGAAAACTGACTGTTGCTTGCATAAAAAGCCTTGAACATAAAATAACAAGTCAAAAAATATAGTTGATGACTAGACATTCATTTTTTATGACTCCAGACACTTCTTTATGAAGACAGTGGTGTAATACAGTGAAATAAAATGTTCTTTAGTCATATCAAAACACTACTTATGTGCGTGGGTAAAATTTACCCGCATGGTGGTTTTAGGTATACAGCGACCCCCGGCGCTTCTAGTGTTAAAGTCATTATTGTGTTAGATGAGAAAAGCAACAGAAAAAAGTAGCTTTAGAAAGAAATATTTGGATTCAACATTGCATAAATAATAGTAATAAATGGGTATTAATGTTTTTAATACTAAAACATTAAATTATTTTAAAAAATAAATAAAATGATACCACAAAAACAGTCTTAAGTAGCACAGATATGTTTGTAGCAATAGTCAAAAATACATTGTATGGGTCAAAATTATTGCATTTTTTATTATGCCAAAAATCATTAGGATGTTAAGTAAAGATTACGTTCCATGAAGATATTTTGTAAATTTCCTACTGTAAATATATCAAAACTTAACATTTGATTAGTAATATGCATTGCTAAAAACTTAATTTGGACAACTTTAAAGATGATTTTCTCAATATTTCGATGTTTTTTTTTTTTCAAATAGTTGTATCTCAACCAAATATTGTCCTATCCTAACAATAGAAACCGTACATCTATGGAAAGCTTATTTATTCAGCTTTCAGAAGCTGTATAAATCTCAATTTTGAGAAATTGCCCCTTATGACTGCTTTTGTGGTCCAGGGTCACGTATGAAACTAAAAATGCCAGTTAAGTGGCAGCAAACCTCTGTAATAATGAGAGAGTTACTGAATCATTCACTCAACCAATTCATTCAGAAAAGAAGCATGTGACTCATTATGAATGATTCCCTGAATCACTGACTCATTTGATTTGATCAAAATGGTAGATTCATTCAGTAACAAATCACTGCTGTGCATTGATCAGAGACTCAACAATTCTGCTGTGACTTTGATTTTAGTTGGCCAAATTGAACAAAAGTTGATACTGACAATATTCAGTCTAAAACACAGTATGAAGCTCTCCTTTATTGAACTGTTGTATAAATCTAATTTGAAATTGCAGATATTGTTGAAGAACAGCACTCTTGCTGGTGTGATATTGCTAAACTATAGTAGTCAAAAAAGTTAATCAAAGTTGTCCTTAGACAAGAACAGCTATTGTTTTGGTTTTAGGACAACTTTGATGAAAGGTTTTGATCCACTTCAAATGTTGACTGCTGTAGACCATATGATATAAATACAGGCGCGGCTCGTCTATATGGGTCTATATTCAGCCACTTGAAAACATAGAACTCTATATAAACTGGACCAGTCCTAATTAACTGTTAACTCAAAAATGTTCATCCTTATTCTGAAAACATTTTAGACTGTTATAAGTCATAAAGTGAGGTGGATATGTTAAAATTTCATCGCATTGCTTCATGTTTGATAAGCGGGGCAGATGTGTCTCTCTGCCCTCCTTAGCTCAACAGCGCCACACATTTTCTCAATGTAAATTTGTGGTGAAAAAAGGAACTGCAGCGCGCTCTAATTAAGAGCCATATGGGCAGATTTGAGACCGCCCCACTTGCTTTTACGTTACTTGAACGTAGTTCCGGACAATATTATTAATCCGCGTCGGCAAAGTGTATATGAGTCTCAGTTAAGCGAACGCGTACAGATCATTCTGCGTGTAATAGTGTCGAGTTTCTGTTGAAGAACTCGTTTGAAAGATTGTCAATTAATGAGAAATTAGTGATTAAACAGCTTGGCCCTGACAAACCAGATATAAAAATTGTACAGCAAACAAAGGACAATGGTAGGTTGTTGGTGAAACGAATTGAAACATTTCTGCGAAACACTATGTCACAGGAAAGACTTAATGCTTTGGCAATGCTTTCAATAGAAAAACGTTTAACACATATCCCCGAATTCAACAAAGCAGTCATCGAGAAATTTGCTAATATGAAGCAACGGCGAGCCAAGTTCTTATACAAATTAATATAAGGTTTAACGTGCTCATGTAAATAGCCTGTAAATAGACTATACAACATTAGTTTGGGCAATAATTGCAAAAGTAGGCCTACAAATAAAATGAATAACATCAACAACAATAATAAAACAATAAACAAAAACGATAAAAAAAACGATTTGTTCATGTAAATAGTTTGTTCGTTTGTTTTGTTAAATAACCCAGTTCCCTGTGCATTCATGGCTTACGACCCAGAAACTGCCCCTCCAAAATTTTGGATCAGGAGCCACTACTGTATAAATATAAGATACATATAAAATAGAAATACATGCCTTTTATTAATTAACATGTTAAATGAAGAGGCCAAGTATTTAGTAATCCACAAACCAGTGTTAATTTCGTTGACGAATAACTTTCGTCATAAACTTCAACGACAACATTTTTTTTTTCCACAAAAGAAAATGAAAAAGATGTTTCTTGAATGACAAAAACTTTGACAAAAATCTACTGGCATTTTTGTCAACGAATAAAAACGAGATGAAAATGTTAGGGAGGGACGATTTGGAAAGAGATTCATTCAGAAAAATCTGTTGAGTAGTAGGAGGTTAGATGTACAAGCTGAAATACACTTGCTGCACGTCTAATAAAACATTCAAAAATGTCAATATGTGGGAGAAGTGCAGACATATGGATAAATTTGACGACGCAAGAGAGAACTCAATTGGGTCTTGTTTTCTGATGTAGACACTGAAGCAAACACACAGAAAACACGTCTCTTTTGCGTTGCATGAACTGAGAAATACACACAAAATGGTCTCGAATTGTCCGTTTTGATGAGTATTCACGTAAACACAGCCGATTATGCCTTAAATGAACATAAACAGTAGAGAGAAAGTGTATCAGTGCATTGCATTGGGTTTTAAAGGGACAGCAGCCACATTTAGTGTCTATTGTCCGAGTCACTGATGTTCATCAAGCAACAAAAGAAAGACAGAAAACCACTCACTGCTCTTGACTGAATCACTTACGGAGCCCTAAAGATGAATCTAAATTAATTTATAGAAATAAACATGTCTGTTTGAAAGAATGAAGAATATGGTAAACAAGTGACTATAAAGAATGCATCATTAGCCGATATAACCATTGATATTTCACTGAAAAGACCATGTTCTTTATGAGAAGTGGTTTTATTTAATTTTAATATTAATGTTGTGTGTCACCGCAGTTAAATTGTGTTTATCATGATTAAACCTTCATATCAAACCTATAGAATGAGTTTGAAAATTTTAGAGAAATGCTTAATAAATGCATTGCACTGTAACTAAACCCATTAGGTTTTAGCAGACTAGTCGACTGAAACTAGACAAACTAAAAACAATTCAGATGACTAAAATATGACTAAAACTAAATGGCATTTTAGTCAAAAGACTATGAGTAAAACCAAATCAACATTTGCTGTCAAAAATAACACTGCCTCAAGTGTCCTTCCATACTGATGAGGAGCACTACTAGTGTGTGGATTTACCTCTGCATGACGAGGAAGGTGTTGGTCATGTAGTCTTCCTCGCTCTTGGTCCGGTGCAGCTCCTCTGCCAGTATGTCGTTCATAGTGCACTGCAGTAAATATGGCACCTCCACGTTCCTGTCTCCGTCAAACACCCCATACAGAGCCTCTCTGCTGCCGCAGAAGCTGTTGACCGACAGAGCTGCCACACACAGTCTGTACAACACAAACAAACACATACAGTCACTGACTGCGACACACAGCAGCTCTAAACGCTGACATCCAGAACACACTCACTTGTTTTTGATGCCTGAGGCTTCAGTGTAGCCATGACTCCAGACAGCCGGCCCTCCTGCCGCCTCATTGGCTGAGAACGAGGAAGGGGGCGGGTCCAGCCGGAAACAGCGGATGTTGCTATAGGTTGAAATATCATGTTTTATTAAATGCCACAGTCCAAACGAACATTTCACAATAAGTAAAACGGCTTTGGTGAGCAATGCATTACAAGTAACGCAAGTTATAGTGCTGTCAAATGATAAATCGCGATTAATCACATCCAAAATAAAAGTTTGTTTACATACTATGTGTGTATATTTATTATGCACATATAGATACACACACATACACGTATATATTAAAACAAAATATTTATATGTATATATTTTTATACCTGTATACAATTTCGATTATAAATAAATATAAATATTTTAGATATAAGTCTAAAATATTTTTCCTTAATATATACATGAATGTGTGTGCATTTATATACAGGGTTCCCACTCTAAGCCAAATGTCAAATTCCCTGACTTTTAATGACTAAAAAGCTGAATTTCCATGACCTATAATGAATGGATCCATCCATTTGCAAGCTTTATTTACTTGTTTACAGACGTTTTTAGTACAAAATGGAAGCCCGTTTCTGCCACTAAATAAAAAAAGATAAAGATAAAACTCACAATTCTGACTTTTTTTCTTGCAAGTTTGTATCTTGCAATTTTGACTTTTTTTTCTCAGAATTGTAAGATATAAATTCATTTCCGAGGAGAAAAAATACTGATATGTTCACATAAATGCGAGTTCATATCACACAATTCTGCCTTAACTCTCAATTGCGAGTTTATATCATGCAATTGCGACTTCTCACAATTCTGACTCTTTTTTTCACAACTGCTAGTTCATATCTCACAATTCAGAGAAACAAAAGTCAGAATTGCGAGTTTGTATCACGCTATTGTGAGAAAATAAGTCAGAATTGTGAGATAAGTCACAATAACCTTCTTTTTATTTTTTATTTAGTGCCGGAAACAGGCTTTTTCTGTAATATTTCTACAGAAATTAATTTATGTTTATAACAACCTGAAGGATTTTTGTAAGGGTTTGGGGTTTGTAAGGATTTGTAATCAAGTTTAAAATAATAATATAATAAAATGAATAAAATGGCACTGAAAAATAGCCTAACCATAAAAATAGGCAAATAAACAAATAAATAAAAACGGTACAGAAAAGTTCAGTTTGATAAACAGAAACTAAAATTTAAATCAACAAAAAAAATCCCTGATATTCCATGACTTGGACCAAATAAATATTAAATTCCCTGACTTTCAATGACTGGAATAGACCTTTTAAAATTCCATGATATTCCAGAAATTTCATGACCCCTGGGAACCCTGTATATATACATAATAAATATACACAGTACACAAATATATAGTATGTAAACATAAACTTTTATTTTGGATGTGATTAATCGTTTGACAGCACTAAATAATATTACTTTTTCCAAGTAACTAATAAAGTAACGCATTACTTTCAAATTGAGTTACTTTTTCAAATAAGTAACATCAGTTATTGATTAAAAGCTCTCCTGTCCCCATGTTGAGAGAAAAAATGGGGAGTAAGACGTTACTTTAGTTCTAGAATAAATGTGAACATGCTTTAATTTATTTCACTCACAAATAAAAACTGATTCAGTATTCCTCAAAATGAATAAAAACTGTGAAATTCAACTCAGAATATGACGCAAACCTGCAATAATTATTTTAAATAATACAAATGTCCTTTATGTATTTAATGCCAATTTATTAACCAGTGTCTTTGCTGCCAACCTTCAGTGATCCAATTCATCCACACTAATAAGCAAAAATTACTCAAGATAATCTAACATTTGTTTTCCTTTTTTTTTTATTGCTGAAGAGTTGACTTTTTTTTTTTTTTTTCCTGTGGTCTACTGTACAGATGCAAGTTTACTTTTCTCTAAGCCTGAGGCTTTTGGTGTGAAAAGGCTTTTACATTTGCCAAAAATATAACTTTTTATATTAAAAACAAACAAGCAAGCCCTGCCCAGATTTAAAAAGTAACGCAAAAGTAACGTAATGCATTACTTTCCATAAAAAGTAACTAAATAACGTAATTAGTTACTTTTTTAGGGAGTGACGCAATATTGTAACGCATTACTTTCCATAAAAAGTAACAATTTATTTATAAAAATGACAGATCATTTAGCTAGATAAGACCCTTCTTCCTCGGCTGGGATTGTTTAGAGCACTTTGAAGCTGCATTTAAACTGCATTTTGGAAGTTCAAACGCAGGGCACCATAGAAGTCCATTATATGGAGAGAAATCCTGAAATGTTTTGGGGTAAGTAAATTATCTGTTAATCTTTTTTTTTGGAAGTAAACTAATCCTTTTTTTTTTGCATTATTATTATTATTATTATTATTATTTGTGCATCATTTTTAAAATTAATGACACTAATGTGTACATTTGACAACATTTAATATAAGAAAAAAACTGTCAGAAGTGTAAGGCATGCACATGTGCTCTTACTTGAGCTGCTCGAGGGTCTTGTGGTCCAGATTCAGGCGCAGGTTTCCCGTCAGATCCAGCTCTTGCAGTTTAGGAGGTAGACTGTCAGGTAAGGTGATCTCATTCAGCTCATTACAGCTCAGATCCACACACTACACACACAGAAAACATATGCTCACTGCTCTGAAATCCATTACATCATTTACATTACTGCATATTTGCGGTGTGACGAGACACTTATCCCACGAGACGAGACAATACGAGATTTTTTCACTTTTTTAGAGAAACACCCAATGCTGATATTTATAGGGAAAAATTACATTTTACTCAAAAATACTGACAAATATTGGTGCATTTTGATATGAGCTTAAATTGAAATTAAACTTCTGTTTTAATTAATTATATTCAGTAATAAACAAAAAAAGCTGCATGATTCTGGATAAACAATTTTTTTTATTATTAATTGGAGATCATTATTCTAAAAAAAAAAGATTAGATATCTAAACAAAATAGCATAATTTAGTGGTTCTGACATGATTTACATTGCTTAAGTCTTTTAAAATAAATATTCAATCAGAATTTAAGATCAAAATAAAAATTAAGCGTCTCAATTAATAAAAACGTGTCACTATTGGAATCTCCTGAATAAATTAATAATAAATATTTTTTAAATGTGCATTTGTCGCCAGCTCCTGGTGGAAGATGATAAGCGTTGCAATTAGTGCTGTCAAACGATTAATCGTGACTAATCGCGTCCAAAATAAAAGTTTATGTTTACATACTATATATTTGTGTACTGTGTTTATTTCTTATGTATATATAAATACACACACATGCATGTATATATTAAGGAAACATACTTTAGATTTATATCTAAAATATTTAGATTTATTTATAATCTAAATTGTATACAGGTATATATATATATATATATATATATACACATACATACATATAAATATTTAGCTTTAATATATACATGTATATGCATAATAAATATACAAAGTAAACAGACATATAGCATGTAAACATAAACTTTTATTTTGGATGCAATTAATCACGATTGATCGTTTGACAGCCCTGGTTACAATACATACAAGTATTAAGATACTTTCGTTTTGATTGCTACTGTAGACAATAAGTGTTTATACCCAAACTATAAACTTTTATCCTAGAACTTATGTTATTTAAATGTCTGTGACACAGAAATAATGATTATTTTGTGGTTAAAGACTGTTTGTGTTGCTCTTTCTGCATCAGCAGCAGCATGAATGCAGATTTGCATGTCTTTAACACCTGTTTCACATCATAAACGTCAGTGCAGTGTAAGCAGAGCGATGTGAAACTCTCGTAATAGACACTGCTGGATCGTTGTCAATCAGGAATAAGATCACATAGGTGTTTGAACAGAGATTGCAACCTTTTAAGGATTAATCGTGCAGCTCTAATATAAACACCGCAAAATGTTTCACAAGGATATAATCACGCATCAGATCTCGCAAGATCTTGTGCCATGAAATCCTGTCACATCCCTACTGCATATTAAACATCAAACAGCACAAGACAGTTCTGCAGTACTGTAATAAGCAAAAACGAGTGAATTAAAAACTGTTCTGTCAACTGAAAACAGCTTTCTTTACAGAACTTCTAAAGTATTGGTTTCATCAGTGTTAAATTGAGCATTCTGTGATGGTGTTGACTGTTTTAGATGTAATGTGTGTTTGTGTGATGTGACCTTCATCTCCATGAGCTGCAGGACCTCAGGGAAGACCTCGATGCAGTTGGAGTGAGCCGCTAGCGTGTGCATGCGCTTGCAGTTCATGATGGTGGTGGGCACCGCCTTCAGCCTGTTCCCACTCAGGTCCAGCTCTTCCAGCTCCTCCAGCTTGGCCATTTTACTGCAGAACAAAGCGAGCGAATATTGATTTGATGAACATTAATTCAGAAACGTCCACGTCCCTGTGCACAAATGCTGAATCGATTAGGGAAGGGAAAGTGACAGAAGGCACAGAAGAGATCAGCCCACAAAAACGTGAAAAGTGAAACCAAAGCAGAGGTCAGGACTTTTATTTTGAAGTTGAGAAATCAGGTGTAGAGTAGTTTTTATTAAGCTAATTTGGAAAGTTGTTGGGAGGAATTTTTTGTTCGTTAAATATAAATGTTTGTTTAAGTAACGAAAAGTGGCCAGCGGAAGACTGTTCAGTGTGTTTGATCAATTTGCCTTCTCAAATCATCACGACTTGACTGAAATAAAATCTATGGATATAAAACAGTTGAAGTATAAAACAATGTTGGTTTAAACATTAAACCTAGATAAATGTGCACTAGGCGCAAATCCAAACGTTTGTGTGGAGAGTGGAAGATAAAGCCGCTTTGTAGGACATAAAGGCACCAGCACCGTCACTTGCATTTTTTCAAGTGGAAACAGCTTAAAATGATCTATCAAAACAATACATGCCTTATAGACATGATAAATACATATATAGAACGCTTTAAATTATTGCTTAATGAAATAAAACAAATCAAAAACTCTTTCATTATGTAGCTATTCTGTAAAGATGCATTTCTCTCTAAAGGCGCGTCAAAGAGGAGATTTTGAGCTTTTCAATAACTTGTAAAAGCACCATGGCATTTTGCTTTCACTTTTAAATTAGCGGCATTAATGTAACGTATAAAACGAATAAAAATAGCCTAAACCATGTTACATGCCTAATATAAAATAACAAATAACTTACACAAAGTTTACACAAAGACTGAAAATCAGTAAACACCAGTGTTGGGGAAAGTTACTTTTAAAAGTAATATATTACAATATTGCGTTACTCCCCAAAAAAGTCACTAATTACGTTACTTAGTTACTTTTTATGGAAAGTAATGTGTTGCATTACTTTTGCATTACTTTTTAAATCTGGGCAGGGCTTGCTTGTTTGTTTTTAATTTAAAAACGTTTGATTCTTAGCAAATGTAAAAGCCCTTTCACACCAAAATGAAATGAAGTGAATAAGACTAAGACTAAAGGAAAATCAAATTGACGTCTGTACAGTAGAACTGTAGGAAAAGTAAGTTCAACACTCTTCAGCAATGAGAAAAATGAAGCACAAATGTTAGTTAATATAAAGTAAGTTTTGCTTATTAGCACAATGCAAAAAATGCTTTTTTGTCTTGTTTCCAGCCAAAATATCTACAAATTCTTAAATCAAGAAGGATTTTCTGGACAAGTAAAAATGATTGTCTTGTTTTTTCTGAAAACAAGTCAAAATAAAGTGTGTTTTTGCTTGAAACAAGCAAAATAATCTCCCAATGGGATAAGCTAAATAATCTTGTTTTCTGTTTGAAATTAGATTTTTTTGCTTACCCCATTGGCAGATTATTTGCTTGTTCTAAACAAAAACACACTTCATTTTGACTTGTTTTTTTTCTGAAAACAAGAAAATAATTATTTACTTGTCTAGAAAATCCTTCTTGATTTAAGAATTTTTTTAAAATATATTTTGGCTGGAAACAAGACAAAAAATGTAAGTAAGAACAGTATTTTTGAATTGGATCAACAAAGGTCAGCAGCAAAGTCATTGGTTAATAAAATTGGATTAAATTACATTTGAAAAAATAACTAGCTCTACGTTACTCTACTAGTTACTTGAAAAAGTAATATTATTACGCAACTCGCATTACTTATAATGCATTACCCCCAACACTGATAAACACTGTGGAACCAAATAAAAAAGAATCGTAGAACGTTTATTAGCAAAACTAATAAGAAAACCTGGAGGCACAGCATACACCTTGATGTAATATCAAATAAAAATACGCAGTTTTAATAAATAAAAATCAGCAAACACTGTGGAACCAAATAAATGTGAACATTTCTTCGGCACACTGCACTGAACAGCCGCGTTCAGTTTTAATTGTATTGTCTGTTCTGTAACTGAACGAAATGATTTTTATTACTATAAAAATCAAAACGACGGTGGACTCACACCGATTTCACCGTCAACATCGACTATCGCAACAAGAATAGTGTAGAGTTCAGTGCAAAGGTTCTTTATTGCTCCAGTGGAGAATAACTGATGAATGAAATGCGGTTACCTGGCCGGGAAGGTCTGCAGGTGATTGTAGGCCATGTGCAGGATCCTCAGGTGCGTGTGTCCCGTCAGCTGAGGCACACATTTGTCTGTCAGGTGGTTGTTGGTCAGGTACAGCTCCTGCAGGACGCTGCTGCTCTCCTCCGAAAGGCTGGACGGTGGCAGATTCTCCAGCTTGTTGGCGGACGCATTTAGACACCGTAAACTAAACACAAATCATATCAACCGTATTCAGAGTCAGCTCAATGACACACGAGATTAACATTCGATATTTACTTCCTATTTCTTTCGACACTTAACAGCAGAATCATATTAGTGTAAAACAAATTACTACTGTAATACTCTATTAATTTACTTATTGCACTGCCATTCAAAAGTTTGAGGTCTGCATGTTTTTAATTTATTGGAAATTAATACTTTTCTTCATCAAGGATGCATTAAATTGATCAAAAGTGACAGTAAAGACATTTTAACCCTGTTTACTTCACCATTTTACAAATAAATCCTAATCTAATCATGACAAATACTATATTGTTGGAAAGGTCTAAGACTCCTAAATAGATATTTTTCAATTTTTTGTGTTACAAATTATTTAGGAAAAGTAATAGAATAATAGATGACAGGAGTGCACCTTAAAAATCTACTTCATAAGAGTTCTGACCTCAAAAAAGACTTTCTTTGTTGCCTTTTTCTCTATCATGCTTTAGAAATAATAAGAAACTGCACTGCCGCTCAAAAGTTTGGGATCAGTCTGATTTTTAATGCTTTCTAAAAGGAGACTTTTCTGCTCATCAAGGCTGTGTTTATTTGATTAAAAATACAGAAAAAAACTGTAATATTGTGAAATGTTAATGCAATTTAAAATAGTTGGTTTCTCTTTTAATATACTTTAAAATATAATTTATTCCTGTGATGTAAAGCTGAATTTTCAGCATCATTACTCCAGTATTCAGTGTCACATGATCCTTCAGAAATCATTCTAATATATTGATTTATTAAATATTATTGCTTAATATTTTTTTGGAACCTGTGATACTTTTTTTCAGTATTCTTTGATAAATAAAATGTTAAAAAGAACAGCATTTATTTAAAATAGAAAACTTTTGTAACAATAAACACCTCGTTCAAAGTTTGGGGTCAGTACTTTTTTTCTTTCTTTCTCTCTTTGAAATAAATTAATACTTTTATTCAACAAGGATGTGTTAAATTGATCAAAAGTGATAGTAAAGACTTATATTGTTAGACAAAATTTCTTTTTGAATAAATGCTCTTCTTTTTATTTCTTTATTCATCAAAGAATCCTGAAAAACGTATCACAGGTTCCAAAAAAATATTAAGCAGCACAACGGTTTCCAACATTAATAATACTATATTATTAATATACTATTATATAGTATACTATATAATAATATTTATTAATAAGTAATAAATCAGTATATTAGAATGATTTCTGAACGGTTATTTGACACTAAAGACTGGAGTAATGGCTGATGAAAATTCAGCTTTGCATCACAGAAATAAATGATATTTTAAAGCATATTGAAATAAAAAAACTGTCATTTTGAATTGCAATAATATTTCATTTCTCTGTATTTTTGATCAAATAAGTTGAACTTTGATGAGCATTAAAGAGACTTAAAAAAAAAAAAAATCTTAAAAAGATCTTACTGATCCCAAACTTTTGCACGGCAGTGTATATATCAGTTGAAAAAATAAAATCTCAAAACTCAACGTTTGAAAACCCTTTTAACTGATTTTAAAATGGTTTTCAAAGGATGAATTTTTTGATTTTAAGTCTTCAAGTGATATATAATTTGTTATGATTTCTAAAGCGTGATAGAAAAACGGCAACAAAGAAAGTCTTTTTGTGAAAAAGGTAAATGTAAATGTACATTTTTTGAGGTGCACTCTTGTCATAAATTAATCTATTACTTTTCCTACATAAATTGTAACACAAAACAGTGAGAAAAAATATCAATTTAGGAGATCTTTCCAACGATATATAGTTTGTCATGATTAGATTAGGATTTATTTGAAATATGACATTGCATTTCCATGGAAAAATGTACATCAAAATCATATTACAAAATGTTTTCATTTATGAATTATAAAAAATTAAGTTTGAATACTGCATTTTCATGTCTATGTTCAAAAATGGGAGTCACAGTTAAAGGTTTAAATGCTCACAAAGGATTTCTATTTCAAATAAATGCTGCTCTTCTGACATTTCAAATTATCTGTGAATCCTGAAAAATAAAATGCATGAGAGTTTCCACAAAAATATTGTGCAGAACAACTGTTTTCAAGACTGATAATGATCATAAATATTTCTTGCAAATCAGTTTATTAGAATGATTTCTGAAGGATCATGTGACACTAAAGACTAGAATAATGATGCTGAAATTCAGCTTACGTTATAATAATATTGGCAGCAGCTATTTACACTAAGTAAAAATAACATTTTCTCAAAGACAGATGCTATTTACACTCAGTGCAAATAGCAATTGGTTCTATTTACACATTTTCTGCTATTTATAATACTTATTGCAAATAGATGCAATTATTACTCTTGTATTATATTAAAACAGCATTCTGTAATTATGCATTGAGTGTAAATGATCATTTTAATTCAATTTATCAAATGGATGCAGCCTTATAGTGGGACACAGCTGTGCTTCGTTTATGAGGAAACGTGTCATGAATCAACGATTCAATTTCCCATTCAAAAAGACACTCACTTTATTCCTTAATGAATCAGTCGTCCGAACGAATCAAATGAATGATATGATTCAGTAATTAAATCAGTGAGATACTGACCCCTAATGGCAGGTTTCAGTTTTAAAGTATCTTTGAAGTCATTTAAATCATTTAATAGCCTATTTCTGTATTCAAAATGTTATATGTTAATAATTAATCTCAACATTATGAATTTGATTCATGCTTCCTCTGAGCTTCATTATACACCACTTTTGTGTTCTTCTGTGTCACCTAGTACAAATAAGTTAATACTGATTTCATTTGATTGATAAAATACTCTCATTCTCCTTGTTGTTTGTTGATTCTCCTCTGGTTTTGTTGTTTTAATTAGACATTTTAAAAAAGCTTACAATATACACTTTATGTATATAAAAAGTTTGGGGTCAGTAAATGTTTATTCTTTTTTTTTTTTTTTAAATTAATAAATTGTTACATTAATAAAAAGTGACATAATAGATTTACATTGCTAGAAAAGATTTATAGTTTGAATAAATGTTGTTCTTGAAAGAAAAAATACAGGTTCAAAAAAAAAAAAAAAAAACTGTTTCCAAAACTGATAATTCTACTAATAATTGAGAATATCAGAATGATTTCTGAGAGATCATGTGACACTTAAACCTGGGAAACTGAGTAACAGCTGATGAAAAATCAGCATTGCATCACAGGAATAAATTACATTTTAAAATATATATAAATAAAAACCATTATTTTCTATTGTAATAACATTTTGTAATATTACAGTTTATTTTCTGTATTTTTTGATAAAAAAGGCAGCCTTGACTTCATAAAAAAAAATTGCAAGTCTCACTGACCCCAAACTTTTGAACAGTAGTGTATATATTAAAAAAAAAAACAAAACAACAACAACATAAAAGATAACACCTGTAATATTGCCAAAAATGTAATTTCAAAGGTAAAAACAAAATTCCCCTGTAAATCACTTTAAGGAGTCAAATACCACCTGGTAATGGAAAGGCAAATTTTCAGATTGTTGATTATTGATTAAAAAGGTGCTCCTAAAATTTTGACTGTGCTCCTAAATTTAAGTTAGGAGCACAAGTGCTACTAAGAAAAAAAATAAGTGTAGAGCCCTGTGTAAATAGACACTGCCAACAAAGTGGAATAAATTTCACAATTTTTACTGTATTTTTGACCAAATTTTGCTTGTTTGAGCCGTCAGAGCAGCAAACAAGATTAACTTTTTATGCAAACATTGAGTAAAATGATCAAAGTAACCTCTCTGATTTGAGGAAGAGGTTGCAGGGAAGTTCGATGAGATGATTGTGCTGCACGTCCAGCACCTCCACCACTGGACGCTCCACTCGCTCCGGCAGACGCTTCAGCTGGTTATGACCCGCCAGGATCTTCCTCAGACTCCCGCTGCACAGCAGCCTGAGACAGAGAGACAAACACACACCGATGAACATGCAGCGCCACACTGACTCCAAACTGATGCACAATGCACGCTTATATGCTTATGGGATGATCAAATCTTTCACTGACCTTATTAAAATACTCCGGGTAATGACATTTCTTATATTTACAGGACAGTAACCTGATCAATCAATCAATCGATCTTTAAAATTTCTTTATTTGCATGAAAGCATGTTCTAAATGGGGATATGCTGGTATCTAATTTTCATGTTGCGCTAAATTGTTAATGTTTTTATTTTATCACGATACTGAAGTTTAGTTGCAAAAAAGTGATGTCATAATACAGTATAATAACAAATTTCTGAACATTAAAACACAAAGCAATACACAAAAAAATGTATAAGTTCAACATTTTACACAGATTAAAGTGCAAAAGAATTAAAAGACCAATAGGCGTCACTTTACAGTAAGATCTTATTAGTTAATTATTATTAGTTAACACGATCAATGAACAAAAGCTACATTTGCTACAGAAGTAGGGCTGTCAAATGATTAATCGCGATTAATCACATGCAAAGTAAGTTTATGTTTACATACTATGTGTGTTTACTCTGTATATTTATGTACATATAAATACACACACATACATGTATATATTAAAAAACTAATTTATATGTATATATATATATATATATATATATATATATATATTTATACCTGTATACAATTTAGATTATAAATAAATATAAATATTTTATATATAAATCTAAAATATTTTTTCTTAATATATACATGCATGTGTGTGTATTTATATATACATAATAAATAAACACAGCACACAGACATATAGTATGTAAACATAAATGTTTATTTTGGATGTGATTAATCGCGATTAATCATTTGACAGCACTATACAGCAGTTATTAATCTTGGTTAAAAATAACAACTTAATAAACTTTTAGTTCTTTTTTTATTTAAAAAAAATGTGATTTTAACAAGTGTTATTATTATTATTATTATTATTATTATTATATTGGAATTATCTAAGATTAATGCATGTTTAGAAGAATGTTCATTGGGAGTTTATGTTAACTAATTAATTATGTAATGTTAACTAATGAAGCACTAAAGTAAAATATGACCGAACAATAAAGAATCACTTTGAATACACTTTCAAACAATATCTAGGGCATGTCGTAGTCCAGATTAAAATGTAAAAAGTGTTCAAATAAATAGCTTATTGAGTCTGTATATTAAAGTATTTGGTCCTAAAATACATTTCAGAAAGTAGCGCAGCTGCTTTGTTTCTGGGGTAACGGTGCATTTGCGGTTTAGCGCCATCTGCTGTCAGAGAGTGAATGACACTTTCACTTTCATCCAGAGCATCTCTAATGCATTCAGCCATGTGCTTCTCATCAGTGCTTGTTTACATCGAAGTGCACAGGCGTCTTGTGTTGTGCATTTAACCAGTTAATGGGAAAATGATGCTTAAAATGCATTCAAAATCTGGAATAATTTTTAATAAATAATTATTTTCCCATGATAACAATACCATGCATATTCATTATCGGGATATATCGCATTACCAAACACCAGCACATGTCTAGTTCTAAACAAATAAGTGAACATGTAGTAATGTGTTTCTGTGTTCAGATGAGTGAATATGTTCACATATGACTTCTGACCTGTCAACACTGTGCATTGTAAGAAAAGAGTGAATAAATGAGTAAATGATTGGAGAAGTCCTGCACACGTCTTTCATTTCACAGCAATATCTAGCTGTGACTGTTATTCTTAGGGCCCTATAAAATCTGTTTCATTTTTTCTCAAATTTTCATTTCCCTTTTTATTTTTTTGGATTCAATTTTAATCGAATTGTAACAGCCAAAAAGCATGTTAAATCAATAAATCAGTTCAAAAACTAATTTATTAAAATAATAGGGCTGTACAATTTTTTTTTAATTTGTTTTAACTTTTAACAAGGGTTAATTACTTTAAAAAAAAAGTATATATTTTGACTACAGTTGTAAACTGAATTACATGATTATTGTTATTGTATGTACTTTAAAGAACATACAAAAACAGCACTTTACAAAAAAGCATTAATTATTACTTATAATGCATTATAAGTAACTTTCAGTTATGTAATCAGATTACTTTTAACTAGTAAAGAAAGGCATTACTTTTTAATTTACAAGAAAACATCTCATAATGTTTCATGATAAATGAGTTACTTTTTCACATGAGCAACACCAGTTGCTTTTTTATCCATTTATTGATTGTGAAAGCTCTCCTGTCCTCATGTTGAGAGACATCAGGAGAAAGATGCTACTTTATAAATGTGAGCATGCATTAATTCATCAAACAACAAAAAAAAGGAAAAAAGATTCAGTATTCCTCAAAATGAATAAAACCAGTGAAATTCAACTCAGAATATGACACAAACCTGCAATAATTAAATGTTTAAAACACAGTTACCCTTTATGTATTTAATCCCATTTTATTAACCAGTGTCTTTGCTGCTAACCTTCGATGATCTAATTCAGGCATTCTGACAAGCAACAATTACTCGAGATAAACATTTGTGCATCTTTTTTTGCTGAAGTGTGTTGAACTTTTCAAGAATTTTCCTTCAGCCTGAGAACTTTTGGTGTGAAAGGGCTTTTACGCTTACCAGAAACAGAACTTTTTTATATTAAAAACAAAAGCAAGCCAGATTTAAAAAGTAACACAAAAGTAACGTAGTGCATTGCTTTCCATAAAAAGAAAAAAGTAACATAATTAGTTACTTTTTTTAGGGAGTCATGCAATATTGTAAGGCATTTCTTTCAAAAGTAACTTTCCCCAACACTGTTGCTTTCATCAAATCCTGGCGATCTCTGTGTCAGATACACACTCACCACGGAGGAAGTTCAGCGACGTGATTGTGACTGACATCTAGAACCTCCAGCTTCCTGCTGTCACTCAACCAATCAGGAAGAGCCTTCATACAGTTCCTACAAGAGAGCAGGCGAGACATTCATGTCATCATGTGGATTCATCTCCATTGATTTCACCATCCTATGATATCAAACGCACCTGGAGACGTCCACATATGTGAGATTGGAGGCTGCAGGACTGACGTCTAACTCTTGCAGCTCTGTGGGACAGAAAGCATAAGGCGTCAGTCGAGCGGACAGAGTTTGTGTGTTAGTTACTTTTCAAAATTAGTAACATAATTAGTTACTTTTTTCATAATTAGTAACAATTAGTTCATTTTTTCATAATTAGTAACATAATTAGTTACTTTTTTCATAATTAGTAACAATTAGTTACTTTTTTCATAATTAGTAACATAACTAGTTACTTTTTTCATAATTAGTTACTTTTTTCATAATTAGTAACAATTAGTTACCTTTTTCATAATTAGTAACAGTTACTTTTTCATAATTAGTAACAACTAGTTACTTTTTTCAAAATTAGTAACATAACTAGTTACTTTTTTCATAATTAGTAACATAACTAGTTACTTTTTTCATAATTAGTAACAACTAGTTACTTTTTTCAAAATTAGTAACATAACTAGTTACTTTTTTCATAATTAGTAACAATTACTTTTTTCATAATTAGTTACTTTTTTTCATAATTAGTTACTTTTTTCAAAATTAGTAACAATTACTTTTTTCATAATTAGTTACTTTTTTCATAATTAGCTACTTTTTTCATAATTAGTAACAATTACTTTTTTCAAAATTAGTTACTTTTTTTATAATTAGTAACAATTAGTTCCTTTTTCAAAATTAGTAACATAACTAGTTACTTTTTTCATAATTAGTAACAATTACTTTTTTCATAATTAGTTACTTTTTTCATAATTAGTAACAGTTACTTTTTTCATAATTAGTTACTTTTTTCATAATTAGTAACAATTACTTTTTTCATAATTAGTTACTTTTTTCAAAATTAGTTACTTTTTTCATAATTAGTAACAATTAGTTACTTTTTTCAAAATTAGTAACAATTAGTTACTTTTTTCAAAATTAGTTACTTTTTTCATAATTAGTAACAATTAGTTACTTTTTTCATAATTAGTTACTTTTTTCATAATTAGTAACAATTAGTTACCTTTTTCATAATTAGTAACAGTTACTTTTTCATAATTAGTAACAACTAGTTACTTTTTTCAAAATTAGTAACATAACTAGTTACTTTTTTCATAATTAGTAACAATTAGTTACTTTTTTTCATAATTAGTTACCTTTTTCATAATTAGTAACAATTAGTAACGTGTGTGTGTTAATGAGCGGCGGTGCTGCATCTGTACCGTTGTTGGAGGCGTAGAGAGCTTTGAGCGCACATCCTCGCAGCCGCAGGCGTGTGATTCGGTTCCTCTGACAGTGCAGAACCTCCAGCCGCGGGAACACAGACGCGTCCAGCTCGCTCAGACGGTTGTCCCGAACGTCCAGCTGTGTCACGTGACGCAGGAACTCCGGCTCGTCCGGCACCACGCTGCAGATCTGATTCAGACTGAAGAGACCAAAAACAAGTCACAGACTGACAGCTGACATCCATCAACAACACAGACTAGAGCTGATTGAGAAAATGTTCATATGGCAGTTATTGAGGTTAATATTGCGATATGCAACTGTGATTACAATAAATGGTATCGTTAGTCAACTTGATGGGTTTTTAAGGAAAATGCACACACAGGTTAGTAATAATGATGAAACATTTATTCAAGTTTGACATCAACCTCCTTAGTATTCCTCAGTCTACTCAATATAAAGCAATTGCAATCACGATGTCAGCCTGTGCAATTATATGATGGGAAAATGTTGCGATTATATTAAATAAGTGTGTGAACTCGAAAACACATTCTTTTTGAGCAATTTGGCGATTTTCCGCTAACAAAAGAAAAAAAGATTTATTGGTTTGAGTTTGAACAACAATTTTATTTTATTTTTATTTTTTTCAAAAGAGTTTCTAGAGAGTATGTTGCATCCTCCATGAATGTCTCTGTTTGTTTGGACAAAATGTTTTCAAATATCTTACTTTTGTAAAAATGTGCATGTTTTTATTTATTGTTTTATTTACTTCAGCTATACTTTTGAGCAGTTTACATTAACCCTTAAATGCATGCATGTTTCTCCAGTCATTATGACATATATCCAGCACAGATGGACCTCTAACTTCTGCAATAGCAAAAAACTCTCTTAATATTTTAAGAACAATTACAGAAGAATAAAATAATGCATATTTTGTTACCTTTTGAAACTCAGGATGATTCAATTTGAGCGGATGATTTTATACGGTGATCGCCGTCACAGTATATTCAGCATCTGGCTCATATTCTCAAAGCTTTTGTTTTCAATGACTTCAAAATCAATATTTTGATCGCTGGCAGCTTATTCAGCACATCCACCATCAAATAAGAGTGACATTCATGTTTTATTGCGTACAGTAATTGCTCTGCAGTAAAGCCATTCAAATAAGTGACATTTGTGCTGATGATATTCTATTGTTTTATGCCTATATAAAAGAATGTCTGTTTTCTGATTTTTTTGTTGTAAAAAGTCTATAGGGTGGCTAGAGACCTGAGGTGTGTAATAGTGTATGTTTATTTTTCTTGCACAAAAATATGTAAATATCTGATGACTAAATGCATGCAATTGACCTTTATTCCTGTAGGAGGCACTGTTTAATTGACAATAATGAGGTGAAGTTTGATGTTTGACTATCACAGGCATAAAACTAAAGAATATCATCAGCAATTGATTTTGAAGTCATTGAAAACAAAAGCTTTGAGAATTTGAGCCAGATGCTGAATATACTGTGACGGCGATCACCGTATAAAATCATCCGCTCAAATTGAATCATCCTAAGTTTCAAAAGGTAACGAAATATGCGTTATTTTATTCTTCTGTAATTGTTCTTAAAATGTTAAGAGAGTTTTTTGCTATTGCAGAAGTTAGAGGTCCATCTGTGCTGGATATATATAATAATGACTGGAGAAACATGCATGCATTTAAGGGTTAATGTAAACTGCTCAAAAGTAGAGCTGAATTAAATAAAACAATAAATAAAAACATGCACATTTTCACAAAAATAAGATATTTTTTAAATATTTTGTCCAAATAAACAGGGACGTTTATGCTCTCTATAAGCTCTTTTGAACAAAAAACAAAACAAAAAAAAACAACAACTGGAAATAAAATTGTTGTTCAATCCAATAAATCTTTTTTTTTCTTTTGTTAGCGGAAAATCCACACATTTATTTATTTAATATAATCGCAACATTTTCCCATCATATAATTGCACAGGCTGACATCGCGATTGCGATTGCCGTACGATTAATCGTGCAGCACTACTATAGACAAATTATCGGTTTGTAAACATTCGGTTGCAGAAAAACCGGAAGAGACAACATTTATGTTCAAAATAGTTTGATTTTAAAGAGATCATACTAATTATATGTCATTTTGAAAATGTTCTCCGCTTATTAAAAGAGCTTGTGACCCAGCGATAACACTTCAACAAAACTGACGTTAGATAGTGGGAAACTGGGATGCATTTCTTTGTGTGCCAGAAAATTACGGTTTTCAAGTGGCAGTCTATGGAGCCATTGAATAAGGTATATTTAATGTTATATTTCAAAATTCTGACTTTATTCTCATATACCAATTCTCTCTTTTCATCATTCTCTCCTCGGCTCAGAATATGAGTGTATATCCCACACTTCTGGCTTTTTTCCCCTATTTTTGAGTTAAATCGAGTTATAAAGTCAGAATTAGGAGATATAAACTTGCATTTGCGAGAAAAAACAGTCAGAATTGTGAGATAAAATAAATAAATGTTTATAGTAATAGGTTTAAATAATATTCGATGCTGTAACTGTAGGGCTAATACAATATGTCCCCTATGAACAGCATATGTGACCCTGAACAACAAAACCATAAGTGTACATTTGCCAAAATTGAGATTTATACATCATCTGAAAGCTGAATAAATAAGCTTTCAATTGGTGTATTGGACAATATTTGACCGAGATATAACTATTTGAAAATCTGCAATCTGAGGGTGCAAAAAATCGAAATATTGAGAAAATCTAAAGGTAAAGAAAAAAAAAAAAAAAAGAAAGGTAAAGTTGTCCAAATTAAGTTCTTAGCAATGCATATTACTCAATCAATAATTCAGTTCTGATATATTTACTGTAGGAAATTTACAAAATATCTTCACTGAACATGATCTTTACTAATATCCAAACGATTTTTGACATAAAAGAAAAATCTATTATTTACTTAAGACTGTTTTGTGGCTTTGTGCTCCAGGGTCACATATGTGCAAATAATGTAGACCTACAAATGTATGCTTTAAAAGTAATAATAGCAGTTTTTATACTTAGTATGTTCGTTTAAACGTCTGCGTTTAGCTTCAAATGGCATCTTTGATGACAGTACTCTATAAAAATGATTTGCATTTCGAAAATATTTATATTTTTTTCTCTAATTGCATTGATTTGACCCGTTTCCCTCCACTTCTTATGTTTTTTTCTGCACCCACTATGCAGCTGCAAGTGAGGTCTGCTCTAAACAGGTCTATTAATCTGCTGGATCAAACTTGATGAGCAAGAGTCTGTTCTCACCGCAGGTCGACGTGTTTGAGCGTCAGCAGACGGAAGGCCTGAAGCGTCAGGACAGACACTTTATTCCCAGCCATGCAGAGCCTCTCGACGGCGGGCAGCCGCTCCAGCACCGACGGCACCTGCGTGAACTCATTGAAGGACAGACCCAGATAGGCCAGCCGCTGCAGACGGCCCAGCTCCGCAGGAAGAGCAGACAGCAGGTTACCGTCCAGAACCAGCGTCTGCAGACTGACACACAGCAACCAGTCAATCATTAGCACTTTAACCCTTTAACTGTCACCATATTTCAAAGAAATCCTAATCTAATCATGTTACAAATGATGTAGGAAAAGTAACAGATTAATTTATGACAAGAGCGCACCTTAAAAAATGTACTTCATTACAGGAGTTCAGACCTTTTTCACAAAAAGACTTTCTTTGTTGCCTTTTTTTCTATCACGCTTTAGAAATCATAAGAAATCATATATCACTTGAAGACTTAAAATCTCAAAATTCATCCTTTGGAAACCATTTTAAAATCAGACATCGGAAATTGCACATGAAAATCATATTACAAAATGTTTTTGTTCATGAATTATAAAAAATTACATTTGGATAGTGCATTTTCATGTCTATGTTCACAACAGCTAAAGGGTTAAAGGAGAACACTGCAAAAACTCCTTTTCTTACTTAGATTTTTTGTCTTGTTTCCAGCCAAAATACCTGAAAATTCTTAAATCAAGAAGGATTTTCTAGACAAGTAAAAATTATTGTCTTGTTTTCAGTAAAAAGAAGTCAAAATGAAGTGAGTTTTTGCTTAGAACAAGCAAAATAATCTGCCAATGGGGTAAACAAAACAATCTAGTTTTCTGCTTGAAATCAGATTGTTTTGCTTACCCCATTGGCAGATTATTTTGCTTGTTTTAAGCAAAAACCTAATTTTTACTCTACAAATTTTTACTCTTTACTAATTCTTTTTACTGAAAACAAGACAATCATTTTTGCTTGTCTAGAAAATCCTTCTTGATTTAAGAATTTTCTGATATTTTGGCTGAAAATCTAGGTAAGAAAAGCATTTTTTGCAGTGAAGTTCACTTCCAGCACAAAAATGTATAGATAATGTAGTCACCCCCTTGTCATCCAAGATGTTCATGTGTTCGTAAAGAAATTTGAGGAAAACATTTCAGGATTTCTCTCCATATAGTGAGTTTATGACTTTATAGCCATATAACTTCTGTGAGTTTAAACTTCCCAAATGCAGTTTAATGCAGCTGCAAAGGACTGAGGAATAAGGGTTTTATCAAACAAAGCGATAGTATTATTTCTATGCATTTTAGCCTTAAATGCTTATCTTGTTTTAGTTCTGCATGTACTCAGTGCACTCTTGTTCTGGACAGTTAGGGTATGTTAAAAAAATAAAATAAAACTTGACCAGAGTCCTGCTGAAACGTTTTTCTTAAAAACATATTTTTGTTACGACTGCAGAAAGATAGACATACGAACATCTTGAATGACAAGGGGGTGAGTACATTATCTGTACATTTGTGATGCGATCTGGGAAAACACATCAGATGTGGCAGGTTTTCAGGAAGTTCGAAAATTGAATGTCAATTTTTTTGTCAAAATTAAACATTAAACATCTTGTCTATCATCACTGAAAATATCTTGGCAAAATTCACTTGTTTAGTGCAGAAAAATAGCGTTTCATTGCAGCAAGCAGTAAAGCAGTTCTGTAAACACCACAAAAACAGTTAACCTATCAAAATAAACCACATAACATATTTAATAAAGGTATATCAATGCACATTTCCCACCAGTCCTGTGTAAACTACAGCACGCAAAGTTGTATTTATTTATTTAATAACGCAAGAGATCAACGCAGTCGGAAGAAGCTGCTCACTCAAATGATCTTACTCGCCTAAATCTGCTCAATCAAAAAACTAAAAAGTAATATTAACGGACCATTTTACACTTTAAATGTAGCCTACGTTTTAAACGCAATATGCCTATTGTCCATATCGTTTGTTTTATGTAAGTCTCCAAGCAACAGCGGTGTTTCGTTAATGAAGAAATTCGCGGATTTGAACGATTCGGAGAGTCAGCGAACCACAGCCATTTGCTTCCTTATCGAATGAATGAATGAAAGACGCGACGCCACCTAATGGTGATTTATTAATATTAATATTGGACAATATTTGGCAGAGATGCAACTATTTGAAAATCTGGAATATGAGGGTATAAAAATCCAAATATTGAGAAAATCTGCTTTAATGTTAAACATTAAGTTTTTAGCAATGCATATTACTAATCAGAAATTAAGTTCTGATACAAATATCTTCATAGAACATGATCTTTACTTAATATCCTAGTGATTTTTACAAATATACCCTTGCTACTTAAGACTGGTTTTGTGGTCCAGCGTCTCATAATAATACACTTAATAGAATATTAAGAATATGACATAAAGACACCTCTATAAAATAGGGTTGTGACGATGAGGAAATGTTCCCACCGGTTAATCAACGTGTAACCGGTAATACCGGTATAACCGTGGAGTTGGGGGGTCTTTTGAGCTTTTCTTTCACTTTCTAATTGGCAGCAATTCAGTGTATAGCAACTGTTAGAGTTTTCCCTCTTTTCCTCGCTTACCTTTGGTAAAAGCACCTTGCACATTTAGCTTTCACTTTTAAATGAGTGGCAATTCGGCTTCAAGAAGTTGTTTGTTTTTAGTTTCATTTACACTAACATTTATGCTAACTCCACGCACCAGTGTGTAATGGGGCTAGTCAACATTACAAAAGTTGGCTGTTAATCTTCAGATCCAGTGGTGAAGCGGTTAAAGCGTGCGGTTAAATCTTTTCGACACAGACGACCCGGGTTCAATTCAATTTTTTTCCATCCTTTTTAAATCTCATATATGTCGGAAAAAGCATTGATTTTCAATAAAAATTAAGGAAATAATCAAAAATTGTAAAATAAAGTATGGGTTAGGGTTAGGGTAGGTGTGTAGGGAGGGCTTATTGTCCCACTAAGGCTGCATCCATTTAATAAATTGTATTAAAACGAAAATTTACACTCAATGCATAATTACTGACTACTGTTTTAATATAATACAAGAGTAATAATTGCATCTATTTGCAATAAGTATTATAAACAGCAGAAAATCCTTAAGAGTAAATAGAACCCATTGATATTTGCACTGAGTGTAAACAGCCGCTGCCTTTTTTAAAAAGTTTTATTACACTCAAATACTACTTTCTTTATTGCAATTAAACCTGGTTCCTAGGAATGCTGAGTAGTTATTGGGTCCAAAGTAGCATAATATAATAACTCAAGTAAAATAAACAAGGATGACTCTGGGGGTAGATTTAAGATTGTGTTTATTAAAATAATTGGAGTGTGGATCAGGAGATGGGGGGTATATTGCTGGTCCTGTAATTCGGTAGGTGGCGCTGTCACTAAAAACCTAGGGTCCTAGAAATGCAGGCAGATGCTACTCGGTACACCTCTGAAAAAAGTTTGAGAGCCACTGCTCCAGAGTGCGTCCAGCAGGTGGCAGCAGTGCAATGAGAGTCACATGACCGTCTCCACCAGTGTTCATTCTGACAGATTTTGATTTTTTTTAGTCATAGTCTTTTGACTAAAATGCCATTTAGTTTTAGTCATATTTTAGTCATCTGAATTGTTTTTAGTTTTAGGTCTAGTTTCAGTCGACTAAATATCATAAGATTTTAGTTAACTAAATCTACAATAAATTTAGTCGGCTAAAACTCAATGGCTTTAGTTACAGTGCAACACATTTATTAAGAATTTCTCTAAAATGTCCAAACTCATTATATAGGTTTGATATTAAGGTTTAATCATGATTTAACTGCGGTGATACACAACATGCCTTAATATTAAAATTAAATAAAACCACTTCTCATAAAGAACATGGTCTTCTTCTGAATGTAATATCAATGGTTATATCGGCTAATGATGCATTCTTTAGAGTCACATGTTTACCATATTCTTCATTCTTTCAAATAGACATGTTTATTTCTATAAATGCATTTAGATTCATCTTTAGAGCAGTGTGTGGTTTTCTGTCTTTCTTTTGTTGCTTGATGAACATCAGTGACTCGGACAATAGACACTAAATGCGGCTGCTGTCCCTTTAAAACCAAATGCAATGGATGCAATGCACTGATGCACTTTCTCTCTACTGTTTACGTTCATTTAAGACCTAATCGGCTGTGTTTACATGAATACTCGTCAAAACAGACAATTCCAGATCATTTTGTGTGTATTTCTCAGTTCATGCAACGGAAAGAGTGTGAGGTGTGTTTTCTGTGTGTTTGCTTCAGTGTCTGCGCTCAGAAAACAAGACTGAATTGAGTCGTCAAATGTATCCATATGTCTGCACTTCTCCCACATATTGACATTTCTGAACGTTTTCTAAGACGTGCAGCAAGTGTATTTTAGCTTGTGTCCCGTCGGTTTGTACATCTAGCCACCTACTGCACAACAGTTTTTAATTGTTGACGAAAATGCCAGTAGATTTTTGTCATAGTTTGTGTCATTCAAGAAGAATTTTAGTTCGCTTCGTTTTCGTCTGTGAAAAAAATGTTGTTGAAGAAGTTAATGATGAAAATTATTTGTCAACGAAATTACCACTGATCTCCACATTGAACATCTGCTGTGTGGGGTGTTTCTCAATGCAGGTCATTTTGTAACATTTGAGCGATTATGAATGTGGTTTCGTTTACAACAGCCTGCACTGATGCAACATTCACATTAAGACCGGGGCCATGATTTACACTCACTTGCTCATGTTGCCCACGTCCGGGTGTATGGAGGTCAGGTGGTTGCAGCTGAGGTTGACCTCCGTCAGTGTGCTGATGGAGCAGATGGGCAGCGGGAAACTCCCCAACTGATTATTAGAGAGATTGAGACTCCGCAGACGGGAAAATCTGCAGCAGGAGAGACGACATCCATATTATTCACCTGACAGCTTACACACGATCACACCTGCGTCTGTAATGTTTAATAAACGGATCGCTCTGGTCTTTGATTACGATGAAGCTGCTGTAAATCACTCATTGCATCATAACATCAGTCAGAGCAGCTTGGTGGATGAATTACTTGTTATTAATAAATGATTACATTTTCATTGCTGAACGCTTATTTTTTTGAAAGCGTGCATAACACACTCGCCCTGCACTCTTTCATTGGACAATGATTTTCATGTGATCTTGTGTTGCGGATTTTATTTTTAACTTTGTAAACAATAGATGCTAATAAAAACTAATATGAAATTATGGATAGATCATGGCTAAAATAATGTTTATTTCAGCACCTCATGGAGACTGTAAATTGTTTAAATAAATGTATAGTCAATAAGTTAATTATTTAACCCTTACCTGTTAATCACATTTTTAAGCACAGATGTGAAAATGCAGTATTCAAACTTATCATTTTTGAATGAAAAACTTTTTTTAATATGATTTTGATCTACATTTTTCATGGTAAAGCAATGTCTGATTTTAAAATGGTCTTCAAAGGATGAATTTTGAGATTTCAATTTCTTATGGTTTCGTGATAGAGAAAAAGCCAACGAAAAAAGTTTGTTTTGGACAAAAGTCTGAACTCCTCTTATGAAGTAGATTTTTGAGGTGCACTCCTGTCATATATTAATCTATTGCCTTTCCTAAATAATTTGTAAAGCACAAAAAAAGTAAAATATTAGGGCTGTCAATCACGATTAATCGCATTCAAAATATAAGTTTATGTTTTCATACTATATGTGCATTTTTTGCAGTGCATTATTCGATTAGATTTTTGTATATTTGATGATTGTATATTATGTACATATAAATACACACATACATAAAAACACAATATTTATATGTGTGTGTATATATATATATATATATATATATTTATTTATTTATTTATTTATTTATACCTGTATACAATTTAGATTATAAATAAATATAAATATTTTAGATATAAATCTAAAATATTTTTCCTTAATACATGCATGTGTGTGTATTTATATATACATAAGAAATATACACAGTGTATCTTGTTGCCAGGAAAAAAAAAACCTAAATTAAGTGCATTTTGCTTAAAACCAGTCAAATTATCTGCCAGTGGAGTAAGTGAAATATTCCTAAAACAAGAGTATTTTATTTACCCACTGGAAGATAATTTTACTTGTAAGCAAAATGCAATTTTTCCCTATAGAAGCCTATTTTCAAATAGTTGTATCTTAGCCAAATATTGTCATATTCTAACAAACCATACATCAATTGAAAGCGTATTTATTAATTTATTAAAATCAGATTAAATCTCAATTAAAAAATAAGACTCATATGACTGGTTTTGTGGTCCAGGGTCACAAATATTTTATGTCAATTTGCTTATCTAGCAAATGCATCTTAATTTAGGATTTTTTTTTAATTTTTTGACTAGAAATATAAATATAAAAAATATAAAATACTAAGTAAGATAAGCCTATTTTTGGAAGTGTAAATGTGTACATTAAAATTTCAATGACGACATTCTTGTTTAAATATCTATTCATAAATATCTTTTATTTTTCAAAAAAAAAAATTTTTTTCACAATTGTGTTTAAAATACATTTTAATAATCAAAAAGGATGCCTAATCAGTTAAATTAATACATCTTTAGCAGTTTAATAAATAGTCAAATTTTAACAGTAATAGTTTTTTTTCAGAAATTGTTTATGATTTCATACAAATGTATTATCAAAAAGGTTTGTTTATCAAATTAATGCATGAACATATTCCCTGACTTTCAGTGACTAAAAAGCTGAATTTCCATGACCTATAATGAATGGATCCATCCATTTGCAAGCTTTATTTACTTGTTTACAGATGCTTTTAGTACAAAACTATGGAAGCCCGTTTCTGCCACTAAATAAAAAAAAAAGATAAAACTCAATTCTGCAACAATTCTGAGTTTTTATCCCACAATACTTTTTTCTCAGAATTGTGAGATATAAACTCATTTCTAGGAAAAAAAAATACTGATGTTCATAGAATTGCGAGTTTATATCACACAATTCTGACTTGATTTGCCAATTTATATCATTATATCACTTTTTTTATTTTATTTTTTTCACAATTGTGTTTAAAATACATTTTAATAATCAAAAAGGATGCCTAATAATAAGTTAAATTAATACATCTTTAGCAGTTTAATAAATAGTCAAATTTTAACAATAATAGTGGCCTATGAAATTTATTTATTTATTTTTTTTCCAGAAATTGTTTATGATTTCATACAAATGTATTACCAAAAAGGATTGTTAATCAAATGAAGGCATGAACATAATTTAATTAATTGGATACAATGTAATCAAATGAAATTTGAACAATTCTTTCGGTTTTTTTGGCAGACAAGGTGCTGCACAACAGAGGCTTACTTTTAAAATTAAATCATGGACAAAACATGGTGTGATATTTTTTGAAAATAATGTAAATATTATTATTATGACAGTTGAGAAGTACATTCTACTTTACAGATGTAATATATCAGCTGTATTTTGAAGGAATGTAGTGAATAGCTTTGTGTTTGTTTGTGTATCTGATCGAATCATACGCTGTAAATATGACATAACATCATCTGATTACAGCAGAGCAGATCAAGAAAGAGACCCTTCAGAGCTGATGTGAGGCGCAGACTGACCTCTGGAGCTGCAGCAGCGTCTGGTCCGCAGGCAGGAAGTTGTGTTTGAGGTTGAGGTGCGTCAGATCCTGACTGTACAGCAGATTGGGAGGCAGCTTCTCCAGACTACAGCAGGACAGATCCACCGAACTGATCCTCTGAGACACCATCTGACACACACACACACACACACACACACACACACACAGATGATTCATCAGGGTCACAGCGAGATCAAGAAGAGGAATGATGATCCAGAAGGTGAAAACCTCAATTTGAGGAATCATTCATGACTGACCTCTAGGTCTGCTATTGAGACAAATTTCACACAGCAAAAAATGCTTTTCTTACTTATATTTTTTGTCTTGTTTCCAGCCAAAATATCTAAAAAATCTTAAATCAAAAAGGATTTTCTAGACAAGTACAAATTATTGTCTTGTTTTCAGAAAAAAGCAGCTAAAATTAAGCGAGTTTTTGCTTGAAACAAGCAAATAATCTACTTTTGATCTTGAAATAAGATTATTTTGTTTACCCCATTCGCAGATTATTTTGCCTGTTTTAAGCAAAAAAATTACTTAATTATGACATATTTTCTGAAAACAAGACCATATTTTTTACTTGTCTTGAAAATCTTTCTTGATTTAAGAATTTTTTAGATATTTTGGCTGGAAACAACACAAAAAATCTAAGAAAAGCATTTTTTGCAGTGCATTACTCGATTTAATTTCAAGTCACAAGCTTATTATTCGATTCAACTTCTATCTAAGTTAATTTGATCCGTAAGATAATAACTTAAAATTACACATAAAGCAGGTTAAGGGTAAATATTACTACTCTAAGGTACCTATGCACTGCAAAAAATGCTTTTCTAGCAAAGATTTTTTGTCTTGTTTCTAGACAAAATATCTACAAATTCTTAAATCAAAAAGGATTTTCTAGACAAGTAAAAATTATGGTCTTGTTTTCAGAAAAATTAAGTGAGTTTTTGCTTAAACAAACCAAATAATCTGCCAATGGGGTGAGAAAAATAATCTAGTTTTCAGCTTGAAATAAAACTATTTTGCTTACCCCATTTGCAGATTATTTTGCTTGTTTAAGCAAAAACTCACTTAATTATGACTTATTTTTTCCAAAAACAAGACAATTTTTACTTGTCTAGAAAATCCTTTATTTAATTCTTTATTTAAGAATTTTTAGATAATGTGGCTGGAAACAAGACTAAAAATCTAAGTAAGATTTTTTTTTTGCAGTGCATTATTTGATTTGATTTTTTAAATCACTAGCTTATTATTCGATACAACTTCTATCTAAGTTAATTTGGTCCATAGGATAATATTATAATATATATAAAAAAACCCTTAAAATTACACATAAAGCAATATATATTTGATAATCTGGAATATGAGGGTGAAAAAAAATCCAAAAATTAAGAAAACCGCCTTTAAAGTTGTCCAAATGAAGTTCTTAGCAATGCATATTACTAATCAAAAATTACGTTTTGATTTATTTCTGGAAGAAAATTTACAAAATATATTCATGGAACATGATCTTTACTTAATATCCTAATGATTTTTGGCATAAAAGACAAATCTATCATTTTGACCCATGCAATGTATTTTTGGCTATTGCTATAAATATACCCCAGCGACTTAAGACTGGTTTTGAGCTCCAGGCTCACAAATAATAGTTTATAATAACTATTTAAAGACATAATTATGTTTCCATCTCATAATTCTGACTTTTTTCTCAGAATTGTGAGATATAAACTCATTTCTGAGGAGAAAAAATACTGATGTTCACAGAATTGCAAGTTTATATCACACAATTCTGACCTAACTCTTGATTTGCCAATTTATATCATGCAATTCTGAATTTATAACTCACAACTGCGACTTTTTATCTCAAAATTCTGACTTTTTTTTTGCAATTGCAGCTACAATTGATGCATCATTAAGGTTTGTTCACATGGACTGATTCTTGGTATTTTAAAAACAATATAGTTTTTTTTAAACGAAAAACTATTTAAATCAATCCATCGTATTTTCCACGAATCTCCACTGATATGTGAGTCAGTAAACAGCGCTAATGAATGAGGCGGTGATTCAGCCTAAACACACAGCGCGATCACATTAAAGCGTCTCCAGGGCTCTGCTGAGCTTTTTCTAATCTGAGTCTCCCATCGGGCCGCTCGCGTCTCGTGTCTCCGCTGTAAAATAGGCTGGCCTACTTGCGTTTGTTTAGGATGGTGCGCTCGTAGTGAAGTATGCTAAAGTAGGACTCCCAACTAGGGCTTTCTCACACGCGCTCCGGCCGTGATGATGATGAGGATGATGATGGGGTGATGGGTGTCATTTTCAGGGCAAAATGTGGATCAGACCAGTGAAGCGCTGGAGGATCTGAGCAGCTGCATGTCCATCCTCTGCAGTGTGAACTGTTTGGTGAGACTTCAAAAACACTGCCAGAATATCCTAGTTTATTCTGCATTGCCCTTTACAGTAAGTTCAGAGCTGAACCGGACAAACATCAGTTGATAAATGTAAGTTAACGCCTGGAAAGATGACACCGGGCAAAGTTCAGCGTACAGCGAGAGTCGAGTCACATGATCACAATACGAATGTTTGACAAACATCCACATGACGACTGCGAATCAAATATCACTGCAGTTTCTGAGAAAATCCGGACCAAATTCAGTCATTTTTGCAGATGTTTTTAGTACAAAACTATGGAAGCCCGTTTCTGCCACTAAATAAAAAAAAGATAGAGATAAAACTCACAATTCTGACTTTTTTTTCTTACAATTGCGAGTTTGTATCTTGCAATTCTGACTTTTTTCACAGAAATTCTGACTTAACTCTTGATTTGCCAATTTATATGATGCAATTCTGACTTTCTAACTCACAATTACGACTTTTTATCTCACAATTTTGAGATATAAACTCATTTCTGAGGAGAAAAAAATGCTGATGTTCACAGAATTGCGAGTTTATATCACACAATTTTTGACTTAACTCTTGCTTTGCCAATTTATATTATGCAATTCTGACTTTATAACTCACAATTATGACGTTTTATCTAAAAATCTAAAAAATAAGCCAGTCATTTTGGGCTCTAAAATACTGATGAGACAGGTTATAACATTGTTCTTTTTATCTAAAAGGACTACTGATTAATTGATATATTGATATATATATACACTAGCAGTCAAAAGTTTGGACACACTCTCTCATTTAATGTTTTTCAAAGAAGTTTCTTATGCTCATCAAGGCTGTTTTCACTTGATCAAAAATACAGAAAAAAACGTAATATTGTGAAATATTATTAGGATGTAAATCAATGTTTTTCTATATTAATATACATTAAAATGTAATTTATATCTGTCATTAAAGTTGAATTTCCAGAATCATTACTCCAGTCTTCAGTGTCACATGATCCTTCAGAAATCATTCTAATATACTGATTTATTATCAGAGCTGGACATTTTTTTTTTGAAACCTGTGATACTTTTTTTCAGGATTTTTTGATCAATAAAAGGTTAAAAAAGAACAGCATTTATTTACAATAGAAGTTTTCTAACAATATACACTACTGTTCAAAAGTTTGGGGTCAGTACATTTTTATTCTTTCTTTTTTGAAAGAAATTAATACTTTTATTCACCAAGGATGTGTTAAATTAATACAAAGTGATAGCATAGATTTATATTTTGAATAAATGCTGTTCTTTTTAACTTGTTATTCATCAAAGAATCCTGAAAAAACAATCACAGGTTGCAAAATATATATATATATTTTTTGGTTTCCAACATTGATAACTCTAATAATAAATCAGCATATTAGAATGATTTCTGAAGGATCAAGTGACACTTAAGACTGGAGTAACAGCTGATGAAAATTCAGCTTTGCATCACAGGAATAAATTATATTGTAAAGTATATTAAAATAAAAACCACTATTTTATATTGTAATAACATTTTGCAATATTACAGCTTTTTTCGGTATTTTTGATCAAATAAATGCAGCCTTGATGAGCAGAAGAGCCTTTAAAAGCATTAAATTAGTGGGTGTGTCTAAACTTTTGACAGCTAGTGTATATATATATATATATTATATATATATATTATTTTTAGACATGTACCTTGATAGAAAGACAGTATTTCTTAAAGAACACTAAATTATACATAACAGTGGTAATCATGAGGATGCTGCTGTGTATCAGAGTCAGATTCCATCACTGTACCTTGGTACCAAAAGTGGGGCAGTTCACTAGGGTTTGGATCAGCTCTAGTGTGTCAGTTTGTCTTATTTAAAATACATCTCATGCGCACACACGCAAAAACACACCTTAGCCGCCTGTCGGTGCCAGCGCAGGTGTTCGGTGAAGCTGTCGAAGCTGATGTAGTAGGTCTGACTCTGAGGTCCCGCCGAGCTGAAGGCCAAACAGTGACTGTGTTTCTTCACCTCTTCCACCTGAACACAAACACACACTTATACCAGAATGCAGTGCTCATACATGAGTGTTCATCAGTGTCTGGTTAGATCAGCTGTGGTGGCTGACAGCACTCAATATTTAGAACAGAAACGTACACTGAGACTATGAAGCACACCTCTGTTTGTTTAGCACTTCATCAACTCTCAAAACCACCATAAAACTTTACAACTCGCTAACCAATGTCCACTACGCCTGTCCTCTCGTTGCGCTTGCAGGTAAAGCAACCAGGATCTTGCAATACACAAATGTTGCTTTATTAAAATTGTATATAGAAATAAAATATAGATTGTTGACCCTGGACCACAAAACCAGCCATAAGTCGCTGGGGTATATTTGCAGCAATAGACAAAAATACAGGTCAAAATTATAGATTTTCCTTTTATGCCAAAAATCATTAGGATATTAAGTAAAGATCATGTTCCATTAAGATATTTAGTAAATTTCCTACTATAAATATATCAAAACGTAATTTTTGATATGTCATATGCATTGCTAAGAACTTAATTTGGACAAATTCTTTCAATATTTTTATTTTTATTTTTTTTTGCACCCTCAGATTCCAGATTTTCAAATAGTTGTATCTCAACCAAATATTGTCCTATACTAACAGGCTTATTTATTCAACTTTCAGATGATGTATAAATCTCAATTTTGAAAAATTGACACTTATGACTGGTTTTGTGGTCCAGGGTCACATATACAGCCTTACATAGATCAATATCACTCTTGATATACGGCAATAAATGCCATATATTACATTTCTGTATGGGCGGGAAAGAAGCTATATAAATATAAACTGGCGTTCAGCACATGTAGGCAATAAAGTGAAGGTGCATTGTGAATACTAAATGTTTTTTTTATTTTCTTATAGATTGTGCCAGCAGATTTCAGATTCTGTGCCTGAGTTTCTTTCAGTAATAATCTAATTAAATTAAAACCAATTTTAACCATTTTTAAAAATCTGTAGGTGATGCTGAGCACTGTCGAATGGCTAAAGTGAATCTAGTCTATTATACTGTGCACTTTAAGATGGATTTGCATAGGATGATAACATTACCTTTCCTCCGATCAGTGGCAGGATGTGCATTTTGCCCGTGTGGCTGGCCTTCACAGAGGACACCATCAGACAAGTGCCACATAAAATCACCTGCCGTCGACTCCAGCGGTTCACTGGCAGCTGCAGCTTTCCTTTCCTTACGTTATACGTTCCGGAGAGCTGGATGCGCTCGGAGCTCTCGATGCTGTGAGGTTTTCCTGCAAAACAGAGAAGAACATTAGTGAGACTTTCCCACTTCAGTCCAACTGTCAGCACATCCAATGCCACTTCACAATTCACACCGCAAAACAGCTGTCTGCACTGCTCTGCTCTGGAAACACAAAAGAGGGAAGTCAATTACCATGCTGCACACTAGAAAATGCCTGACACAGGCAATACAGCAGTCAGTACTAGCAATGAGTGGAATTCAGCAGAATTCAGCAGTCACTACTAGGGAAAGGAGAGTGGAAAGGAGAAATCAGATGAATTTAACATTATTAAGCACAGAATTTAGCAGTCAGTACAAGTATAAATCAGACTTAAGAAGTCAGTACTAGAACAGAATACAGCAGGAGCAGAATTCAGTAGTCAGTACTAGCAACAAATAGAACTCAGCTGTCAGAAATAGAGAACAGAGAGCAGAGATCAGAAGTCATACTAGTACTAGTAAAGAACAGCATTCAGCAGCCAGTACCAGTACAATTCAGCAGTCTGAACTAGAGAAAAGAGAGCAGAGTTCAGCAGTCAGTACTAGTAAAGAGCAAAATTCAGCAGTCAGTACCAGTAGAAAGTAGAATTCAGCAGTCAGTACTAGTAAAGAGCAGAATTCAGCAATCAGTACTAGTAAACAGCAAAATTCAACAGTCAGTACCAGTAGAAAGTAGAATTTAGCAGTCAGTACTAGTAAAGAGCAGAATTCAGCAATAAGAACAAGAGAAGAAAGTGAAATTCAGCAGTCAATACTATTATAAAACAGAATTCAGCACTCAGTACTAGTAAAGAGCAGAATTCAGCAGTCAGTACCACTAAAAAGTAAAATTCAGTTCAGCAATCAGTACCAGTAAACAGCAAAATTCAGCAGTCAGTATTAGTAAAGAGCAAATTTAGTAAGTCAGTGCTAATAAAATGCAGAATTTAGGCACTGTGTACTAGTAAAGAGCAGAATTCAGCAGTCAGTACCAGTAGAAAGTAGAATTCAGCTATCAGTACTAGTAAAGAGCAAATTTAGTAGTCAGTGCTAATAAAATGCAGAATTTAGGCACTCAGTACTAGTAAAGAACAGAATTCAGCAATCAGCACCAGTAAAAGTAGAATTCAGCAGTCAGTAAAAGTAAACAGCAAAATTCAACAGTCAGTACCAGTAGAAGATAGAATTTAGCAGTCAGTACTAGTAAAGAGCATAATTCAGCAATATGAACAAGAGAAGAAAGTGAAATTCAGCAGTCAGGACTATTATAAAACAGAATTCAGCACTCAGTACTAGTAAAGAGCAGAATTCAGTAGTCAGTACCACTAAAAAGTAAAATTCAGTTCAGCAAAATTCAGCAGTCAGTACTAGTAAATAGCAGAATTCAGCAATCAGTACCAGTAAAAAGTAAAATTCTGCAATCAGTACCAGTAAACAGCAAAATGCAATAGTCAGTACCAGTAGAAAGTAGAATTCAGCAGTCAGTACCAGTAAAGAGCATAATTCAGCAGTAAGAACAAGAGAAAAAAAGAGTGAAATACAGCAGTAAGTACTATTATAAAGCATAATTCAGCAATCTGTAGTAATAAAATTTAGAATTTCACAATAGTAATAGTAAAGTGCAGAATTCAGCAGTCAGTACTAGTGAAGACAAGAATTAGTCAATATCAGTTCAGAATTCAGATGTGAATTCACATGTTTGAATTCTTTGAGTAATTCAGCAGTACTCTGTATGAAGTGAGTTTGCATTCACTATCGAGAAACAGATGTACAATATGTTCTGCTATAAACTATTTTAGCAAAATGGTTTGCTCTATCAGTAATCTCTCCTGGTTAAAATATCACTACTTTCATATCACTTCAGTTCATCTTAATAACTCATGCGCTGTGTTTGTCCTGCACTGAATGGTAAGGTGTGGTTCTGTCATGTATCTCAGTGAGATCTCAGCTGACTCTCTATGCAGCAACATTTCTGCTTTCACTTCTGAGACAGAGCAAGCCAGATCTGACCCAAAAGCAGCAGCAGTATGTGGGTCAGGACCCCACGGTACGCCGCATGGAGCGCTGCAGCCCATTTTACAGCATGACCATCAGCACAGGTTTAACAGGACACCCAACCTAATTCACAAACAACAACAGCTCACATCTACAGATCTAAAGCATTCTGTTGTTGTTCACAAATGACCAGTTAGTGTTATCTCTTGTGTTATTTAGTGATCCGTTACAGTAAAAGAAACGGAAATAAGAAAAACAATTTACAAATCCTAACGCTGTAGGATTTGACAGACACACATAGAGATCTCACATGGATCTTAAGCATGATTTAGGCGTGTTGTGCTCTTTCCCTGGGCGTGATCCTCAGAGAGGAAGCCACAGCCTTTCCTGCGTGAGAGCTCTTCTCTGACTGACATACACCCTGAACCATGACTGCATTTCCTGCCACACGGTTGTCCGGCCAAATTCACACCATCACACTTGATTAGCCATTAACCAGTTTACCAAGTTGATGAAGTGAGGAGCAAATAACACAAATTAATCATATCTGCATTAAACTGTCTGACTGTTCATTGTGAATTAGTCCACCAGCCACTGCACAGTAAATGGGACAAGAAAGAGTAGAATTCAGCAGCCAGAACAAGTCTAAAGCAGATTTTAAGAGTCAGTACTAATAAAGAGCAGAATTCAGGAGCCAGAACTTGATTAGAGAGACCGGAGTTTAGCAGTCACTACTAGTACTAACAGAACAGTTAGTACTAGTGAACAGCAAAATTCAACAGCCAAACTAGAAAAGTTTAGAACTCAGCAGTAAGTACTACTAATTTCAGCAATCAGTACTAGTAAATAAAAATTCAGCAATCAGAATTCAGCAGTCAGTACTAATAAACACTACTAGTATTAAACAATTCAGCAGTCAGAACTAGTATTAAACAATTCAGCAGTCAGTACTAAAAAAAAGAATAGAATTCAGCACTCAGTACTAGTATTAAACAATTCAGCAGTCAGTACTAGTATTAAACAGAATTCAGCAGTCAGTACTAAAAAAAGAATAGAATTCAGCACTCAGTACTAGTATTAAACAATTCAGCACTCAGTACTAGTATTAAACAATTCATCACTCAGTACTAGTATTAAACAATTCAGCAGTCAGTACTAAAAAAAAGAATAGAATTCAGCACTCAGTACTAGTATTAAACAATTCAGCACTCAGTACTAGTATTAAACAATTCAGCACTCAGTACTAGTATTAAACAATTCAGCACTCAGTACTAGTATTAAACAATTCATCACTCAGTACTAGTATTAAACAATTCAGCAGTCAGTACTAAAAAAAAGAATAGAATTCAGCACTCAGTACTAGTATTAAACAATTCAGCACTCAGTACTAGTATTAAACAATTCAGCACTCAGTACTAGTATTAAACAATTCAGCACTCAGTACTAGTATTAAACAATTCAGCAGTCAGTACTAGTATTAAACAATTCAGCAGTCAGTACTAGTATTAAACAGAATTCAGCAGTCAGTACTAGTATTAAACAATTCAGCAGTCAGTACTAAAAAAAGAATAGAATTCAGCACTCAGTACTAGTATTAAACAATTCAGCAGTCAGTACTAGTATTAAACAATTCAGCAGTCAGTACTAAAAAAAGAATAGAATTCTGCACTCAGTACTAGTATTAAACAGAATTCAGCAGTCAGTACTAGTATTAAACAATTCAGCAGTCAGTACTAAAAAAAGAATAGAATTCTGCACTCAGTACTAGTATTAAACAATTCAGCACTCAGTACTAGTATTAAACAATTCAGCAGTCAGTACTAAAAAAAGAATAGAATTCTGCACTCAGTACTAGTATTAAACAATTCAGCAGTCAGTACTAGTATTAAACAGAATTCCACAGTCAGTACTAAAAAAAGAATAAAATTCAGCAGTCAGTACTAAAATAAGAATAGAATTCAGCACTCAGTACTAGTATTAAACAATTCAGCACTCAGTACTAGTATTAAACAGAATTCCACAGTCAGTACTAGTATTAAACAATTCAGCAGTCAGTGCTAAAATAAGAATAGAATTCAGCAGTCAGTACTAGTATTAAACAGAATTCAGCACTCAGTACTAAAGAGTGTAATTTAGAATTTAGTTTGCATTGAGACTCTAGTACAGTAGTATGTTCTGCCATAACCTCTAATATCTGAAAATGCTTAAAGACCCATGCAGGTCTGCTAGCCCTAGGGGTGAGTCCAGGGACAGAGGCGCTGTGGTCGTGGGTCAGCGGTCTGTCTGTCATTTGACTCAGGTTCTGTTTTTAAACACCTCATCCTGTTTTGAGCGCTTGGGCAGATGCAGTCCTCTGGGTATCCGGCACAAAGCAGAAGAGGGTGTGCGTCCAGGCTATATTTGTCCACGCTCAGCTCGTGTGCCCTAATGCACTGGAGAAAGCGCCTGCGTGACATATTGGGGCTAAAAACTCCTGAATAATTTCTTTCAGGAGTTTAAAAGGCTCGTGACTGCGAGTGACACGTTCTGGAGCAACCTCAAACAAATGATACTTTCATACGGCTGAGAACTAAAGATATATCTTGATAACTAAGCGTTTGCAATCACTTCTTAAAAAAGGCTCTTATCAGAGGAAGCATCAGCCCATTAAATTAATAATAATCACATAGCTTTGGAAATAACAAGAAGCAGATAACAGACTAGCCGCTGATGTAAGCAAGAGGCAAGCGCTACACATTAGAGTAATTTTAAGCTATGAGCAATTATGGGTGTTGAACCCAGCCATACATCACAATTATAAGTGCCTTCCATCTGTGTGTAGTTTATTTACCCCTTCACATCTATAGGAAACTTCACACACGTCACGAAAGTTCAGTAATTAGTTTTCACCCCGACGATGCTGTAAATTTGTATTTCCTTCTTTTTTGCGGAACATAAAAGGAGAAACAAAACCGTCCTGCTCACGCTTATCTATTTGATGGCAGTGAATGGTGACCACCTTTGAGCTTGTAAATGTGTCATAAAATAATCACACGCAGGTTAGTGCGTGTTTTCAGGATCGAAAATGAACATTTCACAACTGAAAATGTAGTTTATTATTAGGCAAAAAAAATGAGGCATATAAATGTCAGAAAAGTCACGTAAATGTTCTCTGAGGTGTTGCGCTGTAGAGAGACAGTCTGAATGACAGGCCTAAGGCCATGCATATTCTTCTCTTTGTGAGTTATTAATTCAAATGGTGTAATATACAACTAATGAAATCACTTAAAATCTAATTTTGCATTTGTTATTTATGACGAATTCCCTGGCTCTGCACACACATCTCTGAACAAACGCGTCAGATAAAAAGCATCGCTCTTTATTTATAGCATCACATGTGTGCAAGCCCTAACCAGTGCTTTCACATACATCATAAATCAGAAATGTCATGAAAACATGTGATGAATGCTGTAAGGTGACAGGGAATGACATACAGTAGATGAGCAAAGCCTCTACAAATGTTCGCTTGAGTCACGCTTCCACACGCCATTCATCAGATTTCAGTCTCTTCTCCTCACTAACCTCCCTTTGATTTAGAGCTGTTCAGGTCTCTGTGTGAATCAGCTGCTGTTTTGGTGATTTTATTTGGCATGTGACGTCAGTTCCCACAGATAACAATGATTTTGTTTTAGCTTGATATGACCAAACAATTATTTGCATTATTAAGAAACTTCTGTCTAATTGTATAAAAAATAGAAGATATAAAATAGAATAGAGAAGCTATTTTTTTAAAGAGTAGAAATAGAGAGTGCTAGAGGGTCAAATAAGAGATGTTTTTAGCCAATTCTTGAAGGACTCAGATTGAATCGGTCAGGTCATTCCACCAGGAGGAAACAAAAAACCTGCACTGGTTTACTACTATGGTTCAGTAGCCTCTTCATATTTATATTCCTGTGCCAAAATAAGCAGAGCAGGTTCAAATAAGCAATATTATCAAAAACCATCATTGCTCCTAGTGGCGCTATCAGCATATACCAACAGCACACTTTCGGTTTTCAAACATAGCCCCATGTGTGTTTTCTGATGGATTATTAGAAATCAAGGCACAGCTGACCTAAAATGAGAATTCTGTCATCTTCTGTTAATTTTGGGGTGAACTATCCCTTTTACTCATATAGTGATTTTAAATAAATATGTCTGATGTAGAGGTCAATCATAATGTGTTTTTCAGGGCAGATGCCGATGATTACAGATCAAGAAGACTGATAACTGATATTTTGAACTGATATTAGTCAAAAAGTTTGGACACATGCTCTCATTTAATGTTTTTTTTTAAAGAAGTCTCTTCTGCTCATCAAGGCTGCATTTATTGATAAAAAATACAGAAAAAAACAGTAATATTGCAAAATGTTATTACATCATAAAATAATGGTTTTTATTTTAATATACTTTACAATATAATTTATTCCTGTGATGCAAAGCTGAATTTTCATCAGCTCTTACTCCAGTCTTAAGTGATCCTTCAGAAATCTTTCTAATATGCTGATTTATTATGAGAATTATCAAATATTTTTTGCAACCTGTGATTGTTTTTTCAGGATTCTTTGATGAATAACAAGTTAAAAAGAACAGCATTTATTCAAAATATAAATCTTTTCTAACAATGTAAATCTATGCTATCACTTTTTATTAATTTAACACATCCTTGGTGAATAAAAGTATTAATTTCTTAAAAAAAAAAAGAAAGAATAAAAATGTACTGACCCTAAACTTTTGAACAGTAGTGTATATTGCTGGAAAACCTTTCTATTTTAAATAAATGCTGTTCTTTTTTAACCTTTTATTGATCAAAAATCCTGAAAAAAGTATAACAGGTTCTAAAAAAAAAAAAAAAAAAACTGTTTCCAGCTCTGATAATAAATCAGTATATTAGAATGATTTCTGAAGGATCATGTGACACTGAAGACTGGAGTAATGATGCTGAAAATTCAACTTTAATTACAGATATAAATTACATTTTAATGTATATTAATATAGAAAAACATTGATTTACATCCTAATAATATTTCACAATAATACTTCTTTTTTTCTGTATTTTTGATGAAGTGAAAACAGCCTTGATAAGCATAAGAAACTTTGGGTGTGTCCAAATGTTTGACTGGTACTGTTTGTTCAGTGTAAAAAAAAAAAAAAAGTCAAAATTAAGAATAACAAGGGCTCTGACAAAAAATGTCAAATGCTTTTAAATAATTTTATCAGCAAACGATGCAAATGTTATGTATTACATAAAATATGGCAGTACAACAAAGTTTTGCATGTTATTAGTGCAGAGTAAGCATTATGTAAAACATGTGCACTGATATGTTTTTCAGGGCTGACACCAATAACGATTATTACAGATTGAGTAGACCGATAACCGATATTTTGAGCCAATATATGATTGGTGTAAAAATTAAAAGTAATGTCAAAATTAAGAAGAACAAGTGCTCTGACAAAAAAACTTTCTTTAAATGCTTTTAAATTATTTTATCCTCAAATCGGTTTCAAAAATTACAGATATTGATAACCATGAAAATAGTTTTAGTTTAGGTTGCAACAGTGCCCTCAGTAATGCCATTACAAAACTCCAGTACACTCAATTATTATATGTCTACATCAAAATTTTTTTGAGAGAAGTATTACTTTTATGGATTGGCCATTATGTAGTGCTATAAATACATGTTTTATTCATACTGGAAGCCAAAGGTCACCGTCCCTCAGAAAATTTGCGTAACAGAAGCAATACAACGGACTACACTCCAGGAAATCCTAATATAGACAAAAGCATACAGCCATCGCTGTAACTGAATAAAAAAAGACAGAATCCATTTGCCTTTGAACGAGGAAATATTAAGATAATAAACACTGAACAGTGACAATATATAGTTTGTCTGTGTTCTTAGCACCTTGGGTATTTTCATAATAATGAAGTATATTTATAATCCACTGCTGATCATAGCCTTTATTACAGTATAGAATGTATATTTTCTGCCTCATTCTGTGATAAGAAGCCACATAAGATCACAAATGTAAACATTTCTAACACTCGACTGATAGCATGTTATAATGTTCTCTTTTGTCGGACAACAGGTTTAGAAACGCTTCTCATTACAAGGAAAGACGTTTGTCATGTGTCATGAGGTGTTTCCTCATATCAGTGTGTAGACTCACGGACACACAAACACAGCCAGTTTTTGGAGAGAAATAAAACGCACAGAATTTATTTAAACACAAAACCGTAAGAACCGCTCTGACTGGTTGAACTCTTCTTCTTTTCTTGTTGCTTGATTTGAGGACTGCGTGTGGACAGACGCCTAACCAGGTTTTTGTGTAGTTTAGAGCGGCAAAACCTACCAGCCTACTTTGAGGTCAAAATGTGCATCCGCTACATAAAAATACATACAGATTGGCAGGTCTGGTCAACCCCTAGTCTGATGAGCCCTGATGTTGGTCGCACTTACTATACACATTCTGGCTTCCTAATACTACAACAGCGAAAAAAAAAAAAGGTTCAATGCGGAATATGGGCAGTCATTTATTCTGTCATCAGCAGACAAAGCCAGCTGAACATACAGTTGAAGGTGCAGAATCTGCAAAATGTTAATTATTTAACCAAAATAAGAGGTTATTTTGCATGTTATATTTACTACTGACCTGACTTTAGAGGACACAATGACACCGAACATCTCTGTGTGTCTGAGTGTGTCATCAGTATCTATGAGTGTGTGTGTGTTTCTGAACTGTAACTGCTAGGGGTGCAACGGTTCTCCTCCACTGATCCAGTGCTCAAAAGTTTACATACCCCTTGCAGTTTATGCAAAATGTTAATTTTTATTATTTAAAATGCATGTTATGTTTTATTTACTACTGACCTGAGTAAGATATTTCACATAAAATATGTTTACATACAGTCCACGAGAGAAAATAGTTGAATTTATAAAAATGACCCTGTTCAAAAGTTTACATCCCCTTGATTCTTAATACTGTGTTGTTCCTGAATGACCCACAGCTGTGTTTTTTGTTTAGTGATAGTTGTTCATGAGTCCCTTGTTTGTCCTGAACAGTTAAACTGTCTGCTGTTCATCAGAAAAATCCTTCAGCTCCCACAAATTCTATGGTTTTCCAGCATTTTTGTGCATTTGAACCCTTTCCAACAATGACTGTATGATTTTGAGATCAATCTTTTCACACTGAGGACAACTGAAAGACTCATATGCAACTATTACAGAAGGTTCAAACACTCACTGATGCTCCAGAAGGAAAAAACATGCATTAAGAGCCGGGGGTGAAAACTTTTGAACAGAATGAAAATGTGTACATTTTGCCTTAATATCATATTTTTTTCATTTAGCACTGCCCTTCAGAAGCTGCAGTAGATACTTGCATGTTTCCAAGAAGACAAAATTAGTTTAATTTAACCATGATCTTCAAGTTTCAAAAGTTTTCATCCCCGGCTCTTAATGCATGTTTTTTCCTTCTGGAGCATCAGTGAGTGTTTGAAGCTTCTGTAATAGTTGCATATGAGTCTCTCAGTTGTCCTCAGTGTGAAAAGATGGATCTCAAAATCATACAGTCATTGTTGGAAAGGGTTCAAATACACAAAAATGCTGGAAAACCAAAGAATTTGTGGGAGCTGAAGGATTTTTCTGAAGAACAGCAGACAGTTTAACTGTTCAGGACAAACAAGGGACTCATGAACAACTATCACTAAACAAAAAACACAGCTGTGGGTCATTCAGGAACAACACAGTATTAAGAATCAAAGGGATGTAAACTTTTGAACAGGGTCATTTTTATAAATTCAGCTATTGTTTTCTCTTGTGGACTATATGTAAATGTCTTTTATGTGAAATATCTTACTCAGGTCAGTAGTAAATAAAACATAACATGCATTTTAAATAATAAAAATTAACATTTAGCATATTCTGCAAGGGGTATGTAAACTTTTGAGCACTGGATCAGTGGAGGAGAACCGTGGGTAAGTTGAACCGTTGCACCCCTAGTTACAGTTCAGAAACACACACACACTCATAGATACTGATGACACACTCAGACACACAGAGATGTTCGGTGTCGTTGTGTCCTCTAAAGTTTCTGCCACACAGCTCTGCTGCTGAATCTCCTGAAATCTCATCTGGATCCAGATGCTCGACGCAGCACTTCCACACCGACCTGAACACGAAAACAGCCTCCACTGCAGCGCTTCAGTACTTACAAAACTTGCTATTTCATTCATTTCCAACGCAACGTTTCTCGTTTTGATGTAGTTTATCTTGAAGTCATAAAATACTAAAACTAAAACATGAATAAAAACACACAGAAAAGCTACAGAGCAGTATTGAAGAACACGCAGCTGGAGCTCAGAGACTGTATTTATGAGACACACTGTAAATGTGAAGCGTTTATACTGTACTGACTCAAGAGTCTCTGCACAGATGTGTGGAAAATCAGACGTGTGACAGAGATAACGAGCAGGATGACAGAGAGAAAGCAGATGACTCACACAAACACACATCGTTAAGTTTCAATGTTTTTTGGGTTCATTCCATAGGTGTAAACCTACCCCTCACACAAAACTACAGCCATTTTTATTCTCAAAACACTTCATGATCTTCGATTTCTAAGCTTATTTCCCCATGGATAGGGCTTAGTCGACATTATCGACAATAAAAAATATTTTTGTTGTCGAGTAGTCAACTACTGCAGGAGCCTGCAATAATGCGGTTTGGCCAGTGTGGCGCTGAAGTGCAAGACTGTCGAATGCGATTCAAGAGAAAAAGACGGCGCTTCAGAGCAAACGCAGCTGAATCTAAGCAGCGTTTGGATGAATATGTAAATATATTGCACGCTTTCCTCTCAGTAACGAAATAAACAGCAAAAACTGACAGCAGTGTGAAAGCAGCAGTTAAAAATTCATCTGATTACAACGATGTGGATGTTTGCAGAGCTCTGCAGTCCAGTAACGTTAACTTACTCCAGTAATGTCTGGTCATGTTTATTTATATAGTACATTATGCAATAGATAGCCTTAAATCAAACTGCTTTATGGTATATAACATGAAAAACCTGCCGCTTTTTGTTAGAATTACAACTTGATTTCGTTATAAAGCAGCTCTCTTCAGTTAATGAGAAAATATTTTTATTAGTGGGACAACAATGACGGTGATAGTTTGGTTTACAGAGATCAAAGTTAGATCTAGCTCAGGACTGTTTTGGTTATCATAACCCTAAAAGGTATTTTAAGACATTATATGTTGAATACAATAGTTTATCCAAAAAATAAAGCCTCTTATCACTTACCTTTATTTGGTTTCTTATCTGTATGACTTGCAAAAGGAGATGTTAGGCAGAATGAAGTGTATAAGACCGTTTCTCTGTCTGTCATCTCATTTAAATGCCAAATACATCTATTTGAACTGGTAACACTTTACAATAAGGTATCATTTGTTAACATTAGCTAATGTATTAATTAACATTAATGAACAATACATTTATTACATTTATGTATTCATTCTTTTAATGTTGGTTAATAAAAATGCAACTGTTCATTGTTCGCTCATATTAGTTCACAGTGCATTTACCAAATGTTAAACAACTTGTGATTTTTATAAATGCATTAGTAAATGCTGAAATTACCATTAACTAAGACTAATAAATGCTGCAAAATTCATACTTAGTTCAAATTAACTAATGTTAAGTAATGAACCTTATTGTAAAGTATTGCTAATTCATTGTATAATAATTGCAATTGCGTAATATGCTTTTCTTAAGCTAAAGTGACCTTAAATTATGTTAGAATATGTATATCATAATATTTTTACTAATTGCAAAGACTGAAAATCAACGTATACTGATTAGCCAGTAAAATAATTGATGATTAGTCGATTAATCGTTCTAATAATCGTTAGATTAATCGGTTATTAAAATAATCGTTTGTTACAGCCCTACCCATGGAGATCAAAAAATGTCAATGGAATTGAAATTTGTCCCCATAATTAAGAAATACCTGAACCACACACACACACACACACACACACACACACTTGCCTGAGCGGATTGAGCTGTTTTACCAGAGACTAAAGCAGTTACGTAACACACAGAGTGAGTGTGTGTCGACTCGACTGTAACGACAGCGTCACAATCCAACACACCGCAGAAAACATGAATATACTGATAATATTGATTATGATTTAGCAGCATGTGATCTTAACATATGTCTGTGTCCACGATCAGCACATGTGTCACAGTCTCAGCATTAGTATGATCGTATCACTAGAGCGCAAACACTACTACACCTACATCCTAAATAATACTAATAACACATGAACTGAGAGCATTCTGGTGTTACTGTGTCTTTAAACTTAAACAATTTTGCAATCCAAATGTTTGATTACGTGGTGGTAATTTCCACAAATTTGCGCAAAATTTGCAATGTTTTTTATGTATATGTGACCCTGGACCACAAAACCAGTCTTAAGTCGCTGGGGTATATTTGTAGCAATAGCCAAAAATACATGGTATGGGTCAAAATTATCAAAAACATTTTTTTGCCAAAAATCATTAGGATATTAAGTAAAAATCATGTTCCATTAAAATATTTTGTAAATTTTGTTCTGTAAATGTATTAAAACTTAATTTTTGATAAGTAATATGCATTGCTAAGAACTTAATTTGGACAAATTTAAAGGCGATTTTCTCAGTATTTTTTATTTTTTTGCACCCTCAGATTCCAGATTTAAAATAGCTGTATCTCGGCCAAATATTGTCCGATCTCAACAAACCATACATCAATGGAAAGCTTATTTATTCAGCTTTCTGGAGATATATAAATCTCAATTTTGAAAAATTGACACTTAAGACTGGTTTCGTGGTCCAGGGTCACATATATATATTAGGGGTGTAACGATACACGTATTCGTATTGAACCGTTCGGTACGAGGCTTTCGGTTCGGTATGCATTACAGACCAAACGATTGGATTCGTTGTACTAATCCTATTACATTTGGAAAATAAAAGAACTTACAGAGTGTGAAATATAATGTTCTCAGTGCCACTGTACTCTACAATGCAGGCCAAACGACGAGACAAACTGATGTCTGCCTCTCCCACTCACAACCAAAAACACAATACTCCAGGGCTGTCAAAAAAAAATCCGAATTTCGAATATGTGCCGAATTTTTTAAAAAAGGGCACATTCGAATGCAAAAACGGTGCATTCGAATTTGCTGTGATGATGACGCAACTGAAGCGGTTTGTTAAGGAGAGCATTGCCGTGCGGGAGCGTTGTTAATTTGAAAAATTCAACGGTGTATACAGTCAGATCCAAAGCAGTGCAGATTCTGCAGAAGAAAGCATCAGGGCTTTGGAGCATGAGATGGATATGTATGAACGCGAAGCTACCCGCTGACGAAAACCCAGCCCGGCTCAGACTGTGCACTTTTGGCCACGATTTGGTCGTCTGAGACTAATTTTGAAAATTCTAAAATATTCCTATAATCCTAGGCAGTGTCAGAAGATTTGTTGCACAGTCCAACAGTGTGACTTCTCCTACGACAAACGCCAAACTATCTTTGTTTTTCAAGAGAAGCCATGATCAGAATTAATGCTACAGATTTCTTCTAACCGCATATACTCCAGTATAGGGCTGTGCCAATATTCGGACTAATTATAATCGGAATAATTCGCGTCCGAATATCGGCACAGCCCTACTCCAGTAGGTTGTGATGGTGAGGTAGTTCGTTAGAATTTTCCTTCTTTTCCTCGCTTTTAAACAGCTTGTAAATGCCTGTTTTAGTTTCACTTTTGAATTAGCGCCAATTCCACGTCAATTGATTGCATTGACAACAACAAAACAGTACGGCAAACTCACTTATATTAAACAACCAATGCTTATTTGCTAAGCTTTTAGGCTATAGGCCTAATATAAAATAACAAATGACAAAGTTTAAATATAAAACACTGGAGATCAGCAACGGCGGAAGCTTCCAAAATCATCTGAGATAAACAGCAAAAGTCTGAAATATTTTTAAAGCAGGCACTTTTGTGTTTCTTTTTGAAACTAAATATTTAGTTAACTTCTTGTTTTTCTCACCTCACTGGTCAGCGACTCACTCTCTTCATGTGATAAATGAAATCTCCTACCACTGATCTGAGATGCATACTTCATGTTAGTTTTAATAAATAAAAAATGTGTACAAATATCTTTCTTTTTGCTGTATCGAAAATGTACCGAACCGTGACACCACTGTGTCGAATCGAACCAAACCGTGAATTTTGTGAACCGTTACACCCCTAATATATACATACATATATATATATATATATATATATATATAATATAGCACATTTCCCAGATTGTATTTTGTTAGATTCACAAAGGTCTTACATGACACAAAAAACAAACAAACAAAATGTATGACGTTTGTTTATTTTGCTAAGAAACAAATGACAACAGAACAAATAAGTACAATATAAAGGTAGATAAAAACTATTATAGGGATTATAGGCCTGAAAGTAAAATGAATAAGACTATTAGAGAGTTATATACCGTTATCAGCACATGGTTTGAAACAGAAACACTTCCAATATTGCGATGTATCCGCAAACCCCAAATTGAGTTCTGTTTAAATAGCTTGAATGTGTAATTTGGCAAATTAATCTGCGAATCACATGCCGAACAGCGGGGTCTTGACCTGCTCCTCATCACGCATCAACTGGGATCCGTTTAAAACAATACATGTTCAGTAAAATGTGGTACTATATTTCAGTTAATCATTATAATTGAGAGTTTTTTTATTTGTGAGACCTTCATTTCTGCAATTATTTTGCATTGAAATGGCAAATTATGCATTCTGCGTTGGATTCAGCGATCACAGAATTGTAGAAAACTGTAGGGTCTGAGCTGATCATGAGGTTCACTACAATCTTTTAACTCTTCAAACTGTTGCTCTGGCATCACAGTTGACCTGAACTGAGCGGAGAGCGTTGTGAACCACATTCAGAATGTGACCCAAGTGTGAACAACCCTAAACCCTGCACTTCACACCCATAACACTGCTCTGAGAAACATACAGGAACAAAACCAGAGCACTCAGAGATGAACAAGCTGTTATTACTAATATAGGGCCCTATGAAAGCCATTCTACTTTTTCCCAATTTTTGTTTTTTCTGTTTACATTTTTCTTTTCTCCTTTCGTTTCTGCTTTTTAATGGTTAAATAAAATCATATTATTTAAAAAAGCATGTCTAATTAATGAAAATCATGAAATGTATACAATTTAACATCAGTTTATTAAAGGTTGACATTTATTAAAAATTGCATGTTTAGAGCCTATGAAATGTTTTTTTTGTTTTGTTTTGTTTTATAGTTACCAAATTCTGGTTTCGGCATGTCTAATTATTTGAATGCATAACTTTTATTTATTCTTACAACAGCCTTGTGATTTTTTATTCCCAAAATCGATTTTCTCAATGTTTGTATTTTTTGCACCCTCAGTTGCATCTCAGCCAAATATTGTCCAATCCTAACAAAAACCATACATCAGCAATTTTTTAGTTTCCATTTTTTTTTTCTGTTGTAATTTTTCTTTTCTCCTTCCGTTTCTGCTTTTTAACGGCCAAATAAAGTCGTATTAATCAAAAAAGCATGTCTAATTAATTCAAATCATATAATTTATACAATTTAACATCAGTTTATTAAAGGTTGACATTTTTTAATGACGTTTAGGGCCTATGAAATGTTTTTTCTTCCTTGTTTCCTCATGTTTTATTGTTACAAAATTCTGGTTTCTGCATGTCTAACTATTTGAATGCATAACTTTTATTTTATTCTTACAATAGCCTTGTGGTTTTTTATTCCCAAAATTGATTTTCTCAATATTTTTTTTCTTTTCTCCTTCCGTTTCTGCTTTTTAATGGTTAAATAAAATCTTATTAATCAAAAAAGCATGTCTAATTAAAATCATATAATTTATACAATTTAACATCAGTTTATTAAAGGCTAATGACATGTTTAGGGCCTATGAAATGTTTTTTTCTTCCTTGTTTCCTCCTCATGTTTTATTGTTACCAAATTCTGGTTTCTGCATGTCTAAATATTTGAATGCATAACAACATTTATTTATTCTTACAATAGCCTTGTGAATTTTTATTCCCAGAAATTCTGTGTTGTGTATTTACATTTTTTTTTCTGGTTATCAACAGAAGAGATAAATTAAAATAATTTAATTAATCTTTTAATGAATAAAAATTAACCCTTTTTTTAGCCAGCAAAGGGAATTTACTGTTAAAATTAAAACATAAAACAAATATTATTTCTTTAAATAAAAAACAAAAGTTCTATTAATATTTTAACAGTAGTAGTTGATATGTCCCAAACATATCTGACCACTACTAGCTATTATACTATTATCTAATAACAATTTTCCACCAAAGTAGAGGGTTTAACTGAAAAGCCTATGAATTCTGCATAAAGTGAAGAAATTCTAACAGAAATTAAAGAATTGTGCAAAAACAGATGTGACCACAACACAAAAACAAATAAAGACCAAGACAACCAAAGTGCTAAAGTATATATTATATTATATTATATTATATTATATTATATGATATTATATTATATTATACACTGGCATTCCATATAACTGTGCATAAAAAGTAGGTTTACAGCTTTATTACATCTAAAAAGTAAATGTTTGTTCAAGCAGCAGAGTGTGATCAACACATGACTTGTTCGGGAGACAAAACACATTCATATTTCATGTCTTTTTGCCTTGAGTTCATGTTCAGATATTACATGCTAATCATATAAAGTCAGTTTAATAAACTTAATTTGTTCTTCAGTGTCTCTTAATGTGCAATAATGCACAAACACACATTTGTGGCTACAGATTGTCCTGCTTTATCATTCAGATCAAACATTGTTTTGAAAACATTTAATATGCACTTCATGATCAAATATATTTCCCATATGTGGCCCTGGAGCACAAAACTAGTCTTAAGTAGCACAGATATATTTATAGCAATAGCCAAAAATACATTGCATGGGTCAATATTATTGATTTTTCTTTTATGCCAAAACTAGTGTATTAAGTAAAGATCACGTTCCATGAAGATATTTAGTAAATTTCCTACTGTAAATACACCAAAACCACTAATGAAATGTTTGATTAGTAACATGCATGGCTAAGAATTTCATTTGGATGACAAATAATGTTCAATCCTAACAAACCATACATCAGCCATTTTTTAGTTTCCATTCTATTTCTTTCCAAATTAATTTTTTTTCCGTTTTAATTTTTCTTTTCTACTTCCGTTTCTTTTTAATGGTTAAATAAAATCGTATTATTTAAAAAGCATGTCTAATTAATTAAAGTCATGAAATGTATACAATTTAACATCAGTTTATTAAAGGTTGACATTTATTAAGAATGGCATGTTTAGAGCCTATGAAAAGTTTTTTTTTTGTTTGTTTTATAGTTACCAAATTCTGGTTTTGGCATGTCTAATTATTTGGATGCATAACAACTTTCATTTATTCTCACAATAGCCTTGTGAATTTTTATTCCCAAAATCGATTTTCTCAATATTTGGATTTTTTGCACCCTCAGTTGTATCTCAGCCAAATATTGTCCAATCCTAACAAACCATACATCAGCAATTTTTTAGTTTCCATTATATTTTTCCACAACATTTTTTTTTCTGTTTTAATTTTTCTTTCCTCCTTCCGTTTCTTTTTAACGGTTAAATAAAATCTTATTAATCAAAAAAGCATGTCTAATTAATTAAAATCATGAAATGTATACAATTTAACATCAGTTTATTAAAGGTTGACAATTATTAAAAATTGCATGTTTAGAGCCTATGAAAAGTTTTTTTTTTTTTTTTTTTTTCTTACCTTATGTATTATTGTTACCAAATTCTGGTTTTGGCATGTCTAATTATTTGAATAACATAATATAACTTTCATTTATTCTTACAATAATCCTAACAAACCATACATTTTAGCAATTTTTTAGTTTCCATTTTATTTTTTTCCAAATTAATTTTTTTCTGTTTTAATTTTTCTTTTCTCCGTTTCATTTTTCGTTTCTTTTTAATGGTTAAATAAAATCCTATTAATCAAAAAAGCATGTCTAATTAATTAAAATCATGAAATTTATACAATTTAACATCGGTTTATTAAAGGTTGACATTTATTAAAAATGAAACCTTGTGTTTTATAGTTTCCAAATTCTGGTTTTGGCATGTCTAATTATTTGAATGCATAACTTTTATTTATTCTTACAATAGCTTTGTGAATTTTTATTCCCAAAATCGATTCTCAATATTTGGATTTTTTGCACCCTCAGTTGTATCTCAGCCAAATATTGTCCAATCCTAACAAACCATACATCATTTATAACTAACAGCTTGAAAAGTGACCAGCATTCTTCAACCATAAGCCATCTTTCACGATCACGCGGCACGTCAAATGCGCTCTGCAGGATATGTAGTGTCTTAATCTGGCACACTTTACAGCAGCATGATGTCTAGAGAGTCATGAAACTCCCTTCAGACTGAACCTCATCTCTGAGCCCCGCATGCCTGACATTCCCAGAGAGTCTGAGTACATACTTCGCATGCCTGCAGACGGGGGAGGAGGACACGCTTCCGGCCAACGGCAGCGATTATAACACTGCAGAAACACTGCGGAGATGACTGACAGGTCTTATCAGGTGATGGCCATTAATCCTCCTCACATGAGGGCAGCAGCTTTAATCAAGACAACATCTGCCAGACCAACGCTAACGCTTACATCAGACCCAGCAGAGAGAAACGCCAAGAGAATGTCAAAACTGAACGACAAATGCACACACAGACTTCAGACGATGGAATTAGTGAGGAGTTAGAGCCTGCGTTACATATGAAAGAAAGCACTGTGTTAAAGTCAGCAGATCAACACACGCAACGCGACTTAAAAGTTCAGAGCGGACTCGTTGCAAATATGCAAATTAAAATATTTCACAATTATCACTGAATCTTATCTATGCCAGCACACCGAAAAGTTCAATACAGTTGTTCACTGTTACAGAATATATGTGACACTAAAGCACATACACTGCCGTTCAAAAGTTTGGGATCAGCAAGATTTTTAATGGTTTTTAAAGTCTCTTCTGCTCTTCAAGGCAGCATTTATTTGATCAAAAATACACAAAAAAACAGTAATATTGCAAAATGTTATTACAATATAAAATAATGTTTTTTACTTCAATATACTTCAAAATATAATTTATTCCTTTGATGCGCAGCTGAATTTTCAGCATCATTACTCCAGTCTTAAGCGTCACATGATCCTTCAGAAATCACTCTAAAATGCTGTTTTATTATTAGAGTTATCAATGTTGTGCTGCCAAATATTTTTTTTCAGGATTGTTTGAAGAATAACAAGTTAAAAAAGCATTTATTCAAAATACAACAATGTAAATCTATGCTATCATTTTTTGTTTTTTTATTAATTTAACATATCCTTGGTGAATAAAAGTATTAATAAAAAAAAAAAAAAAAAAAAAAAAGAAAGAATAAACATTTACTGACCCCAAACTTTTGAACGGCAGTGTATGTTCATATATTATACATATATTACACATATATATTATTTTCTGCCAAAAATCATTAGGATATTAAGTAAAGATCATGTTCCATTAAGATATTTTGTAAATTTCCTACCATAAATATATCAAACTGTAATTTATGATAAGTAATATGCATTGCTAAGGACTTCTAGACAAATTTAAAAGGCGATTTTTTCAATATTTTGATTTTTTTGCAACCTCAGTTTCTAGATTTTCAAATAGTTGTGTCTTGACCAAATATTGTCCTGTCATAACAAACCACACATTAATTGAAAAACGTATTTATTCAGCTTTCAGATGATGTATAAATCTCAATTTCGAAAAACTGACCCTTATGACTGGTTTTGTGGTCCAGGGTCACATGTTTTTGTTAAATATTATATCAGGCTTGTTTGGCTCATATAGTCTGATATAGTGAGAATACTGAGGGAAAAAAATGATTAATTTTATTCAGAGACTCAAAAAATACGCAGTTTGGTGCAGATGCTGATATTAATATGATGAAACGATGAGGCTTGTGATGTAAATCAATGAGATACTGACATAAAATGATGTATATACACTCTAAAAAACTATTTGTTGAGTGAACTTAAAATAATTTGTTACCTGGCTCCTGAATTTTAAGTTCAGCCAACTCAAAAAAAGTTTAGTCAACTTGAAATGTTGGTTTTACTAAGTGACAACATAGATATTTGAGTTTATTCAACTTAAAATTTTAAGGCAGCTGAGTAACAAACACAGCTGTAAAGTTTAACAAACACTTTTTTAGTTTACTCAACTCAAATATCTAAGTCACTTAGTACAACTTAACATTTCAACTTGAATAAACTTATTTGAGTTGACTGAACTTAAAATTGTGTTTTTGTTTTTTACAGTGTATCACTTGGCGCTCTATATCTCCAATAATATGTCTTAGTAAGAAGAGATTGAAATGATCTAAACATATAATGCAATGCAATCCAATGATTGAGAGATGAACAAAGATGTGAGATGTTTTGGAGGCTTGGGAAGATCATTCCTCCACTGAGGAGCAGTGAAAGCAAAGCTTCAGTGTAAAAAATAAAACACATAATTTGTTGAGTCAACTTAAAATAATTTGTCACCTGGCTGCCTTAACATTTTAAGTTGAATCAACTCAAATATCTAAGATGTCACTTAGTACAACTTAACATTTTGAGTTGACTAAACTTCTTTGAGTCGACTGAACTTAAAAATTGAAGGCAGCCAGGTTACAAATAATTTTAAGTTGACTCAAGTTGTTTTTACAGTGTTCTGGAAACAAACGTTCCTCAAAAGATCCTGATGATCAGATTTGAGACTCACTGATTTTTCTGAAAAATGATTCATGGAGAATCAAGTAAAGCCAAGCTGCTTCAGTCCAGTAAGGGTTCATCTGCACTGATACAAATGATGTTGTGGTAAAGTAAATAACACAGAAAAACAAATGTAATTTTTACATTAAATAATTTAGTTCAGGCACGAATAACAATAAAAAAAAGAGTAAATTCAATATTAGTATTCAATTTAAGCTTGTAGAATTTAAAATGCGAACTTATAAGTATATTTTACTTGGAATCGTTTGTTATTTTTACAAAGATTAAGTAAATATCAAAGTCAAGATCCCATTGTTCCCATCATGCACTTGGGCACAAATAATTTTTTGCTGTTTTTGAGATGTATTTGCACTGTTTAATGGTTGTCTTTGTTGTTAGGTTAAATAACTTGCTATTTTGTAACATCTAGAGTTCATTTACTACTCAAAATGACCCATTCATACTCAAAAACTATTGATTGTTAGCGTCATTGTGTATCGTCTGCCAAGTATTGAGCTCTCTGTGTTCATTTGGTTTGTAACTACATTGTGTTAACATATAACTTTAGAAACAATAAAGAGACGTCTACTTGCTCACGTACATGTTACAAGTGAACCTTTTAAAAATGCTTTTAATGGCATTGTTTCAGTGCTATAATGTTTGAGTAAAGTTTACAATCCACAGCTGAGTGAACTGTACTTGAGGACTGCAGGGTGAACTTAAAATAATTAAATAGAAATTCTAACTCTAACATAATCTTACATTTATTTCCTTTGCTAATTTGACTTAACTTAGTTAAGTAGATTTTACTTAATTCCATACTTAAATTGTACTTTACAAATGTGCGTGGAAAAACCTGCAAAATAAAAATGAAGTAAATTTTACTTATTGTTTTTTTCAGTGTGGAAGTTATTCTAACATTTACTTGACAGAAATCAGTGAAGCAAAAAGACATGTGACACACCAGCTGAAGTATGGCATCAGATAAGAGGACTGAAGGCATGGAGTAGATGGTGTGCAACAGGTTTAACAGCAAAAAGTCTGATCATGCTGATAACTCAGAGGAGATACAGTAGTAGGGCCCTATGAAATCCATTTTATTTTTTCCAAGATTCTGTTTAGTTTTTTTCCAAATTCAATTTTTTCCGTTTTAATTTTCCTGGATTCCGTTTTTTCTGTTTAAATTTTCCTGGATTCCGTTTTTTCCGTTTAAATTTTTCTGGATTCCATTTTTTCCGTTTAATTTTTTCTGGATTCCATTTTTCCGTTTAAATTTTGTGGATTCCGTTTTTTCCGTTTAAATTTTTCTGGATTCCGTTTTTTTCGTTCAAATTTTTCTGGATTCCGTTTTTTCTGTTTAAATTTTCCTGAATTCCGTTTTTTTCCGTTTACATTTTCCTGGACTCCTTTTTAATGGTTAAATAAAATCTTATTAATCAAAAAAGCACGCCTAAGTGATGAATATCATGAAATGTGTACAATTTAACATCAATTTATTCAAGTTTCAACAAAAATGCCATGTTTAGGGCCCTATGAAATATTGTATTTTATTGTTACCAAATTCTGGTTTTAGCATGTCTAATTATGTGAATGCACAACTTTTATTTATTCTTTACAATAGCCTTGTGAATTTTTATTCACTCAGAAATTCTGTTTTGTGTATATTAACAGAAGACATAAAAAATAATTTATCTTTTAATTAATGAAAATTAAACAATTTTTTTTTTTTTGGTAAGTAATAGGAATTTACCGTTAAAATGAAAACATGTAAGAAATAGTGTGTAATTATTTATTAATAATATAAATAAGAAAGTTTTATTAATTGTTCAACAGTAGTAGTATTCTTACATTCTTAATATTAAAAATACATTTCTGTCTTCTTTAAGTTAACCAAACTTTTACTTTGACGGGTTGCCGTGAATATCTGTAACTGAAGCTGGTTGTATGGCAAGCCGTTTTGACTTTTATTCATTCGCAGGATATGAATTCTTGATATTAACAATTACATTTTCACTAGTAAAATTATAATTCTTGACATCAGAAATTGGATTTTTACTAGTAACAATGGCCATTTTTGATATCAGGAATTACTTTTCACTAGTAAAAAGGTTAATTTTCAATATCAAGAATTGAATTTCAACTAGTAACTATAATTGTTGATATCAAGAATTGTATTTTCACTAGTTAAATGTCACCATAGACTCCCATTCAAATTTAATTCTTGATATCAACAATTCAACTGTTACTAGTAAAAATGCATTTTAGATATCTGAAATTACTCTCCGAATTATTGATAACAGAAATACATTTTCAGATATCAGAAATGAACATTGTCACTAGTAGCAATCGAATTGTTGATATCAAGAATGGACATTTGCACTAGTAAGAAATCAATTGTTGATATCAGCATCAGTTACAGATTTTCACAGCAACCCGTCAAAATAAAAGTTCGGTTCACTTAAAGATGACAGAAATATATTTTTCATATTAAGAATGTACGTAATACTACTACTGTTGAACAATTAATAAAACTTTCTCTTTTAAATAAATAATTACACAATATTTCTTACATGTTTTCATTTTAACGGTAAATTCCTATTACTTACCAAAAATAAAATGTTTAATTTTCATTAATTAAAAGATAATTTGTTTTTTTATGTCTTCTGTTAATATACACAAGTATATAGTTTTTACTAGTTGAAATTCAATTCCTGATATCAACAATTGCCACTGTTACTAGTAAAAATCCAATTTCTGATGTCAAGAATTATAATTTTAACTAGTGAAAATTTAATTGTTGATATCAAGAATTCATATCCTGCGACTGAATAAAAGTCCAAACGGCTTGCCATATGCGTCGATTTATATTTAAATAATCTTTTACGGCTTAATATTTACACATACTAGTTCATATTGTGATTTGATTTCATTTGATGACATACTTTTGATTAATTCTTCCAAACTTTGACAAATTCCATGACATTCCGCGTTTAATAACACTCCGTTCCGCGATTCCGTCCTCGTTTTCCGAATTGCGGAAATCATAGGGCCCTACAGTAGGCCTAATCAGGTTAAAGTACACTCCGTAAAAGCCTGAAAGTGTCCGCAGCTCATCTTAAATCAGTTTCTTAAGACCACAGCTCCAACAGTTGCTAAGATCCACTCCTGCTCTGCCCAACAAATCCCACAGCCCTTTCCTTCCCCCATCCGTATTCCTCACAGCCCTGTTTTTCTCAGCGGCGTGAATGAAAGCGCTTCCTGCGGCCCACTGTTGGCCGGCGGGCCAATGGACGTTGGCGTGGGACGCCGAAGCGAGCGCGAGCCAAGAACAGGCCGGGTGAACGGCATCTAAATATCCAGGACCCATGAGCCGCCCCTCTCTCTTCACCCTCCACTGCACCAACACAGCATTCAGCCTTTCATTTGAATGATAATAAACAGACCGGAACAAGAGCGCCGTCCAAACGACAAGAGCCGCTCACAATGGTTTTGTGGCCATGTCATGTGCATCCGTGGGAGCAGAGAACGCTGCCATGTTTTATTACCAGCGACGAGAGAGAGAGAGAGAGAGAGAGAGATCCATGGGAACATAAACATGGAGGATCATTGTGAATTCATGCTCGTTCTTGCAGCTTCTGGAGTTGTAAAGACAGCAAATGGAGGCTCACGGTTGACATGCGTTCACTGCGCAGACGCAGTTAGCTGATCGCTCATGCGTGCCGTACTGAATACACGTGTTTGTAAACACCGTTACGCTTGCGAGGTTATTCATTCGTCAAGTTCCTTCTAAAATAAGTCAATAAATCAAGGGTGGCTGCAGTGTTTTTGACATTCACATGCAGCGTAAAAACCACTTGACAATGATCTCATGTATTCTGTGTGTTTGTAAACTTTGTGAACACTTCTGTTGTTGTTCTGGTGTAGTTCACTTCTAGAACTTAAATGTACAGATAATGCACTCATCCCCTTGTCATTCAAGATGTTTATGTCTTTCTTTCTTCAGTCGTAAAGAAATTATGTTTTTTGAGGAAAACATTTCAGGATTTCTCTCCATATAGTGGACTTCTATGGTGCCCTGAGTTTGAGCTTCCAAAATGCAGTTTAAATGCAGCTTCAAAGGGCTCTAAACAATCCCAGCCAAGGAATAACGGTTATTTTCTAAAAAAAAAAGTTACAATTTATATACTTTTTTAACCTCAAGTGCTCTTCTTGTCTAGCTCTGAGTGTACTCTGTGTATTCCAGTTCAAGACAGTTAGGGTAGATCTCATTTTCTCCTTCAACGTTAAAATCTTTTTAGAAAATAAATGATTGTTTTGGTAGAAAAGACCATTATTCATCTGCTGGGATTGTTTAGAGTCCTTTGAAGCTGCATTTAAACTGCATTTTGGAAGTTCAAACTCAGGGCACCATAGAAGTCCACTATATGGAGAGAAATCCTGAAATGTTTTCCTCAAAAACATAATTGAAGAAAAACATGAAGAAAGAAAGACATGAACATCTTGGATGACAAGGGGGTGAGTACATTATCTGAGTGCATGTTCTGGAAGTGAACTACTCCTTTAAGTAAAATTTACAAATGTTATTTATTTGTAAAGTTTATTCTAAAATAAGTCAATAAATCAAGGGTAGCTGCAGTGTTTTTGACATTCACATGCAGCGTAAAAACCACTTGACGCTATGTGAACTCAAACAATGTATTCTGTGTGTTTGTAAACTTTGTGAACACTTCTGTTAAAGGAGTAGTTCACTTCCAGAACAAAAAAATGTAGAGATAATGCACTCAGCCCCTTGTCATTCAAGATGTTTATGTCTTTCTTTCTTCAGTTGTAAAGAAATTGTTTTTTGAGGAAAACATTTCCAAAACATTTCCATTTCCAAAATGCAGTTTAAATGCAGCTTCAAAGGGCTCTAAATGATCCCAGCCGATGAATAATGGTTAACAATTGGTTATTTTCCAAAAACAATTACAATTTATATACTTTTTTAACCTCAAGTGCTCGTCTCATCTCATTTCCTCCTTCAACTTTAAAATCTTTTTAGTAAATAACCAATTGTTTCGCTAGATAAGACCATTATTCATTGTCTGGGATCATTTAGAGCCCTTTGAAGCTGCATTTAAACTGCGTTTTGGAAGTTCAAACTCAGGGCAACCATAGAAGTCCACTATATGGAGAGAAATCCTGAAATGCAGCGTAAAAACCACTTGACGCCATCTGAACTCAAACAATGTATTCTGTGTGTTTGTAAACTTTGTGAACACTTCTGTTAAAGGAGTAGTTCACTTCCAGAACTTAAATGTTCAGACAATGTACTCTTTTTTTTTTCAGTTGTAAAGAAATTGTTTTTTGAGGAAAACATTTCAGGATTTCTCTCCATATAGTGGACTTCTATGGTCCTTCTGCAGCTTCAAAAGGGCTCTAAACGATCCCAGCTGATGAATAATGGTCTTATCTAGTCAAACGGTCGGTTATTTTCCCACAAATGTACAATTTATATACTTTTTTAACCTCAAGTGCTCGTCTTGTCTAGCTCTGAGTGTTCTCTGTGTATTCCAGTTCAAGACAGTTAGTGTAGGTTGAAAAACTCCCATCTAATTTTCTCCTTCAACTTTAAAATCTTTTTAGAAAATTGATCATTTCGCTAGATAAGACCCTTCTTCCTCCACTGGGATCATTTAGAGCCCTTTGAAGCTGCATTTAAACTGCATTTTGGAAGTTCAAACTCAGGGCACCATAGAAGTCCATTACATGGAGAGAAATCCTGAAATGTTTTCCTCAAAAACATAATTGAAGAAAAAACATGAAGAAAGAAAGACATGAACATTTCGGATGACAAGGGGCTGAGTACGTTATCTGAGTGCATGTTCTGGAAGTGAAATACTCCTTTAAGTAAAATTTACAATGTTATTCATTCGTCAAGTTCCTTCTAAAATAAGTCAATAAATCAAGGGTGGCTGCAGTGTTTTTGACATTCACATGCAGCGTAAAAACCACTTGACAATGATCTCATGTATTCTGTGTGTTTGTAAACTTTGTGAACACTTCTGTTAAAGGAGTAGTTCACTTCCAGAACTTAAATATTCGGATAATGTACTCACCCCCTTGTCATTCAAGATGTTCATGTCTTTCTTTCTTCAGTTGTAAAGAAATTGTTTTTTGAGGAAAACATTTCAGGATTTCTCTCCATATAATGGACTTCTATGGTGCCAAGTTTGAACTTTCAAAATGCAGTTTAAATGCAGCTTCAAAAGGGCTCTAAATGATCCCAGCTGATGAATAATAGTCTTATCTAGTGAAACAATCGGTTATTTTCCAAAATAATTACAATTCATATACTTTTTTAACCTCGTCTTGTCTAGCTCTGAGTGTACTCTGTCTATTCCAGTTCAACACAGTTAGTGTAGGTCGAAAAACACCCATCTCAGTTCCTCCTTCAACTTTAAAATCTTTTTAGTAAATAACCAATCATTTCGCTAGACAAGGCCATTATTCATTGTCTGGGATCGTTTAGAGCCCTTTAAAGCTGCATTTTGGAAGTTCAAACTCTGGGGCACCATAGAAGTCCATTACATGGAGAGAAATCCTGAAATGTTTTCCTCAAAAAACAATTTCTTTACGACTAAACAACGAAAGACATGAACATTTTGGATGACAAGGGGGTGAGTACATTATCTGTACATTTAATTTCTGGGAGTGAACTACTCCTTTAAGTAAAATTTACATTGTTATTTATTTGTAAAGTTTCTTATGATTCTGATGATTCTCAGCAAACTGAGTAGAACTATTGTAGAACGCTTAAACGCTAACATTGGAAAACACTTGACACTAATGTCACATGATTTCAGACACCAAGCTGATCTTTCACGTGTTTTGTAAACACTATAAAGTAAAACTTCCTAGGTTATTAATAGGGTACATGTTGAACCTCACCTGACCAAACCCTGAAAACGGGTCTCACCGCTTCCACTTGTTGAAGAACGTGTTCATAGCCGTATTTAGGGCTATTTTATTGAATTGCAATAAAATATATGTCCATAACGATGATAAACTCTAGGCATTTTTACTTGATATGGATTAATATAAGAGCCAATCACACAGCAGAAATATGCGACAACAGCCAATCAGTGTGCAGCTTTTAACGTTCACCTTAAAGAACAAAGTCAGTTTCCTATGGCACTATGGCAAACTCGACATGAGGACGACAAAAATGAGTGGAAGCAGCGACGAAAATGAAACTAACCTTGAGTTATTATCCACAAATGATCAAATTGTCGACAAAAAATGAATTCAGTTATATGAAAGTGGTTTGGCTATTTGAAAAGCGGCGAGGCACAGGTTAAAACGATCTGTAAAATATGTCAGAAAGGTTTTACACATTATGTGCACTGGCTAAAAATTGTATAGTTTTATGTTATAGTTTTATTTTGCACATTTAATTTAACTCTTAAAGCCAAACACTGCTGTCTAGTCTTCCTGACAAAAAAAAGTACAAGTTTGACAAACTGTGTGCAATTTCTAGTTGTATAGTTTTGTGTTTACATTTTGCAACATTTAATCTACCTCTTAAAGCCAGATGATGTAGACAGACTTGTAGAAACTCTAATTGTGTTACTTACAAATTAAGTTTTATGTTTACATTTTGCACATTTACTCTCATTTACCTTCTTTTGTCACCACTTTTAGTTTTTAATTTATTTTAGGAAGTTAATGTGTAATCGGTTTTTGTTAATAAACTATACTTTCAAATGTAATTAATGAACCCTCACATTTTTGTGGCTTTAGTCATAGTTGGGATACTTCTAAAGCTGGCAGCATTAACAGTTTACATATCGAAATATATATCGTTATTGTTCAGCAGAATACAGAAGTCTGTTGCGCATAGCCCCTATTGGTCAAGTTCCTTCTGAAATAATAAATAAATCAAGGATAGCTGCAATATTTTTGACAAAAAAAAAAAAAAAAAAACACTTGACCCAAACGTCACATGAACTCAAACAGCAAACTAATTTCCCATGTCAAATCTCCTGCATGCACATTCAGTTGTGCTCAAAAGTTTACATCCCCCTTTCAGCATCTGCAAAATGTTAATTCTTTTAGCAAAATAAGAGGGATCATACAAAATGCATGTTATTTTTTATTTAGTACTGACCTAAATAAGATATTTTACATAAAATACATTTACATATAGTCCACAAGAGAAAACAATAGTTGAATTTATAAAAATGACCCTGTTCAAAAGTTTACATCCCTTTGATTCTTAACACTGTGTTGTTCCTGAATGATCCACAGCTGTGTTTTTTGTTTAGTGATAGTTGTTCATGAGTCTCTTGTTTGTCCTGAACAGTTAAACTGTCTGCTGTTCTTCAGAAAAATTCTTCAGCTCCCACAAATTCTATGGTTTTCCACCTTTTTAGTGTATGAACCCTTTCCAGCAATGACTGTATGATTTTGAGATCCATCTTTTCACACTGAGGACAACTGAGAGACTCATATGCAACTATTACAGAAGGTTCAAACACTCACTGATGCTCCAGAAGGAAAAAACATGCATTAAGAGCTGGGGGTGAAAACTTTTGACATTTGAAGATCATAGTAAATTTAACTAATTTTGTCTTCTAGGAAACATGCAAGTATCTTCTGTAGCTTCTGAAGGGCAGTGCTAAATGAAAACAAAATATGATATTTAGGCAAAATGAGTAAAATGTACACATTTTCATTCTGTTCAAAAGTTTTCACCCCCCAGCTCTTAATGCATGTTTTTTCCTTCTGGAGCATCAGTGAGTGTTTGAACCTTCTGTAATAGTTGCATATGAGTCTCTCAGTTGTCCTCAGTGTGAAAAGATGGATCTCAAAAGCATACAGTCATTGTTGGAAAGGGTTCAAATACACAAAAATGCTGGAAAACCAAAGAATTTGTGTTTCCTGAAGGATTTTTCTGAAGAACAGCAGACAGTTTAACTGTTCAGGACAAACAAGGGACTCATGAACAACTATCACTAAACAAAAAACACAGCTGTGGGTCATTCAGGAACAACACAGTATTAAGAATCAAGGGGATGTAAACTTTTGAACAGGGTCCTTTTTATAAATTCAACTATTGTTTTCTCTTGTGGAATATATGTAAATGTCTTTTATGTAAAATATCTTGTTCAGGTCAGTAGTAAATAAAACATAACCTGCAGATTTTGCAGATTCTGCAAGTGGTATGTAAACTTTTGAGCACAACTGTATATGTTGTGTGTTTGTAAACTTTGCAAACACTTCTTTCTAAATTAATTAAATAAATAAAGTGTTGTAACTCTGTTTTGGACATGAACATGCTGTGTAACAACCGCTTAACCCTGACATCATGTGAACTCAGACAGAAAGCCAATATCTCATGTGAAATCTTCTGCATGCACATGTATTCTGTGTTTGTAAACACTTCTGTAAAGTAAAATTTGCAATGGTATTCATTTGTAAAGTAAGCAAATAAATGAAGTGTTTTGCACATGAACACACTGCTTGACCCTCATGTCAAATCTTTCTGCATGCTTGTGCTTGCAAAGTTTGTAAACACTTACGTTAAGTAAAATTTGCAATGTAAAAGTAAAGTAAGTAAATAAATAAAGTATTTTGAACATGCTCTATAACAACTGCTTATACGTCTCACAAATTCAGACAGCAACCTTATCTCTCACACAGAGTACACTGGATGCACATCTATTCTGTGTTTGTAAGGTTTGTAAACACTTTGCTAAAGTCAAACTTGCTAGGTTATTAATTGTTCAAGTTCTTTCTGAAATAAGTAAATAAATCCAGGGTTGTAGCACTATTTTTGTCACACACGTGCCGCATAACAACCAACTGACCCTAATGTCACGTGCACTCAGACAGATGATCTCTCACCTCAAATCTCCTGTGTGCACCTGTGTTCTGTGTATTTGTAAAGTTTGTAAACACGTCTGTTCAGTAAAATAGACAATGCATGCTATATATGCATTACATATGCTATATTCTGAAGTAAGCAAATAAATCGAGGGCTGAAGCACTATTTTGGACTGAATGCGCCGTTTGACAACCGCTTGAGCCTGACATCACATGAACTCCTCTCATCTCTCATGAGATCTTCTGCATTCACATGTATAATATGTAAAGTAAAAACTGCATCAAGAATAAAGCAAAGCCAATCAGTCCTATGAGTGTAAACTGCTTCATGCGGAGATAAAGACCTCACGTGTGTCTCCTGGACTGTCAGGGTCAGAATCTCAGCTGAGCTCAGACTGGTGCCAAAATCTGCACATAAACCTCAGAGATCTCACTATGAACTTCAATATGATCATATTCCTCCAGTCTACAGTCTCTGCACTAGGGTTGGGTTTTGTATCAGTTACAAAATATTACTACTTGCCTATAAGGACCTCAATGGTTCAGCTTCTGCGTACCTAACTGAGGTCGCAAAACTCTCGTCTTTTGGTAGCACCTAGGATAGCAAAGTCCACTAAAGGAGGTAGAGGTTTTTCGCATTTGGCTCCCAAACTCTGGAATAGCCTTCCTGATAACATTCGGGGTTCAGAGACACTCTCTCTGTTTAAATCTAGATTAAAGACATCTCTTTAGCCAAGCATTCACATAATGCATCTCTTAAGCTTGTACTTCAGTTACATCTGATCAAATGCACATTAACATACTTTAGCTTGGTTGGAGCAGCAGCTACACTAATTATTTTTCTATTTGTTTCTCTGTTTCTGCACTAGGAATTACACAAGCTTCAGTCTGGATCCAGAACACCTGAGAAGAGATGATGCCAACTCTGAAACAACACACAGCACTAGCAAACGTTGCCAAAAAGTTTGATTGCAAAATACAATCATTACTGTTAATAGTGTCCATCGTCTGTTTGATTATGTCACTAACTGATTTTACCGTACATCAACTTGAAATAGCCATCACTGATAATCTACTATTAAATATGAATGCAGTTCAGATGCAAAAGCCTCTAAATCCATTTAAAAAATGCATTTTTATCAGGCTCTGATGTATAGGTTTCTACATAAGTAGCAGCACTTCAGATTGGGCTCGGGCTGGGATTTTAGCGAGTTTTAAGTAAAAGTATTTGATGGATGTATAATGTGTGTCAAGAGCATTCATCTCAGTATCATTATCTCATTTTTGACCGAGATGGCTTTTAGCTGGTTTTGCATCTGAACACAAAACTCTTCATATATTGTAGAAACTTTAACTTTCTGATTTGTCTTGTGAAAAGTGATATTCAACGAACTGAATGGAATATTTCTCAGATTCAGCCTATTTGTGTTCCTCACAGGATTTTCAGGAGAAACATGTGATACAAATGTTGACACTAAATACACCTGACTCAAAGCAAAACACTTCTCTGAGGTTTAAAAGGAACTGATCACACAGACAAAACAGCAGAACGTGACAATGAGCCACAATCACTGTTTTCCCTCTAAATTCAGGTGTGCGCTTCTCTGTGAACACACAACATCAGCGTTTGGAGGCCGACGCAAACACCTGTGGTTTACCTGCGTAGAAGCGCAGGAGTGACCCCTGCTCTGTGTTCATCTCCTCCTCGGGAAAATTATCTAGGATAGCAAAGTCCACTAAAGGAGACAGAGCTTTTTCGCATTTGGCTCCCAAACTCTGGAATATCCTTCCTGATAACATTCGGGGTTCAGATACACTCTCTGTTTAAATCTAGATTAAAGATATCTTTTTAGCCAAGCATTCACATAATGTACGCTAATTATTTCTCTGTTTGTTTCTCTGTTTCTGCACTAGGAATTACACAAGCTTCTGGATCCAGAACACCTGAGATGCCAACAACACACAGCACTAGCAAATGTTGCTATAAGTTTGATTGCAACATATAATCATTACTGTTAATAGTGTCCATCGTCTGTTTGATTATGTCACTAAGTGATTTTACCATACATCAACTTGACATAGCCATCACTGATAATCTACTATTAAATATGAATGCAGTTCAGATGCAAAAGCCTCTAAATCCATTTGACATCTTTCTTTAAAAAATGCATTTTTAATCAGGCTCCAATGTATAGGTTTCTATGTAAGTAGTAGCACTTCAGATTGGGCTGAGGCTGGGATTTTAGCGAATTTGAAGTAGAAGTATTTGATGGATGTCCAGAGCATTCACTCAGTATCATTATCTCATTTTTGACCGAGATGGCTTTTAGCTGGTTTTTGCATCTGAACTCTTCACATATTGTAGAAACTTTAACTTTCTGAATGGTCTTGTGAAAAGTGACATTCAACGAACTGAATTGAATATTTCTCAGATTCAGCCTGTGTTCCTCACAGGATTTTCAGGAGAAACATGTGATACAAATGTTGACTCTAAATACACCTGACTCAAACCTCTGTGAAGTTTAAAAGGAATCGATCACACAACCAACAGCAGACCGTGACAATGAGCCACAATCAGCGTTTTCCCTCTAAATTCAGGTGCGCGCTTCTCTGCGAACACAAAACATCAGCTGAGAGCAAACTCCTCGTGTTTGGAGGCCCACGCAATCACTGGCCTCACACGGGCCCCGTGCACGAAGCAAATAACCGCGGTGGTTTACCTGCGTAGAAGCGCAGGAGCGATCCCAGCTCTGTGTTCATCCCCTCCTCCTGGACCCTCCACGGGTCTTTAAATCCCAGTTTAAAGAGAAAGTCGTTCTGAATCTGTAAGGGCCTCTCATCGGGCCCCAGGCGCCGGGCGGCCTCGCCGTGCAGCTGAACGTACAGAGCCGGGCCGGACTCCGAATCCGCTCCGTCCGAACCGCTCCCGACGGCGGGCGCCTCCACGCCGGCGTCCGGCCCCAGGATGGGCTCCGTGGGGCAGTCCAGCTCCAGCTCGTCCGAGGAGCTGCCGTAGGTGTCCAGGCCCTCGGCGGCGCTGCTGTCGAACGCGGGGCTCAGCGCCGAGGCGTCCGTGCCCAGAATCATGTCGTCGCTGAGCGAGTCCCGGTGCTGGCTGAACCGGGCCCCGGAGCTCAGGTCGTCGCAAGCGCTGCCGCTCTCCACGTCGGAGCCGGCGAACCGCTTGACGGAGTCCTCGTCCTGCGGCGACCCGCGGTCCCCGTTGGCCTCGGACGAAGCCGTTTCGTAATCCGGCTGGTACTGATGGTCCTTCTCCAGCAGAAGGAGCCGCAGTCGGTCGTTTGGCTGGTCCGGGAGGCTCTCGGCCCCCGCGTGAAGGTGTCTAAGCGCGCACTCGCCATCGCAGTTCCCGTTTACGTCGGTAGACGGGTGGCTCTTGGCGTTTAGCCTCAGGACCGAGCCCGATTTGTTGCTGGCCTGCTGCAGGCGCTGCGCTATCTCCGCCGCGGTGCTCTCCACGGTGCACAGGACCGGTCGGGGCGGGTGCGACCACACCAGCAGCCGGTCGTGAACGTGCACGGAGCCGCGGCGCAGGTCCTGTCGGACCCACTGGCGGTCGGACAGCTGCAGCTGAGGGCTGGCTCGGTGTCTCAGCAGCGTCTGCCGGTCCAGACTCCGGCTGTGAGAGGAGCTCAGGCTGGACACATGTCTCTTTACCCTCCTTTTCCTCAGCAGCAGGCTGGAGCTGCTCTTGCAGGCTTTATTGAGCATGTTGAGCTCAGCTGGGCTCTGGCTTCTGGTCCGGGGCTCGTCCGAGCTCGTCTGACGGGGGTTCGACGCTCTCTGGCCTTCATCCTCTTCTTCATCGTTGTGGTCCGCTGTGGATCTCAAGGCCACACTCAGAGCGCCGCTTTTCTTCAGTTTAACGCTCTCCATCCTCACCAGATCACTCTTAGTCCATTCGAGCGGAGATATGAGCGCCGCACGACGCGCGGAGGGGCGTCATGGACGCGCGCGGGACTCGCAGGGATGATCGCGGCGCGCCGCTCGGAAGCAGATCATGGAGTCTGAAGGCGAACGCAGCGGGTCTCGCGAGACCTCACGCGAGAGTTCAGCTCGCCCTGAAAGCTGAAACGAACGCGGAGGATCGAAACGCGCTTTTTTTATTATACTCTGACGTCTCCCTCGGTGTTCTATTGCATGTTTGTATATTTTTTGCATGTTAAAAAAAGAGAATAAATAAATATAAGAAGGAGGAAGAGACGTCACCGTAAGCTCGCAGGACTGGCAAACCATCGCGAGAGTTCATGACTGACGCTTCAGAGAAATGTTGACAGGCTTTGGATTTAACCAAGTGCTGTTACTGAGTGTTTCAAACTGATTTCTCATTCGCTTCCACAGCTTTACTGCCTTGTTTATTAATACATGAAAAGAGCGAGAAGACGCCGATGCTTCACTGAAGTCTCGCGAGAGTAGGACGCGAGAGTAGTTAACGCCCCCGGACCTGCTATTTTGGATCGTTCAGACACATTAAACACTTATATTCAAGTATTTTTTTTATGCTTAATATTCACGCTGGGAGTCGCTTAGAAGTGTCGCTGCCACGCTTTATTTTGCAATGTGAAATATATGAACAAACGGCGAGAAATCTGATATGTGCGTTTTTAACGCAAAACTCCATTTCCCGAAATGCGCTGCGGCGTTTGTTTTTATTGGTGCGTCACAATCATGTTCGTCCATGTTTATAAGTTATAAAACAGCCGCAATTATCAGTTTAAATGACTCTATAGTCAGCAATGTGGTGATTTATCACTAATCAAATAAATATTCAACAAATCAAGCTTTATTTTGAGGGATATTTAAATCTGAAAGTAAACGAGCGCTGTTATTTGAACAGTTTATTGCGGTTGCATAGACTTCCAGTTGATAAATGTTGTTTTTAATGAATATAAAATGAAATATAAGCCCGTGGATTGACTTTAGATTCGCCATTTCACGGGAAGCTGATGTAGAGCTGCAGCAGAAGGGTTTCACTGCCATCTAGCGGTCACTTGGACAAATGACACACCAAACAATCAGGTAGAGCTTTCTTTTACATTCTTACAGGAAAATTAAATTGACGTCTGTAGGAAAAGTAAGTTCAACACTCTTCAGCAATGAGAAAAAAAGCACAATGTAAAGAAGATTTTGCTTATTAGTACACTGAAAAAAAATGCTTTTCTTGTTTCTAGCCAAAATGTCTAGAAATTCTTAAATCAAAAAGGATTTTCTAGACAAGTAAAAAAAAAAAAAAAAATCTGAAAACAAGTCTAAATTAAGTGTGTTTTTGCTTGAAAAGTGGGGTAAGCAAAATAATCTTGTTTTCTGTTTGAAATAAGATTTTTTTTCTTACCCCATTGGCAGATTATACAATAGCAATAAATTATTCATCATTCATTGATTCCCTCTAATTTCTCTTTTTCATTTTTAAATTTTCCTTTCTAAAATAGCCTACCGATTATATATTATATTATTACAGTTTTTTCTGTATTTTTGATCACATAAATGCAGCTTCGATGAGCATAAGGAACGTCTATTATTTAGTTATTTAGTATACCTTATTCACATTACTTTGCATGATTTGTATATACCATATATAGTCTGTTATCTATTTGTATACTGTGTATTTTTATAGTTCACTAATTATACTTTCTGATTGCTTCAGTGTTTGGAAGCGCTTGAAACGCTGCTGACACCTGCTGGTCAAAATATGCATTAAAACACATTTTACAAACAAATTTCAACACTTTATTGAAAGTGCAATTTATTGATTTAGTTTATAGAGGATAATTAATTACAAGACTTGCTTTCTATTATACAAATGTGTCATTAAAAATGCCTAGAAAGTGCTGTAGCTGCTGTTTGCCTCACTGATCTCCACACTGCAAAAATGGCTTATCTTACTTTGTATTTTTCTTGTTTTTAGTCAAAATTTTTTTTTTAAATAAACACTTAAATTAAGGTGAATTTACTAGGTGAGCAAAATGAGAAGATATTTAGTTTTGTTTTAAGCACAATGCACTTAATTTAGTTTTTGTCACCTGGAAACAAGACTAAATATTTTATGTAATTTTGCTTTTCTAGTAAATGCATCCTAATTTAAGAATTTGTAGATATTTAACTAGAAACAAGGCAAAAACACTAAGTAAGACAATCCTGTTTTTGCAGTTGATCCTAATGTTATTGTACGCTGATCAAACCCCTCAATTCATTCCAAGACACTTTCAAAAGACAATTAATAACGAGAGTGAATAAAATGAGCTGGTTTCCTGTTGTTAGCAGGTTGGGTGCACAAAGGAGAGGAAAAAAACAATACATGGAAGTCATTTTGAGTGTGTGATGGGAACTTAATAAACATTAATATATCAAAGGACAGTTTCACTGTATAAAACATCTTTTGTGTTCGTGAAAGTTACAAGTTGCGATGACATGAGTAAAAGATATTTTTAAAAGAACAGTAACACTTAAAATAACTTTCATTAGTAAATCATTAGCAAACATTATGTAATGCTTACCAGATCATTAGTAAATATATATTCACATATCTAGAAACTTGAAATCATCTGTTTGTTGATGTTTACTAATGAATGTATTAAAAATGCTTCCAAAATGTCATTACAATTCTAATTCATATGATCATGCGTTTAACAGATTTTCTACAATTATTAAAAGCTTTTGTTAATGCACAGTGTTATTGAGGTGTGATATGGTCAGGGCAATTTGTGACCCTGGAGCACAAAACCAGTCTTAAGTCGCTGGGGTTTATTTCTAGCAATAGCCAAAAATACAATGTATGGGTCAAAATTATAGATTTTTCTTTTATGCCAAAAATCATTAGGATATTAAGTAAAGATCATGTTCCATTAAGATATTTAGTAAATTTCCTACTGTAAATATATCAAAACTGATTTTTTGTATAAGTAATATGCTTTGCTAGAACTTAATTTTGTCACGGTTCACGGATCTGTTGTGTTCTCAAGTCTCGTGATCTGTTGGTTTGTCATGTGATCTGTGCTCGCTCAGCTGAGCTGCTAATCAGTCCGGCACAGGTGTTCCCCGTTACCTTCAGCCTATATATACTCACTTCTTCTCTCTCCCCTCGTCCGATAGTTCAACTGGATGTCGCGGTGTTTGGTCTTGTCTTCGTGTGTTTGGATCGTCTGTGTGGAGTTGCTTCGTGTCTGGTTTTCATCGTGTGTCTTCGTCTTCACCGGGACTTCAACCACCACGGGACTCACGTCTGCACCACCTGTCATCTTACCCCTGCCTCACCCAGCCGAGAGATCTCACCAAGGACTTTTGTACTCTGTTCGTCATTTCAATAAACACTCATTTATTCACTGCAATTGCTTCCTTCCTCATTCTCACGTCACAGAACTATCGGACCGTCATGGAAGCAGCAGGCACCCCACAACCCACCCTGGAGGATTATGTACAGGACTGCATCTCTTGGCTGGAGAAACAGGAGAAGAGCACGAGCGAGGTTGGTTCCGCGATCCGTGCTCTTGTGGGGCAGGTGTCCGAGCTGACCCAGCGCATGCAACAGCTGCAACTTCCCGCTGCGCCAGTCACGCCACCCACGCTGCCCGCCCCTCTCGCGGCCGTCGGATCATCTGCTGCGGCTCTACAGCACGAGCCCCGCCTTCCCCCGCCGGAGGTTTATAGTGGTGAGCCGAACTTTTGCCGAGCTTTCCTCACTAAATGCTCTATGCATTTTGCTCTCCAACCACGCACATTTTCTAGTGAGGAAAGCAAGGTGGCGTTCGTGCTCACCCTATTGACGGGGAGGGCGGCACTTTGGGGTACGGCGGTGTGGGAGAATCAAGATCCCTGTTGTGCCTCGTTCACGGCTCTCTCTGCCGAGATGAAGAGGGTGTTCGACCGCGCGGCTTCAGGGAGGGAGGCCGCGCGGACATTGATGGATCTCCGACAGGGGGGGAGATCCGTCTCCGATTACTCTATCGAGTTTCGCACCCTGGCGGCAGAGTGCCAGTGGAACGAGGAGGCGCAGTGGGATAGGTTCCTGCATGGGTTGGCTGATCGCGTCCAAAAGGAAATCTACGCCCTGGATCTACCCGCCAACCTTAATGGACTTATCGACCTGGCCTTGCGGGTAGACTCTCGTCTCTCCCGAGCTGAGTGGCGGGGATTATCCGCTCGGCTTCCCCCTGGGGAGGGAGCTCCACCTCGAGCCAGCGGCGGTGACGCGGTCAGTCAGTACGACGAACACGAGCCCATGCAGGTGGGTCGAGCTCGGCTTTCTCGGGAGGAGAAGGAGAGGCGGAGATCCCAGGGCCTTTGCTTGTACTGTGGTGCTGGAGGACATTTCGCATTCAACTGCCCGGTAAAAGGGCCAGCCCGGCAGTAAATCTGAGGCTACTGTCGGGTGGGATCTCCGCTAAGAAGACCTCATCCAGCTCGACCTCCACGCTCCTCCCGGTTAGGTTAAGATGGCAGAATTATGATCATCACTGTTCTGCACTTCTGGACTCTGGGGCTGAAGGTAACTTTATGGACTACAGTTTTGCCTTACACAATCACGTTCCTCTTTCTTCCCTCACCGTCGCCGCACTCAATGGCCAGACTCTACCCAAGATCACGCTCACTACTGTTCCCATCACTCTCACTGTGTCTGGCAATCACAGTGAGAGTATCCCCTTTTTCATTTTGGACTCCCCTCATGCACCCGTTGTTTTGGGACACCCGTGGCTCATCAAACACAATCCCCGGATTGATTGGCAGCTTAAGTCTGTGTCTGGGTGGAGCACTAAGTGTCATGAGTCTTGTCTTGTGTCTGCCTGTCCCTCTGTTTCTACTTCTGTGTTTCAGGAGAAGGCAGTGGATCTGTGTAACGTGCCCATAGAGTATCTCGACCTGAAGGAAGTGTTCAGTAAGTCTCGGGCTGCTTCTCTCCCTCCTCATCGTCCCTATGACTGTGCGATAGACTTATTGCCAGGTACGTCTCCGCCTAAGGGCAAACTATATTCGCTCTCAATTCCAGAGAGAGAGGCTATGGAGAAATACATTTCTGATTCTCTAGCAGCCGGGTTCATTCGACCCTCCTCTTCTCCAGCGGGGGCGGGGTTCTTTTTTGTGGGGAAGAAAGACGGATCTCTGCGACCTTGTATTGATTACCGAGGGCTGAATAATATCACGGTAAAGAATACCTATCCTTTGCCGTTGATATCTTCAGCTTTTGAGAGGTTGCAGGGAGCGTCAGTCTTCACTAAATTGGATTTAAGAAATGCATATCATTTGGTCCGCATCAGGAGGGGAGATGAATGGAAGACCGCCTTTAATACCCCCAGGGGGCACTTTGAATACTTGGTCATGCCCTTCGGTTTGTCCAACTCCCCAGGGGTCTTTCAGGCACTCGTCAACGACGTGCTGCGAGACATGGTCGATCAGTTCATATATGTCTACCTGGATGACATATTGATTTTTTCCTCATCTCTCCAGGAACATGTGCAGCACGTTAGGCGAGTGCTCCAGAGGCTGCTAGAGAATGGGCTTTTTGTCAAGGCGGAGAAATGCGTTTTTCATGCACAGTCTATTCCTTTTTTAGGGTACATCTTGTCGGCTGAGGGAGTTCGCGTGGATCCAGAGAAGGTTAAGGCTGTGGTGGATTGGCCAACTCCAGATTCCCGTAAGGCCCTACAGCGGTTTCTGGGGTTTGCCAACTTCTATCGGCGCTTTGTTCGCAATTTCAGCCAACTAGCCTCACCTCTGACCGCCTTGACCTCCCCCAGAACTACGTTCAGGTGGTCAGACGCAGCGGAAGCTGCGTTTGCCAAACTCAAAAGCCGCTTTGTTTCGGCCCCCATTCTAGTGACCCCTGATCCATCACGTCAGTTCGTGGTGGAGGTTGACGCGTCAGAGGTGGGGGTAGGAGCAGTCCTGTCCCAGCGTTCGGCCACGGACGACAAGATGCACCCATGCGCATTTTTTTCTCATCGTCTGTCACCTGCGGAGTCAAATTATGATATTGGTAATCGAGAGTTGTTGGCAGTCAAGTTGGCATTGGAAGAATGGCGTCACTGGTTAGAGGGGTCGGGGGTACCTTTCATTGTATGGACCGATCATAAGAACCTCGAATATATCAGAACCGCTAAAAGATTGAACTCTAGGCAGGCTCGGTGGGCATTGTTTTTCGGACGTTTTAACTTTACACTTTCGTACCGCCCGGGTTCCAAAAATGTCAAACCCGATTCTTTATCGCGAATTTTTGACCATTCCGATCGCCCGTCTACTCCCGATAGCATTTTTCCGGAGACGCTTATCGTTTCAGCTCTCACTTGGGAGGTCGAAACGAGGGTTAAGACAGCCTTAGAAAGGGTAACGCCTCCGGTCGCTTGTCCACCGAATCGCTTATTTGTGCCAGAGGAATTACGGTCCGAGGTTATTCAGTGGGGACATTGTTCTAATGTGGCTTGTCACCCAGGAGTTAATCGTACCCTATTTATGGTTAAGCAACGATTCTGGTGGCCTCTCATGGCTCGCGACGTTCGCAGTTTTGTTTTGGCTTGCTCAGTTTGTGCCATGGGTAAGACTTCCAACAGACCCCCTGATGGGCTCCTTCAACCGCTGTCGGTTCCTTCGAGACCCTGGTCCCACATCGCGCTAGATTTTGTCACCGCCCTCCCGCCCTCCCAGGGCAACACGGTAGTTTTGACTGTGGTGGACCGATTCTCGAAGGCGGCCCACTTTATTCCCTTGCCCAAATTACCCTCAGCCAAGGAGACAGCGGTGACTGTCATTGACCACGTCTTTCGGTTACATGGCCTCCCGAAGGACGTGGTCTCAGATAGGGGACCCCAATTTGTGTCCAAATTTTGGCAAGAATTCTGTAAATTATTGGGGGCAACTGTTAGTCTGTCTTCAGGATTCCACCCTCAGACCAATGGTCAAACTGAGAGAGCCAACCAAGATTTGGAGAGAACGTTGCGATGTATGGTTACCAGAAATCCTTCCTCCTGGAGCCAACAACTCTCAATGGTGGAGTATGCCCACAATTCATTACCAGTATCAGCTACGGGCCTATCACCATTTGAATGTAGTTTAGGGTACCAGCCACCAATTTTTCCTAGTCTGGAATCCGAAGTCGCGGTCCCCTCTGCCCACGCCTTTGTTCAGAGGTGTCATCGCACTTGGACTAGAGCCCGCGAGACTCTACTCCAGGTGGGAGCGCGCACCAAGGCCAAGGCTGATCGCCACCGGTCGAAGCCTCCCGTATACGTCGTCGGCTCTAAAGTGTGGCTTTCTACCAAGAACATTCCGCTCCGATCCGTGTCGAATAAACTTGCGCCTAAATTCATTGGCCCATTCCCTGTCACCAAGATTATTAGTCCGGTGGCAGTCCGCCTCAAACTTCCTCCAGTATACAGGAGGATCCATCCCGTCTTCCATGTTTCCAAAATTAAACCCGTGTTTTTCGCACGTATTAATCCGCCAGTCCCGGTTCCCCCACCGCCGCGACTCGTAGACGGGGAGACCACCTATTCGGTCAATCGCATTCTGGACTCTAGGCGGAGGGGACGCGGATACCAGTACTTGGTGGACTGGGAAGGTTACGGTCCGGAGGAGAGAAGTTGGGTACCTGCCAGGGACATCCTGGATCACTCTCTTATTGATGATTACAATCAACAGGTAAGGGGTTCTGGGAACGTCATGGGACGTTCCTAGGGGACGGGGTACTGTCACGGTTCACGGATCTGTTGTGTTCTCAAGTCTCGTGATCTGTTGGTTTGTCATGTGATCTGTGCTCGCTCAGCTGAGCTGCTAATCAGTCCGGCACAGGTGTTCCCCGTTACCTTCAGCCTATATATACTCACTTCTTCTCTCTCCCCTCGTCCGATAGTTCAACTGGATGTCGCGGTGTTTGGTCTTGTCTTCGTGTGTTTGGATCGTCTGTGTGGAGTTGCTTCGTGTCTGGTTTTCATCGTGTGTCTTCGTCTTCACCGGGACTTCAACCACCACGGGACTCACGCCTGCACCACCTGTCATCTTACCCCTGCCTCACCCAGCCGAGAGATCTCACCAAGGACTTTTGTACTCTGTTCGTCATTTCAATAAACACTCATTTATTCACTGCAATTGCTTCCTTCCTCATTCTCACGTCACAAATTTAGACAACTTTAAAGGCGATTTTATTTTTTTGCACCCTCAGATTACAGATTTTCAAATAGTTGTATATTGTCCAATCCTAACAAACCATACATCAATTGTAAAGGAAAGCTTATTTATTCAGATTTCAGATTATGTATAAATCCCAATTTTCAATAACAGACCCTTATGACTGGTTTTGTGGTCCAGGGTCACATTTGATTATTTTAAGGCATCACAATTCAATCTGTTTATATAGCATTATTTTGATAAATGAAAAATGAAGTGTTTTTTTCCTCATCCTGTTAATGTATGATTCAAGAAATATTCTTTTTAATTATCCAAAATAGTATACTTATAAGTGTTAAGGCTATAAAAACATGTTTTGCACCTAAATTACAGTGTTTACAAATCATTCTGTTAAACTGAACTAACCACCCTTTACATAAATGTTGTTACAGTAGCCAATGCCAATAAAGCTACTAAAAAATATCTGTAAATGTTTATAATATTTACAAATGATGAATAGTATTAACTTTAGATTGGATACTGCAAAATCATTAACAAATGACTGATAAATGATTTGTAAAGGTGAAAATAGGGTGAATTTGGTCAATTGGGACACATTTTGCAGCCAAAATGAATGATTACTAAATGCTTATAAACATTTATAGCCGATGAATAGTTTCCACTTTTGATTGGACTAATAATAATAAAGATGTGCAAATAGTAAAAATCTTCACAACAAACAAAGACCAAATATATGACCTTTACCGGCTGTGATTATGAGTTAATAAATATATTAACATGAATAATGCTTAAAATGACTAATTGGGCTATATTTTCAAAACATTTGTAAACGTAAAAATAAGTATTAGCTAATATGTGAACTGAAGTTTAATGACGTTTGCAAGCATTCAAATGTACATCAACAAATAAACTTGTAATCATTGTATAATGTATGTTAAAATAATTTTTAGATTTTTAAAATGCATTGAAAGTCGAATGACATTTGTATACATTAACTGATGATCCATTAAGCATTATATGTTTATTTAATCAGTGTAAACCAATGTTTGGTCATGTTTAATAAGTTCATTAGTTAACATTAGTTAACTAGATATGTGAATGTATATGAAGATTTAAAACATTTTATAATGTTTGTTAAGGATTTACTAATGAAAGTTATTATAAAGTGTTATCAAAAGTAGTACCCCTTTTAGACCTGTATTTACTCACTAGCCTATCCATCTTGTTTTACTTTTCTTTATCACAAATCTAAAGCTTTTTCCTGTGATTGTGCAAGACTTCCCGTTCATGATTCATGATTCATTATCTCTTCAGGAAATCAATAACACTGGTGTAGTTAACTATAAAACTATTTGAGCTACAAACCAGTGCTTAGGATTATAACACAAACACAAATATGGTAATAAATTCCAGTTTGCAATATCTAGCAGCCTAACATACTGTTACAGCTAAAATAAATGTGAGTGATGGACGCTGGAAGCTTCAAACATACAAGTTATAAATGTCTGTGTTGCTCTTGTGTTAAAAATAAGGTGCATTCTTGTTACTCTTGTGTGTGTGTTCATATGATGTTGCCATTTGTGTCTCTTTCTCTTTAGAGGTTCAGAGGTGTAGCGCTGAAACCCTGTTGGAATTGTAAGGATTTGTTTTATTATTCTTATTTTTCTTCCCTAAAAGAAAAGTACGGTGGCCCAGTAGTGCCAAACACAACGACATTAAAAAAGCAAACATAAGCTCACAACACAACGACATTAACAAAAGAACACAACGGAAATGCTCCCGACCACTAGGGGGCAGTTGGTCTGCAGAAATTGTGCGTATGTCAATAGTATTTGCGGTCGCTGCCGGCGGTCTGAACCTATGGTCTGAACTGCTGTGATAGTTTTAATTCCGTATTTTTTAATTTGTATTATTTGTTTATTATTGAACATTAACAGTTTACACACTCAAGTGGGGAATACAAATATGCATATGAAAAACATACACTTCCCAATAATTTTATTTCCAAGTACACATAAATATCCATGTGTATAAATCTACACATAACAACAAACAAAACAAAACATTTGTATAACATTTTTGGAGGTTGCAAGGAAAATAAATAAATAAATAAAACATATAGGCTATAAAATATTACCATTCTTAAAAGGAAAGAGACTCATAGTTTCATACAAATACCAAGGGGTATCTTCTTGGAATAAGTGTTTTAAAGATTCTATGTATGTTTTACATTCATTTTTTATAGCAGTGACTAGACAAGAAAAAAGATCTACCTCAAAATGGAATCTTCTCTGTAAAATTGCAGCAGCCGGATAGTTAATTATTCTAAACAATCCTTCATTTTAGGTAGAATTGGCCACTTAAGATAATTACAAAATGTAGGTATTTTTAAAAACCTTTTTATTTTTGAAGGTGTATTAAGTCTGAAAATAACTTACTTTTTAATACATTCCCTACTTTGTTCTTACACTTTTTGCCTGGAGAAGTGGGTATCCCCGACGTGACTCTCTGCAGTTTCTGTGCGTTCAAGTTTTCTCTGTGTTAGTGCCGTTTTGAACTTAATATTTGAACTCATTCGTTTACTGGATCCTTTGACAGAAAAGTTTACAGGGGTTTTATCGGTTTAAGAAATTTCTTATCTTAAAAACCTGCTTTTTTATTTGTAAGGTATTGTTTTCGTTATTATAAACTGATTCAAATCAGTAATCGATAACAATTAGTCCTTTTTCCACTCGTGCTCTAGTGTGTGAATTGGCAGCATCCCAGATGCGGCAGACGGAGCGGGCGCTTATGTCCAAAACCTACTTTTGCAAACTAGTCCTAGGTTTTTCGCCTGATCTGAGCCAAACCACTGCAGAAATATTCTCTAGACACGTTCGACCCATGGCCCTAAAGGTCTGTAAGAAATTTGAAATAAAATAATCAAATAATAATAAAATAAGTTTTATCACTCTGTAATAACATGGTGTTTCACATATACACTCAATCTTCATATCATTTGATAGATCTCCTCATACCGAGCAACTTTTCCCCGAGGAACCACTGCTGTCAATCAAATCATGCATTAAATATTCTCAATTATGTCGAAAACACATGTTTGTGAACTTGTCCTAGGTTCTAGGTCCTATAGGCAGCACAATTCTCTTTATTGTCTAAAAAAAAAAATAATTTTGTCATTTGGGTAGATATAAAAGGGTCATTTAGAAAAGGGCCCAAATATACCCAAAAGCCTATAAATCCTGAACAAAAACTCCAAACTTCACAAAGCTCAGTGAGAACATGTGTCAGATGATTCTTAACAAACGTGCAAAGTTTAATTAGGATGGTATCATAGGTGGCGCTATAACAGTTTCAAAAACACAATATATCAATAGTAAATGACCTCAAATTGTTCATATATTCACACAAACACTAGACAATTATATCATATGATAGATCTTCTTTTTCTGAACAACTTTTCCCCAAGAACCACTGCTGTCAATCAAATCATTCATTAAATATTCTCAATTATGCTGAAAACATGTTTGTGAATTAGTCCTAGGTTCTAGTCCTATAGGCAGCACAATTTTCTGGACTGTCTAGATCGAGAATTATCAAAAAAATGTTTTTTGTCATTTGGGTAGATATAAAGGGGTCATTTAGAAAGGGCCCAAATATACCTAAAAGCCTATAAACCCTGAACAAAAACTCCAAACTTCACAAAGCTCAGTGAGAACATGTGTCAGATGATTCTTAACAAACGTGCAAAGTTTAATTAGGATGGTATTATAGGTGGCGCTATAACAGTTTCAAAAACACAATATATCAATAGTAAATGACCTCAAATTGTTCATATATTCACACAAACACTAGACAATTATATAAAATAATACATCTCACAACTTTGCCTTTAGGTCCACTACTGTCAATCAAATTGTTCATTAAATTGTGCATTAAATATACCCAAAAGCATAAGCAAATGCGATAGATGATTATAAAAAAGCATGATTCATTTTATGGACATTTGACCATAGTTGGCAACATTCATTAAAAGTTACAAATCATATTTCCGTGGTATAATACCTGGATTTGGCCCAAAATTTTTGATTTAGGTTGTTACAGACATGTTAACCCAATGTCTTTTTCCTTAAATGCCTTAAGCGCTTGAACCCTGGTAATCGCTGCTTGCAGCTATATTTTTAACTGTTTTTGGAATAATCTTATTGTACTTATTCTTATTTGTCCAAACAATCCTCATTTTGTGGCAGTGATAGACACATGAGAGAGTTGTTGATGATCCCACACTCATTCTTTGGTCTGATGTAATGTCATCAAACAGAAACTCTCAAACAGAACCACAGCAGTCAGATGTTGCCCACAATGCTTCCTCTTTGTCAGTATGATGAAGTATAACGAATCAACCATGTTTCCATTAGCAGCGTCTAAACGATGATTAACCTCAAACACTTTCTCTTAAGAAAATAGCACAATAAAAGACTTCAAATAAGAGATTTTAAAAAGTGAATTCTCTCAGAAAATGGGAGTATTGTTAAAGAAATGTCCATAAACTTCACATTTGGATAATACTCTGACGGTCAGACACTTCTCTATTCCCTTTCTATTTCATGGAAATCCACCTCAAGGATTTTTAAAACCACTAATAGTTTTGAGGTAATATAACAGCGAGTGTTTATTCCTCTTCACAGGAAATAAAACACACAATTTGTTGAGTCAACTTCAAATAATTTGTTACCCTTTGAATCAACTCAAATATCTAAGTTGTCACTTAGTACAACTCAACCCTTTAACTGTCACTTCCCTTTTTGAACACAGACATAAAAATGCATTATTTAAATTTACTTTTTATATTTCATGAACAAAAACATTTTGTGATATGATTTTGATGTGCATTTTCCATCATAGTGCAATGTCTGATTTTAAAATGGTTTTTAAAGGATGAATTTTGAGATTTAAATTTTTCAAGTGCTATATAATTTCTAAAGTATGATAGAGAAAAAGACAACAAAGAAAGTCTTTTTGTGCCTAAGGTCAGAACTCTCTCTAGATTTTCTTGTTTTTTTAATCTATTAGTTTTCCTACAAAATATGTAACACAAAAATGGTAAAATATCTATTTAGGAGTCTTAGAGCTTTCCAACAATATATAGTTTGTCATGATTAGGATTTATTTGTAAAATGGTGAAGTAAACTCAGGCATCCCACAGTGGGACGGTGACAATAAAGGGGTTAACATTTCAAGTTAACTAAGCTTCTTTGAGTTGACTGAACTTAAAATTTGAAGGTAGCTGGATAACAAATTATTTTAAGTTAACTCAACAAATAGTTTTTACAGTGTATATTAATTGCTAAAATAGTGAGATTAAAATGCTCTATGCGATCAGTGTGGAGGAGTATTCAGGGGACTGTGGAGAGCGGGTTGTGGACTCGCTGAAGCATGAAGGAAACTCTTTTAGGGCTGTAAGGACTTCTCTTCTGAACTTGTGTCCTGCACAGATGTAGATGATGGGATTGAGGCAGCAGTGGCTTAATGCGATCGCTTCCACCCACAGCATGGCCAGACTCAGACTGATATGCCACTCGCATGAAAGCATATAGCCCTTGGTCTGCAGGAACTTGAGGAACTTGACGATGTTGTATGGAGTCCAGAAGAGGAAATACACGACCAGCACAGCTATGAGGAGTCTGACGATGCTTTGATTTTCTTCAGATTTACTGCTGATGATCCGGCAAAAGCAAAAGCTCGTAATAATCAGTGGAAGAATCAAGCTCAGGACGTTCATGTACGCAACCGTCATCCAGGCTGTACCTACAGGAAATTCAGATCCGCATGTTTTGATGTTCATCTCATTATTTACTTTGGCAAAAACAATATTAGGGAGGGATATAAACACACTGAGCATCCATATGAATAAGGCCAGAGTCATTTTTGCAGGTTTTCTGGAACAGATGCTGTGTTCGTAGACGACGATGACGTAGCGATCCAGTGTCATGAGGACCATGAAGAAGACGCTGCTGTAGAGAGCCGTCACGACCAGACCGCTTACGGTGCGACACACCAATGAGCCGAAAACCCACTCCTGCGCCGCACCGTGAGCCCAGAAAGGGAGCGACGCCACAAACAGCAGATCGCAGACAGCGAGATTCAGGAGACACACGTCCGTCAGACTGGATCTGTGACGCTTTCTGATCAGGACCCACAGGACCAGAGCGTTTCCAATCAAACCCACAATGAAAACTGCGCTGTAGAGGATGGGGAAGAAAACCCCACTGAAGGCCTTGGTGCTGCCATCGCTGCATGGAGATGTATAATTGCTGACTTGGTCATAGTAATCAGAGTAATCATTGTAGTCTGATGCTGCATCTTAGGACACACAAACAGCACAATGTTAGCTCATATACATTTACATTTAGACATTTAGCAGACGCTTTTATCCAAAGCGACTTACAAAGGAGAACAGTGGAAGCAATCGAAATCAACAAAAGAGCAACAAAAACATGCAAGTGCTATGACATGTCTCTCATGGGGGGGAAGAATAAAAGAATATAGATAGAAAATATAAGCCCTGTTATCCTTTATAGGATAATAAAGGACTATTCAGTATATATTATTCTGAAAACATTCAACATTTCTTTATGTTTGAAAGTAGACCAAATATAATGACACCACAAGTTAGAAGTGAATTTTAGTTTGTTTTCCTGACAGCAGACATGATCAACTGAGAACTTTTATTAGATCTGTAAACCTATATAATATAAAAGATCCATCAATACAAGATGATAAAAGGCATAATAATGCTGTTGTTAGTTTGGCTGTTTCTTCATTGTTTGCATTTTAAAAAATGTACACTAGCAGTCAAAAGTTTGGACACATGCTCTCATTTAATGATTTTTAAAGACGTTTCTTATGCTTATCAAGGCTGTTTTCACTTGATCAAAAACACAGAAAAAAAATTTAATATTGTGATATATTACTATGATGTAAATCAATGTTTTTCTATATTAATGTACATTCAAATTTAATTTATATCTGTAAATAAAGTTGAATTTCCAGAATCATTACTCCAGTCTTCAGTGTCACATGATCCTTCAGAAATCATTCTGATATACTGATTTATTATCAGAGCTGGAAACTGTTTTTTTTTTTAGAAAGGTTTTCTAACAATATACACTACTGTTCAAAAGTTTGGGGTCAGTACATTTTTATTCTTTCTTTTATTCACCAAGGATGTGTTAAATTAATAAAAAGTTATAGCATCAATTTACATTGTTTGAAAAGATTTATATTTTGAATAAATGCTGTTCTTTTTAACTTGTTGTTCATCAAAGAATCCTGAAAAAACAATCACAGGTTGCAAAATAAATAAATAAAAAAATATATATATTTGTTTCCAACATTGATAACTCTAATAATAAATCAGCATATTAGAATGATTTCTGAAGGATCTCGTGACACTTAAAACTGGAGTAACAGCTGATGAAAATTCAGCTTTGCGTCACAGGAATAAATTATATTGTAAAGCACATACAAAATAAAAAAAAACATTATTTTATATTGTAATAACATTCAAAATACAATCAAAATAACCCAACTGCAGTTTGATTGAGATTGTTAAAATGGTAGCCTATCTGTTTTTGCAAATGAACTCATGTATTCAAATGAAAGTGAAACAAAGATTACACTAAATGCTACATTTATTATAAGCCTAAATAACATTTTCAACATAAAAGTAAATATGCATGTCATAGTTTGTTTTATGTGGACTGCTTATAAGTTCTTTTCACTCCTTAATTTGCTTAACATGATGTTTATATTTTAAAATATATGTATCTGGTTGCCATGACAACCTCTGGCACTTGCTGCTGAAATACGTAATGATAGTAAAAATCAGCCGAATGTTTCACAGCGATCATTTATAGGTTTGCTATTAAGAAAAATGGCATAACTGCATTGAATAGACATACCAGCTCCAGTCTCCAGATCCTGTGTCATGTCTCTTGCTTATGGCAGTTGAATCTGGGAATTTCTGCCTGCTGCTGTCGGTCAAATAGCATTATAAACCACAGGAAAACCCCCAAGCTCCAAACCACACCCACTTCCCGAAAATCCAGACAAAACTTTAACAGATTTCGTACCAACCAAGTCTGACTGTTCTTACGTTCTCAAATGAAGTATAGTGACAAAACAAAAATATGATAGCCTACAAATGAATCAGTTTCACAGAAAGGAAAACAGTGCAACATGGCAAACATGGTACAATATACTCGACTCATGCTTTCACTTTGCCTGAACGAGTAATTCTCCATGACCATAGAGGGGCCTTTATCCGCTCAACATTATGGCAAGCCGTTTTGACTTTTATTCATTCGCTGGGTATGAATTCTTGATATCAACAATTCAGTTTTCACTAGTTAAAATGCTCATTCTTGATATCAGAAATTGGATTTTTACTACTAACAGTGGTAATTTTTGATATCAGGAATTACATTTCCACTAGTGAAAAGGTTAATTATTGATATCAACAATTGAATTTCAACTAGTAAAAGCTATAATTGTTGATATGAAGAATTGTATTTTCACTAGTTAAATGTCACCATAGACTCCCATTCAAATTTAATTGTTGATATCAAGAATTGATTTCTTACCAGTTAAAATGTCAATTTCACACATCAGAAATAATTCTCACTAGTAAAAACCTTTATTTTTTATATCAATAATTACATTGTTACTAGTGCAAATGTCCATTCTTGATATCAACAATTCAATTGCTACTAGTGACAATGTTCATTTCTGATATCATGAATGGGATTGTTACTAGTAAGAATGCATTTTAGATATCTGAAATTACTCTCCTAATTATTGATAACACAAATATATTTTGAGATATCAGAAATAAGAAAGGTAACATGTTGAAATACATTTACAGATGTGACAATTGAAATCTTGATATCAGGAATTGGCATTTGCACTAGTAACAATGTAATTATTGATATCAAGAATTAAATCTGAATGGGAGTCTATGGTGACATTTAACTAGTGAAAATACAATTCTTCATATCAACGATTATAGTTTTATCTAGTTGAAATTCAATTGTTGATATCAATAATTAACCTTTTTACTAGTGGAAATGTAATTCCTGATATCAACAATTGCCATTGTTACTAGTAAAAATCAAATTTCTGATATCAAGAATTATTATTATAAGAGCCGGGGGTGAAAACTTCTGAAATTTGAAGATCAGGGTAAATGTAACTAACTTTGTCTTCTTGGAAACATGCAAGTATCTTCTGTAGCTTCTGAAGGACAGTGCTAAATGAAAAAAAAAAAATATGATATTTAGGCAAAATGCACACATTCAAAAGTTTTCACCCCCGGCTCTTAATGCATGTTTTTTCCTTCTGGAGCATCAGTGAGTGTTTGAACCTTCTGTAATAGTTACATATGAGTCTCTCAGTTGTCCTCAGTGTGAAAAGATGGATCTCAAAATCATACAGTCATTTTTGGAAAGGGCTCAAATACACAAAAATGCTGGAAAACCAAAGAGTTTTTGGGAGCTGAAGGATTTTTCTGAAGAACAGCAGACAGTTTAACTGTTCAGGACAAACAAGGGACTCATGAACAACTATCACTAAACAAAAAACACAGCTGTGGGTCATTCAGGAACAACACAGTATTAAGAATCAAGGGGATGTAAACTTTTGAACAGGGTCCTTTTTATAAATTCAACTATTGTTTTCTCTTGTGGACTATATGTAAATGTCTTTTATGTAAAATATTGTATTCAGGTCAGTACTAAATAAAAATAACATGCATTTTGTATGATCCCTCTTATTTTGCTAAAAGAATTAACATTTTGCAGATTCTGCAAGGAGTATGTAAACTTTTGAGCACAACTGTAAGTAGTAATATTTTGTAACTGATACAAAACCCAACCCTGTTGCAGAGACTGTAAAACTGGAGTAATACGATCATATTTAAGTTCATAGTGAGATCTCTGAGGTTTCTGAGGTGTCAGGAGACACACGTGAGGTCTTTATCTCCGCATGTTGGCTAGGAGAAGCAGTTTACACTCATTGGACTGATTGGCTTTGCTATATTGTTTATGCAGTTTTTACTTTACATATTATACATGTGAATGCAGAAGATCTCATGAGAGATGAGAGGAGTTCATGTGATGTCAGGCTCAAGCGGTTGTCAAATGGCGCATTCAGTCCAAAATAGTGCTTCAGCCCTTGATTTATTTGCTTACTTCAGAAAGGTTTAGAAATATATAGCATGCATTGTCTATTTTACTGAACAGACGTGTTTACAAACTTTACAAATACGCAGAACACAGGTGCACACAGGAGATTTGAGGTGAGAGATCATCTGTCTGAGTGCACGTGACATTAGGGTCAGTTGGTTGTTATGCGGCACGTGTGTGACAAAAATAGTGCTACAACCCTGGATTTATTTACTTATTTCAGAAAGAACTTGAACAATTAATAACCTAGCAAGTTTGACTTTAGCAAAGTGTTTACAAACCTTACAAACACAGAATAGATGTGCATCAGTGTACTCTGTGTGAGAGATAAGGTTGCTGTCTGAGTTCGTGTGACGCATAAGCAGTTGTTATAGAGCATGTTCAAAATACTTTATTTATTTACTTTACTTTTACATTGCAAATTTTACTTAACGTAAGTGTTTACAAACTTTGCAAGCACAAGCATGCAGAAAGATTTGACATGAGGGTCAAGCAGTGTGTTCATGTGCAAAACACTTCATTTATTTGCTTACTTTACAAATGAATACCATTGCAAATTTTACTTTACAGAAGTGTTTACAAACACAGAATACATGTGCATGCAGAAGATTTCACATGAGATATTGGCTTTCTGTCTGAGTTCACATGATGTCAGGGTTAAGCGGTTGTTACACAGCATGTTCATGTCCAAAACAGAGTTACAACACTTTATTTATTTAATTAATTTAGAAAGAAGTGTTTGCAAAGTTTACAAACACACAGCTGAATCTGGGAACTCTGCCTGCTTCTGTCTGTCACATAGCTCTACAAAACACAGGAAAGCCCCCGAGCTTCCAAACCACAGCCACTTTCAGAAAATCACGCAAACACTTTAACAGATTTCATGGGTGCCAAGTACTGTTCTTATCTTCATAAATAAGTAAACAACACTGAAATATGATACAAATTAATCCATTTCCCATGCAAGAAAACAATGCAACTGGCAACATGGCAAATATGCAACAAAAAAATGCATGACCCAAAGTAAACCGTCTGTTAACCTGATCTAGGCTAGTCATTCACCATGACCAGAAGAAGGTAAAACATGCGATGGAAGTAGAGCTTTATGATCATTTGTTAATCCAATCAGCTTTTTTTTAAATAATTAGTATGTATTAAAGAGACCACATGAAGTGAAATATCTGTGATTCACCACTGAACGGGTTGAGAGTATCTAAGAATGCCTGCAGAAAATGATCAGTATGTCAACTATTTGGCATATCATAGTTTATCTGGTTTCTTAATAGACTGTGATACTTCAAACTTGAAACTAGTGAAAATGAAAAGATTTGTTTGCTGTACTCCATTTAGACCTGCTCACGTTAAAGGTGCTGTATGTAAGTTTTTGGCTCTTCTTTTAAGCCAAAAATTAACATAATATGTTTATAGATATTTAGGAAACATTGTATGTTTACATAACCGTTTCTCTGAAAACTAATGTTATAGCCAGTAATTCTACTCGGAAGCCCATTTCTGTGAGGTAAGAAAAAATTCACGCCTTTAAAAAGTCGAAATTATGACATGGTTAAGTCATAATTATGAGATAAAAAGTCAAAATTATGACTTTACAAGTCGAAATTGATTTAATGAATTTATAAGCACATTGGTCTAATGATAAACGGGACATTCCAGAATGAATTAACTTGGCTTAAAACAGTTTAGATGACCAAGTTTAGTACACACCTTATTAATAAATCATGCAACATTTACAGACAAGCAGATATATACTCCAAAATATGTTCTAGGAGTTCTTAGGTAAGTCATAATTTCAACTTAAGTAAATCATAATTTCGACTTATTATCTTGACTATTTATCTTGTATTTATGACTTAGGTATGTCATAATTTCGACTTTGTAAAGGAATACATTTCATTCTTACCTGGCGAAATGGGCTTCCATACTACTCTGAAATGTGCAAACCCACGTGAGCGTCGAGTCTGAGTAGGAGAAAGCGGTAGAAATGGTTCTCTCCAATGTTTTGATTTTGGACTGCAGTTCCCATTTCAACCGCTGGCTGTCAATCTTACATACTGCACCTTTAAATCATATGTGACCCTGGAGCACAAACCAGTCTTAAGTCGCTGGGGTATATTTGTAGCAATAGCCAAAAATCCATTGAATGGGTCAAAATTATCAATTTTTCTTTTATGCCAAAAATCATTAGGATATTAAATAAAGATCATGTTCCATGACTATATTTTGTACATTTCCTACCGTAAATATATCAAAACTTATTTTCTGATATGTAATATGCATTGCTAAGAACTTAAATTGGACATCTTTAAAGGTGATTTTCTCAATATTTGTATTTTTCCCCCTCACATTCCAGAATTCAAATAGTTGTATCTCAGCCAAATATTGTCCGATCCTAACAAAACATACATCAATGGAAAGCTTATTTATAGCTTATTTTGGAAAATTGACACTTATGACTGGTTTTTGTGGTCCATGGTCACATATTTTATTTTTATGCATTTTTAAACATTGCTCAGTATAACCAATCACACTCGACTCTATTGAGTTTAGAAAGCAGTGGCCAATCAGAGGCGTTCAGAATAGTCAACCTCGTTTTGTTTAGACTGAAACTCAAGAATTCCTCATCATAAGAACAAAGTGCAGGTGTACAGCTATTTAAGTAAGAAATTCATTTACAGTGTGTGGACAGCTTCACTGATTATTAGAGGAGTTATGAGTGCTTAAAAACTAGCTAGACTGACTGTGCTCATTTAGAGTGTGTTTTTTCACTGCGTGATTCTGTCTAATAAAATCTAATAATAAAAGTCTAATAAAATGCATTTTACAAAAATCCAGGATATGGGGCAGAAAATCATATAGTTAATCAAAATCACACGAAGAGTGACTTTTTATTTCCCTGCAAAAAATCACAAATGTGATATTGATTTTAGAAAACAGTTAAATAAACTAGAAGTTAATATTAAGAGATATATTAAGAGTTTTTTGTCAACAAAAATGGTTCCAAACACAGACACAGCACCTTCTTTGCGTCTCTAAACAACGTGATGGTGTTTCATTCCTGAATGAATCAACCGTTTAAATGATTATCATTTTTTAAATAATTTCAAATATCAGCATTCAACTTTTTAGGATTAAAATATCAAAATATAATTTGTAACTGCAGGTTAAATGCATTCATGTCCTGCATTAAACAGTGTGTAAATACATCTAAATACATCTACGTTTCCGCTGCATTGAAAAGATTAATTTTGTTTATAATGATTTTATTTGTGTGGTAACAGCCTAAATGACTTATCATTCCTAGATGTTATTGATTAAATGTAAGAATTTGACGCAAAAGATAATGCACACTTTTAGAAAAAGAATGGCTTTATAAAGGTTAAAAAAAATGCCCATAAATTTAAACTTGTTCAAAAATATTAATTTCCTCAGTTAGATATTTAATTCTTCTTGATCGTTTGGTGCACCTAATTCACTGATCATCATAAAATAAGCTTTTTTTTTATTTATTTTTTTATCTTAGAATTAGATTTCTATAAGATTTTATTTATTTATTTATTTATTTATTTGTTTTTTGAAGGGGTTCTGGGTAGGGGAACCCCCAAAAGCTTTGACACATTTTGAACACTGGAAAGAAAAGACCTGAACCCTCAAAAGCACACATTCATCATATAATATGCAGCTATAACCTGACTGAAGACAAGTCATTTGCCTATAGATTTGGTAATGCATCTCAATATTGCATTACTCCATAAAAATTTCACTAATTGTTACTTAGTTACTCTTAATGGAAAGCAATGCATTACAATACTTGCTGGCTTATTTGTTTTTTAGTAACAAAAAAAAAAAAAAAAGTTATATTTTTGGTAACTGTAAAAGCCCATTAACACCGAAAGTGAATTAAAAAAGTAATTTAGATATTTTGCTGTAAATCTAAAAGTGGTTACCTTGAAAAAACGAATCTGATTACATTACTTTTAATCCAAAACTGCCTTAAGAAGTCTTAAAAGGTACAGATAGGACTTATTTGATTGTGAGGCTCTTTGGAAAAGTGGAAAATGTCATTTGTGACCCTGGAGCACAAAACATAAGTCGCTGGGGTATGTTTGTAGCAATAGCCAAAAATACACTGTATGGGTCAAAATTGTAGATTTTTCTTTTATGCCAAAAATCATTAGGATATTAAGACCATGTTCCATGAAGATATTCTGTAAATTTCTTACTGTAAATATATCAAAACTTAATTTGTGATTACTAATATGCATTGCTAAGAACTTTAGAAGCATTTTTTCTTAATATTTAGATTTTTTTTTTTTTTTTTTTTTCAAATTTTCATCAAAATATTGTCCTATCAAAACAAACCATCAATGGAAAGCTTATTTATTCAACTTTCAGATAATACATGAATCTCAGTTTCAAAAAATTGACCCTAATGCTTGTTTTTGTGGTCCTGGGTCACATTAGTTTCTAGAATATGTCGTGGGACATATTCTACATAAAAGCAGAATACAACACAGTAAAATGTTTCAGACTGAACTGGCTAAACTGAGATCAAACACTCTGAGCATCACTTTTTTTTAAAATATTACTTCATTTCTCAGCTTCCAGCTGACTTTATCTGAACCCTTACTCTTTCAGTTCAGTCAAAACATATACTATTTGCTTTGATGATGTTGTAAATTAGATTCCGAAAACAAAGATGCACAAACAATACCAGACAAATGAAAAAGAGAACGAAAAGGAACTTAAATAAAGGGTGATAATGAACTTGTAACGATCCATGTGCAGCTTTATTAAACAGTTCTCAGAAACAGACAGGCTGGGGTCAATAGACAGCGTCACACACAACGAAGACAAAGCAGAATTGTAGTCAGAGTCCATGCAAAGGGGTCGAGGCAGGCATCAGTAGTGATATGACATTTGACACCGAGGCTTTGAAGCTTGCCATAACCACGTGATCTGTGACGTCCGAAGCTTAGTTTTTGCACACAACCATGTGACTGCTTTATATTCTGATTCAAATTATGCGAACCCCTTGCGCAGCTTTCAAGTGTCATATTCACTTCTTTGTTAAGAATAAATACAAAGAAATATATACATATGTGTGCATGGTCATTCTGTAGCAATTCTCACTTCATAAGCACTTCTAATTAATAATAATCAGTGTTGGGGAAAGTTACTTTGAAAAGTAATGTGTTACAATATTGCGTTACTCCCTAAAAAAGTAACTAGTTACGCTACTTAGTTACTTTTTATGGAAAGTAATGTGTTACATTACTTTTGCGTTACTTTTTAAGTCTGGGCAGGGCTTGCTTGTTTGTTTTTAATATAAAAAACGTTCGATTCTTAGCAAATGTAAAAGCCCTTTCACACCAAAATGAAATGAAGTGAATAAACCTAAGGCTAAAGGAAAATTAAATTGACGTCTGTACAGTAGAACTGTAGGAAAAGAAAAATGAAGCACAAATGTTGGTTAATCTAAAGTAAGTTTTCCTTATATACACTGCAAATAATGCTTTTCTTACTTAGATTTTTTGTCTTGTTTTCAGCCAAAATATCTAAAAATACTTAAATCAAGAAGGATTTTCTTGCCAAGTAAATAATTATTGCCTTGTTTTTTTCTGAAAACAAGTCCAAATTAAGTGTGTTTTTGCTTGAAACCGGCAAAATAATCTCCCAATGGGGTAAGCAAAATAATCTTGTTTTCTTTTTGAAATAATTAATTTTTTTGCTCACTCCATTGGCAGATTATTTTGCTTGTTTTAAGCAAAAATTCACTTCATTTTGACTTTTTTTTTTCCTGAAAACAAGAAAATAATTATTTGCTTGTCTAGAAAATCCTTCTTGATTTAAGTTTTTTTTAGCAGCAAAGTCATTGGTTAATAAAATGGGATTAAATACAAAAAAAAAAGGAAAACAAAGGGAAACAAAAAGTAACTCCGATATTTTCTTGGAAATGCGTTACTTTACTAGTTACTTGAAAAAAAAGTAATATTATTATGTAACTTGCGTTACTTGTAATGCATTACCCCCAACACTGATAATAATATGAATCAATTTAACAATATTCTTCATTTATTTTGATCATAATATGCCTACATGAACCATGCTTATACTTGCATAAGTTTATTCACAGATTAATTAATTCATACCTTGTGTAAGTAAAATTACATTCTTTTTCTTTATTGGTTATCGTAGCACAAATTAGTTTATTATATGAAACGGTCCAAAAACCACTTGGACATCTGGGACACAAAAGCACATTTTTCCACCTTTGACCACATTAGTGTGCAACGTGTTGAAAAGCTTCGAGTCGTGAACCTATTTACGATACAGTTGAGGGGAAAGCCTCAGTGCTTCGAAAAGCTTAATTTTCCCATCACTAGCGATCAGAAAACAGAGTAATCTGTGATACAGACAAGGTCAATAAGGCAGGCAACAAGGCAATAATCCAGATCAGAAAGAGACAATCAAACAGTGAAAAACGCTCTGAAATGTCAGCCACGGCAAAACAAGACTTTGCAGAGGCTTTTTTATAGTCTGTGGAAATAGGCCCTTTTCACTATAAACTTCCACTTTCCCGCAAAGATGTGTATCTGTACTTCCTTTATACATTTACACTGGAGACTTCTCAATAAAATTAGGGAAGAACTTGAAAAAATGAAAGGCATTTGTTAAGAGTTAAGACTAATAATGTTAATGTACTTTCAGTCGGGTTCTTTTTTTTTTTTTTTGCATCTGCCTTTGATGGGATCCTTGCGTGCAGATTTGTATGATAACGATTACATTTTCACTTGTTTTTTCAGTTCATGTCATTCCCTGGATCATTTGTTTCATTTATTTGTGAGTGCAGTATGTACATAAAAACATCTCCAGTCCATGCAAGTGTAGTTTGTCAGTGATTTTTTTTTTTTAATGGGAAAAATTATATGGACATAAGTCATCTTTTTAATATGAAATCTTTTAACACCACATAGCAAGTTTCACATCATAAATGCAAGTGATCTTAAAACCCAATATTATCCAGTTCAAGAATAAAATGGCTTTGAAATAGCAAGAAGGACCGCCGTCTAAACATACTGCATTGGATTTTGGACTTGCACAATTAATGTAATTCCTCCGTTAAATTTCACTTTAAATCTACACCCTGTTTTTTCTTTGTGAATTATTATTGGTTGATATGACCGATCGTATTTTATTTTCGTTATAGGCTATATACAATTTTATCTTAAAAATAGCTATGAGATGCGGTTTATATTTATTTACACAAATGCTCACAAATCTGTTTTTAACAGTAAAAGCTTTTTATTGTAAACTTAATATATTTAATATTTATTTAGGGATTATATTGTGACATGTTTATAAAAATAAAACAGAAAAATATAGACCCCATTATATTGATATTTAAATAGTACAAACTTATGTTGAACTTCATTCTTGTGCAAGCGCTGTATTAAGCAGTACATCAATTATAGACCCCGCCCCCCTTCAAATAAATAAATAAATAAATAAAACCTTATATAAATATGGTTCATCTTTTGTCTTGTCATTGTTATCAATGAGAAAATCTAATTCTATGATAAAACCTTAATTTACGATGATCGGTGAATTACAGGAGCACTACATGCTTGAAAAGCAATTATCTCTTACAAATTTAACATGGTGCCAATAATTTTATCCAGTCCATTTTTAAGTTCCGTTTTTTTCTTTTGCATGTTTCTCCAGTGCAAACAAAAACAATAAGCATGTGAAAATCAAAACATTTGCAATTGGAACAATTTTCTGAGGTAAGTGTTGCATTTTCTGACAGAATTGTAGATATTTTTGGCTATGACTGTAAATTAAACACTTATTGTTCACATATGTGGTCTGAACATGTATCATCATATAAATAAAATGAACATTCATCATATACTGTAAATATTTGTATTATATATATATATATATATATATATATATATATATTTAAACATTTTATTATAGGTATTTAATATATGGTATAAATGTGACCCTGGACCACAAAACCAGTCATAAGTGTCAATTTTTCGAAATTGAGATGTATACATCATCTGAAAGCTGAATAAATAAGCTTTTCATTGATGTATAGGACAATATTTGGTCGAGATACAACTGTTTGAAAATCTGCAATCTGAGGGTGCAAAAAAATACAAATATTGAGAAAATCACCTATAAAGTTGTCTAAATTAAATTCTTAGCAATGCATATTACTAATCAAAAAATAAGTTTTGATATATTTGCAGTAGGAAATTTAATAAATATCATCATGGGAGATGATCCTAAAGATTTTTGACATAAAAGTAAAATCAATAATTTAGATTTTTGGCTATTGCTAAAAATATACCCATGCAACTTAAGACTGATTTTGTTGTCAAGGGTCACATATTGTCTCATAAGACAACATCACTCATGACATATGTGTCATACATTACATTTCTGTGTGGGTCCATCATAACCTCCAGAGATAAACATAGTCTTGCACACAAAGTACCCAGAAGTCTATGAACAGAATTCTATCTATCAGCCAAAAAGTTGACAGAGAAGCAGTATAGTTTATTGTATAATCTTAGATGCATGTGTTTCAGTGCTCAGACTTCAGCAAATGTTATGCCAAACTGCTTCACAACAACATCCCATAAACCTTGAATTTCCATAAACATTCTTATCTTCCATTCATGAACACAAATATCCCTTGAAACCACAACAACAAAGGAAAAATAATAACAATAATAAAATACAAATCACTAAACTAAATCAATGAAATGAGTACAGAAATGATTTTAAAGAACAAATGACTCAAAATTATTAGAAATGAATTTATGATTAAACTGGAAAATCAAGTGAACATTTAAGGATCCTCAGATCCTTTCCCTGCTGAAAAAATCATTATATGCTCGTTAGGTAGGTTTTGATGCTGGTTTAAGCTGCTCAGGACCAGCATAAACCAGCTAAAACCAGCATCAAAAGCTACCTAACCAGTACATGCTGATTTTTTTTTTTTTTTTTCAACAGGGCTAACCTCAAAGTTTTTTTTTTTCAAAAAATACCAATGGTTTTGAGTTGTGAAAGTGAAAGTGTTTTTCTACAGGAAAAACACTTTGAAAACACTTTCCTGTTTTCAATTTGAAAGCTCTCAAACAGGAAAAAGTTGTTTCCTTTCAATAGATTCTAATATGTCCACATTAACATTCTGGGGTAGAAATGGTCTTATCTTTTATGATTTTTTTTATTTTTTTTCTCCCGAGAGTGTAATTAATACCACTTGGAAAATACATTACAAAGTAATCAAATATATTACTTGATTATCCACATAACAATAGTCTTAAAAGCAAAATAATGTGGGTTAAATGTATTTCAACGTTTTTAACCCCAGTGCAAACACCAAGTTTATTAAAAACTGCTGATGAAATCATTTGGAAATCTAAATATGCATACAATATACCTTTGCAACAGATTCAACTTCTGCATTCTCCTGCTTCACATTCATCATTAACAAAACTGTCCAAAGACAATCAGTGCTGGGTAAAAAAAAATACATTTTTGTGTTACTTTTATGGAAAGTAATGCACTGTTACCTTTGTGTTACTTTTTCTTGTCTGGTATTGGGGTTGCTTTTTATTTATTTATTTATTTATTTGTGTTTTGCAAATATAATGGTTAAACTTTTTTATGTTTGCATTTCACAGTTATTTTAGTAATTTTCAGCACTACTGAATCTGTTTTTGTGCCAGTGTTGCCATGTCCTCGTATTTACAAGTGCTTTTAGGCGTGTTATTTGGTCTAAGCTAATGTCGGAGAAAAGCTAGGCACTTTATGGAGTTAATAAAGTACACCAAAAAAATCATATCTCTCATATCTGCCACAGACAACTTTATCAACTCCATAAAGTGCCTACACATATTCTTAAGGAGCTCCTGCATGCATTTACACTGCATCTACAAATTGTGTAAATAATATTATGAGATTAATGTTTTACAGAACACAAAAATATGAAGTGATAGACAAAACAGAGAATGCCTCTTTTAAATGAGAGACTCAAATTGTTGTTTTATTAATTGAAAAGAGCTGACTCATTCAAACCGGAAGAAAAAATAAATGATTCAAAAATGCATTTAAAAAAAAAACGCGAATTCATTCAGAACCGAAACGCCGCAGTGTTTTATAGAGAAGGGCTCAACATTGGCGTTTGCTATAGAGCAAAAAGACAACATTTTCTCTAAGACTTAAATCACTTAATAATACTAGAAAGTCTGCGATTTGTTGCTACAGTAATAACCTAATTTTGACAGACGGTGAGATCGGTATTATGAAGTTATACAGTCAGATACCTGAAGCAGCTGCATTTTGCAGTTTAGCCTAAGTGTTTGTTTAACGTTTAACGTGCTAAACAATAATTTGTTTCTCAGATATAAATGTCCTTTTTTATGTTAGTACAAATGCGTGAGTCTATGAACATGCTCACAGATGTTTTTGTTTGTTTTTTAGCGATCTGAAACCTGCTAAAAAGATGAATCCTGCTGTCTCTTCAAACTGTTTTGCTCTGAGAGCGCTGTACCGACTTCAGATGTTCATCTACACTGATATTCTAGTGCAAAACAAGTCTCTTGACTACTGATGATGAGTTTTGCAAGCACTTAAATGTCAGGTATGATTTACTTGTTTCACTTGTTGAACAGAAGAGTTGAACGTTTTCGGAAATGACACAAAGTCTGTTCATATCTGTAGATCAGGGTGCTTAATAATAATAATAAGGGTGTCCCTGACCTTCATTATGTATGTTTTGATTATACTGTGTTAAATAAAATACAAATGATCTAAAACTCCATTCTTTGAATCTTTTCACATTGTTTTTTTTACCTGAGAGTCAGTGTCATTGATGGGCCATTAGGGGAGGGCTTTGTCTCTCTCAGGTGTGAATCACTAAATATTCATGACTATGCATATTCTCTTTCCATCACAAAACATGCTTTAGTAAATATACATCAATATAATGTCTTCTTTGAACGAGTGAACAAGCTGATTTTCACATCATTTTGTAGAAAAATCTCTACCCTACCACATCCAGATCTCAAAAGTCTTGTCAACAAATTTTCTCCATGTGTTTCATGGCTTTATTTAATTGATTTATTTTTTTAGTTTTTCACTAACCACGCATGAAGGTTGCTTTCTCAAAAACACAAACTTGTACATTCATGTTGCTTGCATATTAGCGTAGCCCAGTTTCTGTTGATTACAATATCATTTGACTTTAGCCAGTAATATGTTTTTAAGATACTGAAAAATGCACAAATGTCAAGGCATGTCAAAAACTCTAAAGGGCCCCAAAACACCCTCAGACCCCAGAGGGTTAATAGAAATCACTTTAATGCACATTAATAAAAGCATTCGGGGCTGTACTTAAAACATTAGTGGCTCTAGCTCCCTTAGTCCACTCCTAGTTTAGTTGCAGTGTGTATGTGGCCAAAAGTAATGTTGAAAATATAAGGCTCTCTCTCTGAGGAATACGTTTGCTCTATGCGATCAGTGTGGAGGAGTATTCAGGGGACTGTGGAGAGCGGGTTGTGGACTCGCTGAAGCATGAAGGAAACTCTTTTAGGGCTGTAAGGACTTCTCTTCTGAACTTGTGTCCTGCACAGATGTAGATGATGGGATTGAGGCAGCAGTGGCTTAATGCGATCGCTTCCACCCACAGCATGGCCAGACTCAGACTGATATGCCACTCGCATAAAAGCATATAGCCCTTGGTCTGCAGGAACTTGAGGAACTTGACGATGTTGACTGGAGTCCAGAAGAGGAAATACACGACCAGCACAGCTATGAGGAGTCTGACGATGCTTTGATTTTCTTCAGATTTAATGCTGATGATCCGGCAAAAGCAAAAGCTCGTAATAATCAGAGGAAGAATCAAGCTCAGGACGTTCATGCACATAAATGTAAATGACATCCAGGCTGTACCTTCAGGAAATTCAGATACGCATGTTTTGATGTTCATCTCATTATTTACTTTGGCAAAAACAATATTAGGGAGGGATATAAACACACTGAGCATCCATACGAATAAGGCCAGAGTCATTTTTGCAGGTTTTCTGGAACAGATGCTGTGTTCGTAGACGACGATGACGTAGCGATCCAGTGTCATGAGGACCATGAAGAAGACGCTGCTGTAGAGAGCCGTCACGACCAGACCGCTTACGGTGCGACACACCAATGAGCCGAAAACCCACTCCTGCGCCGCACCGTGAGCCCAGAAAGGGAGCGACGCCACAAACAGCAGATCGCAGAGAGCGAGATTCAGGAGACACACGTCCGTCAGACTGGATCTGTGACGCTTTCTGATCAGGACCCACAGGACCAGAGCGTTTCCAATCAAACCCACAATGAAAACTGCGCTGTAGAGGATGGGGAAGAAAACCCCACTGAAGGCCTTGGTGCTGCCATCGCTGCATGGTGATAAATTAGTAAAATTGATTTGGTCATAGTAGTAATCACTGTATTCGCTGGTTGTAGCTTAGAGGACACACAAACAACACAATGTTAGTTCATATAATATAATACAGGCCTTTTTGTAATATATCATATTTACAGTGTGCAACAAATCCCTGCATTACACAAATAATGAGAATTTGAATGATTGCAAAATGACTCCCTCATAAATACTTTTTTTAACAAATCCCATGACATTGAAACTGAAAGATATCACTAGGCCTAAATATATGTTCTTAATAAATAATCTTTTCAAGTCAAAAGTAAATACGCCAATGATGTTATTTATTTGTAATATTGTTTTGTAAATAAACAGTTAATAAACACTTAACCCTTGTGCGACCTTATAGACATTTTTGTCCATTTCATTTTTTTTTTTTTGTTATAAGTGTACCTGTGTTAATGCCAACTGCATAGATTTTGGCTCAGGTGTGTATTTTTATTGGAAGTTTAATATTTCACCCTCATTTCCTTAAAAAAAAATCTTTTTTACCCTCTATTTTACCCTCCATACAAAAAATACTCACACTCAGGGCTTTAAGGACAAAAATGTCCACATTGAAAACCATTAAAACTGCAATTTTTTTTAACCCAGGGCCATTTGACTATAAAATGATGCAATATTTGCTAATAGGCATTCATTCTATCGGCAAGGCTTGAAAATTTACATTTTTAAATTTTTTTACCAGATTGTGCCATTTTTTCAATTTTGGCATATAAAAAAAATACCCGCTTTATAATTAAAGTCTATTATAGAGTCAACTGGACAAATAATGCAGCTATAATTGAGTGTTTATGTTGGTGAGGATGTCAGAGTGTGGTTTGCATGTGTTTACTGAAAATGTAATGTGTGCAATTAGTTTGAAAGAAATGATATTGTACTGGAAATCAAAAATCCCGCTCCATATATATGAGTCACACCATTGGCAGATTCACAGGGTCATATGAAAACTATGAATAAGGTCAAAGAAGGTTAATGAGCTTTGAGGATTTTTCTTTTTCACCCAAACACACATCTTCATCCTGGATTGCACTTTTTCATTTGTTATTGTTTTTGTACAGAGATAAAAGGTGAGCTAGAAGTTTGAGTTGACACAGGTGTTCTCATAGACAAACCTATAAATATGTGGAGCTTGAGGGCTTGGTCATTTCATTGTAAGATGAAGAGACGTTACTCAGCAGAGGAAGCTCTGGAGCTGACAGTCAGCACACAGGTGCATTAGAAGATGAGGACGAAAGAAACCAGCTTTTAAAGCATTAAAATTCTGAAAATGAATGAAGGTTTGATCATTATGAATAGAATAGATGCTGATAAAAAAAAAAAATCAGTCAGTGAAACTGGAAAAAAATATTCATATATAATATTTCTATGACAGTTGGATGACATGGATGTTTTTGTCCATTATGTACCTAAGTGTTAGTTTTTTTTTTGTTTTGTTTTTTAAGTCTGACACTACATAAAAAATATAAATGCCTTAAAATGAATGTTGTTGTTATTCACTGACACACCCAAGAATCTAATATGCAAAGAAAAAAAATCCTGCTTGGCATTTAGTATATGAAAATTATCTACTATTTTTCAGTTTTTCATGAAAAATACCTGGGGCATTATGTAAACAAACCAGCATTTAAAGGGTTACAATTCTGAAAATTAATGAATGTTTGGTATCTATGAATAGAACAGATGCTGGTTAAAAAATTGAAATCAGTGAAAGTGGGGAAAAAAAATATTAATAAATCATATTTTTCAGTTTTTGGACATTTTGCACCCATGTATAAGTTTTTTTTTTTTTTTGAACGCACAAGGGTTAATAAAAAGGGTGTGTAACTTGAGTTGATGTTTTTAAGAAATAATTCGTTATTAGATTGGCTTAATAAAATCCAAATTCTCTTTTTTTTGTTAAAAGAAAAGGAAATCGTAATTGTTATTGCTGAATTTAGCATGAATAGCTTTTTTTTTTTTTTTTTTTTAAATAGACTAGGCCTCCAAATAAAAAATGTAGCATAATTATACTGAATGGATAGCTTAGAGACCTACCAGCTATTACACCAGGTTCCTCAGTCATGTTTCTTGCTGAAATTTGTCCGATCCTGTCTGTGAAATAGATTTATAAAACACTGGAAAAATGCGGTCGTGGATTTGCAGCTGAAAAGCTCTTCAAAACACTCCCACTCCCAGAAAAACACGCCCAAAACATTCAGTGCCAAAAAAAAAAAGTTTGATAGAATTAGACTACATTGCGTGTCTCCTGACTGTTGTTATTTCCTTTAAACTACAGTGACAATAATTGGTGTGACATCCTGTAGGAGAGTGGGGCAAGCATCAAACCAGAAGTTGCTTGTTTTTTTGTTTTTGTTTGTTTTTTATTAATGCTGAACAGTACAAGAACAACATAGCCAAAGGATCACATACACATCCATAAAATAATGACCAATACTTGTAAATTAAAAAATTAAACATAGGACAAACACAAATGCATACACATTAATAACAAAGTAGTTAAAAAAAAGTTAAAAAAAAAAAAAAAAAAAAACACCATATTGTAATGATACTTTACAAATTTTTCAAAGATATTCAAACAATCACACATAAGGAAAGCATTTAAATACATGGATTTCCTTTAAATAGCTCTGTATAATATTTCAAGAATCTTAGGTTTTTTTTTCTTTATAAGATGAAGAGAATTCAAAAGTGAGTTTAGTTCAGTTTTAAAAAAGGGGATAAAATTTGCTCATTTTTGTTTGTGAATGACAAATAAAAAAATAAAAAAATAGTATGTTCCAGGGGGTTATTTTTAGTGTTGTTATAATAAAAAACAATGTCTTTTAAACTAAAGATGAGAATAAAACATATGAGAACTTAGGTCAGACCAAAATTGCTTGGATAAAGGACAATAAAAAAAACAAACAAACAAAAAAAAACAGATGTACTAGGGTCTCCTCTGCTTGTTTGCAAAAAGAACATGAGCAGTCAGTTCAAATATTTAACAGGATATATTTTATGTCAAATTTTAAAATGTGTTTCCTTTGCTTTATTAGAAATACAGTATCTCCCAGGTAAAATCCAGGATCTTTTCCAGTCTATATCATCAACCAAGGACCTGCAGTAGAACTTTCCTCTTGAAGAAATTTTCTTTTTAAATAGAAAAAAATTGTGCACATGCCTATTATTACATTTCTTGTCTAACAGATCAACGCCTTCCAAAAGCAAAGTAGACTGAGTTACTGAACTGAACTCCTCGGGTTAAATAAAGAATGACTTTTAACAATGAGAATTAATCCAGGTGAAGTTGCTTTAACCACTTTATTAAATTCTTTTGGAGGAATCAGGAAACTATGGTAAATTGCTCATAAGAGAAAATATTTCCTGAGTCATCAAATAAACAAAGGATACAATAAAAAAATTTGTGAAACCTCCTGGGGAAAATATAAAATAAAATAAAATAAATTATTTTATACATTTTATAAAATAAACATTTATTTCTGATGGTAATATCTCTGTTATTCCATAAAAATGTTCTATGGGGTGAAAAACTGTGAACGTAACAAAGCAATAGGTAGCTTAGGGTAAATAATTACATTTTAAAAGGAAGGAAAGGTTACCAATTTTATCAAAAATATAGTTAGGGATAAAATACTAGATGGATTTAGGATCAGCTAGACATCTTTTAAGCCAATTAATTTTAAAAATGTTTATTGTGTCAGAAAAAAATAAAATAAAAAATAAATAAAAAATCAATACCCCCATCTGCGAAAAGCACTTCCTTTTTTAATTTATGAGGTTTATTTTTCCAAATAAATTTTAAGAAAATATTATTAATTTCCTTGATATAGTCCAAAAAGCTGAAAGATAAGCATTGCCATGCACTTTGAAATCCAAACTCAGTGTTTGGAGAAAGAATTTATTATTATTTCTTTAGAAATAACTTTCCCACTTGGGTTTGGCCTTCATAAAATATATATTTGTTTCTTCTTGAATAATTACTAACCATAGTTATTAATCAAGTTATTGCAGTTTTATTCAACTGCTTACACACAAAATATTTACTTGTTACATTTTCTGAAACCTGACACTCAAACACCAGAATCGCACACCAAATTTGCAAAACCATACACTGATTTTCAGACTTTGACTCAGTTTTCACTTACACTTTTTTTTTTCACCAAGCCTGCATTTATTTGATACAAAGTACAGCAAAAGCGGTAATATTGTGAAATGTTTTTTCTATTTAAAAAAAAAACTGATTTCAATTTGAATATATTTTAAAATGTAACCTATTTCTGTGAACAAAGCTAAATTTTCAGCATCATTTCTCCAGTCTTCAGTGTCACACGATCCTTCAGAAATCATTCTAATATACTGCTCAAAAAACATTTCTGATTATTACTATTATTATCAATATTTAAAACAACTGAGTAAATGTTTTTTCAGGATTCTTTTAAGGATAGAAAGATTCAAAGATTCAAAACATTTATCTAAAATCAAAAGCTTTTGCAATATTATAAACTACTAATTACAGAAATGAATCCTTTTATTTACCACATTTTTTTTTTATTTGAATAGATTTTATAGTGTCATTTCATCAACGCTAATCTAAAGGAATGATGACAGCATTTATAATGTTACTAAATGCTTTCTAAGATTTCTATTTCAGTTAAATGCTGTACTTCTGCAATGTCTACTCATCACAGAAACCTGAAAAAAAATAAAAAAAAAATAAAAAAGCAGCAAATCTGAATATTATAATTATTTCTGAAGGTTCATTTGACTGGAGTAATGATGCTAAAAATTCAGCTTTAATTAAATTACACTATAAAATATATTCAAATAAAAAACTTTATTTTAAATAGTAAAAATATTTCACAATATTGCTGTATGTTGGATTAAATAAATGCAGGCTTGGTAAGCAGAAGAGAATATAAGAACATTAAGAAGAGATATATATGAACAATAATAAATGTATGATAAAAATGATCATATGATGTACAAAATTATTTATTCAGAAACATTAAAATCAATGTTCAAGTGAAAAAACTGAATTGTAATACTTGTTTTACTAATATTTGTGTGTGTGTGTGTGTGTGTGTATATATATATATTTTTTTTTTAATTTACATTATTTGTGCATATACATGGTCTTTAATAAGTTAAATTGGCTTGACAAAAACAGGTATGATAAAAAATCTGACATATAGACAAAACATTTTTATCATAAAATTTATTATTTAATTATTTTTTATCAGTTACTCATTTATCACATTGATTTCAATAGGATTATCTTGTAGCATAATGATGTAAAAAATGCAAAGAGTGAGAAAATATGTCCCATTCATTGTAATTTACAACATGAAGTGCATTAAACATTTTATTACAACAAGGTTTCCCAAACTAGGGTTCGAACAGGAGCTGCAGAGGGTTTGTGGGTTTAATGAAAAGCTAACAATTAATTAAATCATAAAAAAAAATACAATTAAAATAAATCATTTTAAAACAAAGTCATTTTCTCTTTACTTGGTGGTCATAGGGCAGCTCATACAAGACCAAGTCCATCTTAATGAATGGGGGAGTCCTGAAAACTCAAAAACTGCTCGCTGAACTCACAATTAAATTAAATATCAAATCAGCAACAAAAATCTGAAATTAATTGGCCTATGAATGTTGTTTCTTATGCTCAAATAGTGTTTAAAAGGCTTATTTTTAATAACGTACTCATGCCTTGGTCTATCCTCAGGTTTCTCTGGGAAATGTGTCTCTTTTATTTATAAGGTGGGGCTATTCCTCCATATTTTGCGTGTTGCAGTTTCTCTTATTCATAAATATAGGAGTGAACCGTCATTGTGTTTCATTAGTGTTTTAAAATAACTATTAAAATAAAACACTTACTAAAAAAGATAAAATATTGTTATTTACCTGCATGCCATTAATCTGTGACCATTAATCAACATCAAAGAAACTGTGAACATGCAAATGTGAAACTTTATTTTTGAAATATTTCTTAAAGTAAATATATTTGGTGAATAAGGTTTAGATGACAAAACGTTTATGAATGCCTGCATTGCATGTAAATAAGAAATAACGTTGATTTTAATGAGTATGAAAGACAAAACCCTTCCAAAGGCACAATAATACATGGATAAAAAAACTAGCGAGTGATAATTGAAATAAAAATGAATGTGTTCATCAGCAGCTGATGCAATGTTGAAACCCTTTTGCAAATCCAGTGGTCAAATGCTGTGTCTAATAATTAATAATGACTAGTCTATGTGTGAATGTCCACTAAACTGGACTTTCTGAATGTATATAATCGGTAGACTATTTTAGAAAGGAAAATTTTAAAATGAAAATGGGAGATTATGGGGGAATCAATGAATTCTGAATAATTTATTGCTATTGTGTGAATAATATGTAATCATGTAATCCATAAAAAAGTACAAGTATTTTAAAATGTAACTTACCCTAATTACAAGTACTTCATTTGTGGAATCTGATTTCGTAATCCACATTACATCTAATCACTTACTACCCAGCTCTGCTAATGACTTCTCTTTAATACAGATGCCAAATCATGAATATAGAAAAAAACAGTTATATCCGATGTATTTTCCAAGTATCTAAATAAGAAACATCCTCAGTCCCAGAAGAAATCTAAAATACTGTGTGGATGAAGCCCAACACTGTTAGATTAAATCTGGGCCATGTTTCAAAAAAACAGTTTACAGATAGATTTCACTGGACAAGTTCACAGGGCTACAAAATGCAGAATAAAAGTTTTTCTCGAAGTATACAACAAATAGGCGTTTCCCAATTATTGGGCGTTTTCAAACCGGTCTAGGCATTTTCCAACTATCCAATAAAGATCGTACAGAAGCCCGTAATGCGTTATTATTATTATTTCTCGTTTTTTTTTCTTAATTTTTACTATTATGTCGATATCGCGACAACATTCATGTCAAAAAAATAAAATGTGTGTATAAAATGGCTACAATACCTATTTTCTTTTTTTTTTTTTTTTAAAGTGTTACATTAAAGAGATCTTTAATATGGAATTCTTTCATAAACCAAATTTCCTGTTCTTATAAGATACAGCTCTTGTATATAATAATAATAATAATAATAATAATAACAATAATAATAATAATAATAATAATAATGAATTTACAAAAATCCATTTACATCCATATAGGTGATCTCTCTCCTCATTTTCACCGCTTTCTCGCTTTATCACTCATATCTGATGGGAAAAGGTATTCAAGTATTAGGAATCGCCCACTCCAGATTTAGCAAACCAGGCACAGAGGTTGAAAAACGCCCCAAAATTGAGGAACGCCTTTTGCTGCTCTGCAGAGACCTCAGTCTCAAGTTTTTGGCTGGATTTTCAGGAAGTGGATGTGGTTTGGGAGCCTGGGGTTTTTCCTGTGTTTTGTAAAGCTATTTGACAGACAGAAGCAGGCAGAAAAATGGAAATTGTGATAAATGTGGGTTAGCGGAAACTGTACAACATATACTTTTAAAATGTGAGGCTTATGAAAGAGAACGTTTCTGAACTTTCTATCCATTGTGCGCTCCACACTCCAGTCTATATGGCGGGGATACACCACTGAGTTGGTTGCAACCGCCATTAAATCCGGGAAGAAGAAGTAGAAGAAGCCGGCAGAATTCCCAGATTCAGCAAGAGACATGACAGAGGACCCGGACACCGGTGCGTCTGTTCAATGCAGTTATGCCGTTTTTTTTTATAGTAAACCTATAAATGATCGCTGTGAAACATTCGGCTGATTTTACTATCATTAGTGGAGAGCAGGGTCGAAAGTAAGGCAGGGCGAAGGATAGTTTGTGGTTTGATATTCAGTTTTCTTTTGGCTATAACTACACAGTGCGCTGTCATAGACATGAAAATAAAACTCAATGTCGTTCTCCATGATTTGTGAATTCAGGTGATGGTGTCCTCCTGGCCAAAAAAAAAAAAAAAATAAATAACAAAAAAAAAAAAAAAAAAAAAAAAAATATATATATATATATATATTACAAATGCTACTTTTAATTTGATAATGCCTATAGCTCCAAAAGTTGGTCACTTAGAAAACTGAAACTGGTGTCATTTTCACCAGCTTGATTTGTGATTTTTTTTTTGTTCACAGCTCTTGTCCGTAAACCCATTGGTAAATCCACCAGGAAGGAATGTGAAAGATAGGCGTTTTTCATGTTTAATCTATATTACCAATAAACACGCAGACAGCTCAAATACAAAAACATTATTTTTAGGTCAAACATCACTATTCTGATCTGTAAAAGCTTTCACAGTTAAGTATGGATTTGAGTTTTCACAGATCAGAATAGTGATGTTTGACCTAAAAATAATGTTTTTGTATTTGAGCTGTCTGCGTGTTTATTGGTAATATAGATTAAACATGAAAAACGCCTATCTTTCACATTCCTTCCTGGTGGACTTACCAATGGGTTTACGGACAAGAGCTGTGAACAAAATTCACAAATCAAGCTGGTGAAAATGACACCAGTTTCAGTTTTCTAAGTGACCAACTTTTGGAGCTATAGGCATTATAAAATTAAAAGTAGCATTTAAAAAAAATAAAAAATTCGGCCAGGAGGACACCATCACCTGAATTCACAAATCATGGAGAACGACATTGAGTTTTATTTTCATGTCTATGACAGCGCACTGTGTAGTTATAGCCAAAAGAAAACTGAATATCAAACCGCAAACTATCTTTACTGTGGTAAGTAACAAAGTGATTTTCTCAGAGCCCTGACTACATTTGTTTCCAAGCTATGACTGTGAATTCAGCACGCAACCCTTGACTGAGCTGAGAAATATCTTGTGATTTCGTTATTGATTCCCGCGGTCGGGTTTAAATGAATGCAACACTTGTTACTTTTGTCTCCTTACAGTGACAACAAGTGTTTCTTTTGTGCCGCTGCATGCTAATTTGGACTTTCTGTGTCTTGCATCTTTTATTAAAACATGTTTATGTTGTTTTATAACAAAGGAATAGCTTAAGACAGACAGAGACAAAGGTCTGATTCAGCCAGATGTTCATGAGAGGTTCTGGACATAGGCTTATTTGTCATGAACAGTGTTGGGGAAAGTTACTTTTAAAAGTAGCCTAATGCATTACAATATTGCGTTACTCCCTTAAAAAAGTAATTACGTTACTTTTTATGGAAAGTAATGTGTTACATTACTTTTGTGTTACTTTTTAAATCTGGGCAGGGCTTGCTTGTTTTAATATAAAAACGTTTGATTTTTATCAAATGTAAAAGCCCTTTCACACCAAATGAAATGAAGTGAATAAACCTAAGGCTGAAGGAAAATTAAACTGACGTCTGTACAGTAGAACTGTAGGAAAAGAAAGTTCAACACTCTTCAGCAATGAGAAAAAAAAGCACAAATGTTAGTTCATCTAAGTTTTGCTTATTAGTGCACTGCAAAAAATGTTTTTCTTACTTAGATTTGTTGTCTTGTTTTCAGCAAAAATATATCTCTGTTTCAACATTATCTTTTTAAATTATGTTTTTCTGAAAAATGGTACTTTCATCCCGCTCTCTCCTACGTATTTCAGCAGCAAGTGCGAGAGGTTGTCATGGCAACCGGATACAACATACGCAAATTGCGTATGTTTTAAAATATAAACATCATGTTCACACGATCTCAAAGTAGGCTTTTATTAAGCAAATGAAGAGTGAAAAGAACTTATAAGCAGTCCAGAGGCATTAGTAGGCTTGATTTGAGATATAAATTTACATTTATACATTTATGTATTTATTTACAAAATAACAATTTAAAACGTGTTAAAATAATGATGATATGCATATTTACTTTTATGTTGAAAATATTATTTAGGCTTATAAAAATGTATTTAGTATAGTCTTTGTTTCACTTTCATTTCACTCTTCATACACTAGCAGTCAAAAATTTGGACACACTCTCATTTAATGTTTTTTAAAGAAGTCTCTTCTGCTCATCAAGGCTGCATTTATTTGATCAAAAATACAGAAAAAAACTGTAATATTGCAAAATGTTATTACATCATAAAATAATGGTTTTTATTTTAATATACTTTACAATATAATTTATTCCTGTGATGCAAAGCTGAATTTTCATCAGCTGTTACTCCAGTCTTAAGTGATCCTTCAGAAATCATTCTAATATACTGATTTATTATTAGAGTTAGCAATGTTCTTTGATTCTTTGATGAATAACAAGTTTAAAAGAACAGCATTTATTCCAAATATAAATCTGTTCTAACAATGTAAATCTATGCCATCACTTTATTAATTTAACACATCAATAAATGAATAAAAAGTGAATAAAAGTAAAAAAAAAGAATAAAAATGTACTGACCCCAAACGTTTGAACAGTAGTGTATATTGTTAGAAAACCTTTCTATTTTAAATAAATAGTGTTCTTTTTTTAACCTTTTATTGATTAAAAAAAAAAAAGAAGAAAAAAGTATCACAGGTTCTAAAAAAAAAAATATTAAGCAGCGCAATGGACTACTTGCACAATTACTTCCGCGTTCTACCTGATACGGCTCAGTAGTTTCCGGTTAGCATTCAGCGCACCTACAGGTCCTTCTCAAAAAATTAGCATATTGTGATAAAGTTCTTTATTTTCTGTAATGTACTGATAAACATTAGACTTTCATATATTTTAGATTCATTACACACAACTGAAGTAGTTCAAGCCTTTTTTTTGTTTTAATATTGATGATTTTGGCATACAGCTCATGAAAACCCAAAATTCCTATCTCAAAAAATTAGCATATCATGAAAAGGTTCTCTAAACGAGCTATTAACCTAATCATCTGAATCAACTAATTAACTCTAAACACCTGCAAAAGATTCCTGAGGCTTTTAAAAACTCCCAGCCTGGTTCATTACTCAAAACCGCAATCATGGGTAAGACTGCCGACCCGACTGCTGTCCAGAAGGCCATCATTGACACCCTCAAGCAGGAGGTCTGTGGGAGGGAAAAAGTGTGGCAGAAAACGCTGCACAACGAGAAGAGGTGACCGGACCCTGAGGAAGATTGTGGAGAAGGACCGATTCCAGACCTTGGGGGACCTGCGGAAGCAGCGGACTGAGTCTGGAGTAGAAACATCCAGAGCCACCGTGTACAGGCGTGTGCAGGAAATGGGCTACAGGTGCCGCATTCCCCAGGTCAAGCCACTTTTGAACCAGAAACGGCGGCAGAAGCGCCTGACCTGGGCTACAGAGAAGCAGCACTGGACTGTTGCTCAGTGGTCCAAAGTACTTTTTTCGGATGAAAGCAAATTTTGCACGTCATTCGGAAATCAAGGTGCCAGAGTCTGGAGGAAGACTGGGGAGAGGGAAATGCCAAAATGCCTGAAGTCCAGTGTCAAGTACCCACAGTCAGTGATGGTCTGGGGTGCCATGTCAGCTGCTGGTGTTGGTCCACTGTGTTTTATCAAGGGCAGGGTCAATGCAGCTAGCTATCAGGAGATTTTGGAGCACTTCATGCTTCCATCTGCTGAAAAGCTTTATGGAGATGAAGATTTCATTTTTCAGCACGACCTGGCACCTGCTCACAGTGCCAAAACCACTGGTAAATGGTTTACTGACCATGGTATTACTGTGCTCAATTGGCCTGCCAACTCTCCTGACCTGAACCCCATAGAGAATCTGTGGGATATTGTGAAGAGAAAGTTGAGAGAAGCAAGACCCAACACTCTGGATGAGCTTAAGGCCGCTATCGAAGCATCCTGGGCCTCCATAACACCTCAGCAGTGCCACAGGCTGATTGCCTCCATGCATTCAGAAATCATTCTAATGTATTGATTTATTATTAGAGTTATCAATGTTGGAAACAGTTGTGCTGAAAAATGTATAGATTTTTTTAAGATTCTTTGATGAATAACAAGTTTAAAAGAACAGCATTTATTCAAAATATAAATATTTTCTAACAATGTAAATCGATGCTATCACTTTATTAATTTAACACATCAATAAATGAATAAAAAGTGAATAAAAGTAAAAGAAAGAATAAAAATGTACTGACCCCAAACATTTGAACAGTAGTGTATATTGTTAGAAAACCTTTCTGTTTTAATTTTTTTAACCTGTAATTGATAAAAAAAAATGCTGAAATGTGTCCAAACTTTTGACTGCTAGTGTACATTTTTAAAAAGCAAACAATGAAGAAACACCCAAACTAAAAACAGCATTATTATGTCTTTTATCATCTTGTATTGATGGATCTTTTATATTATATAGGTTTACAGATCTACTAAAAGTTCTCAATTGATCATGTCTGCTGTCAGCAAAACAAACTAAAATTCACTTCTAACTTGTGGTGTCATTACATTTGGTCTACTTTTAAACATAAAGAAATGTTGAAAGTTTTCAGAATACATAACAAACATAATTTTCATCTTATTTAGGTGACTGGAAACAGTTTGTGCAGATTAAAAATATACGTTCAGACCCCGTCCCTATTACTCATGGTGTACCTCAGGGGTCAGTGTTGGGTCCACTTTTATTTATTATTTATATTCTACCTCTTGGTTGTATTTTTCATTCCTATGGCATAAATTTTCATTTTTACGCCGATGATACTCAAGTCTATATTGCTATAAAACCTAATGTTTCTCAGCCACCTCCCAACCTTACTAAATGTTTGCAGGACATTAACATTTGGATGACTAATAATTGTTTTTAAGTTAAATACTAATAAAACAGAGGCTCTCCTCATTGGTTCTAAGTCTATTTTAATGAAAACTCAATCTTTTAGTTTGTCTATAGATAATTGCCCAGTATATTTTTCTACCCAGGTGAAGAGTCTCGGGGTTATATTGGATGGTTTGCTTTCGTTTAGTTCTCATATTAGTAATATTTCACGTTCTGCATTTTTTCAGTTACGTAGTATTGCTAGACTTCGCCCCTCGCTTTCTCAACACAGTACTGAAGTGCTCATTCATGCACTAGTTACATCTAGAATTGATTACTGCAATTCTCTTTTATTTGGTATTCCCGAAAAACAACTTCATCGATTACAGTTAATTCAGAATACAGCAGCTAGAATAGTTACTCGTACATGTATTTCTGACCATATAACTCCAATCCTTTTTCAGTTGCACTGGCTTCCTGTTCATTATCGTGTACACTATAAAATTTTACTTCTTACATACAAAGCTCTTCATAATTTGGCACCTCATTATCTTTCAGATCTCCTTCACTTGTACACTCCTCTGCACTGTTTGAGATCATCTTTTGCAGACTTATTGTCTGTTCCATACTTCAAGTTGAGTTCCTTTGGTGGTAGGGCCTTTAGCTGTGCAGCGCCGAAGCTATGGAACTCTTTACCTTTGCACATTCGCCAGCTGGACTCAATTTCCCAATTTAAAGCACAGATAAAAACGTATTTGTTTAGAATAGCTTTTAATGATATGCTTGTGTAATTGTGCTGTTTACAATGTTTGCATTTTTTATGTCTTTGTTTTATACTGTACGGTGTCCTTGAGTGTCCTGAAAGGCGCCTTTAAATAAAAGGTATTATTATAATATATGCAGAATAGTCCTTTATTGTCCTACATGAGCTAACATTGTGTTGTTTGTGTGTCCTAAGATGCAGCATCAGACTACAATGCTTACTCTGATTACTATGACCAAGTCAGCAATTATACATCCCCATGCAGCGATGGCAGCACCAAGGCCTTCAGTGGGGTTTTCTTCCCCATCCTCTACAGCGCAGTTTTCATTGTGGGTTTGATTGGAAACGCTCTGGTCCTGTGGGTCCTGATCAGAAAGCGTCACAGATCCAGTCTGACGGACGTGTGTCTCCTGAATCTCGCTCTCTGCGATCTGCTGTTTGTGGCGTCGCTCCCTTTCTGGGCTCACGGTGCGGCGCAGGAGTGGGTTTTCGGCTCATTGGTGTGTCGCACCGTAAGCGGTCTGGTCGTGACGGCTCTCTACAGCAGCGTCTTCTTCATGGTCCTCATGACACTGGATCGCTACGTCATCGTCGTCTACGAACACAGCATCTGTTCCAGAAAATGCCCTGCAAAAATGACTCTGGCCTTATTCATATGGATGCTCAGTGTGTTTGCATCTCTCCCTAATATTGTTTTTGCCAAAGTAAATAATGAGATGAACATCGAAACATGCGGATCTGAATTTCCTGTAGGTACAGCCTGGATGACGGTTGCGTACATGAACGTCCTGAGCTTGATTCTTCCTCTGATTATTACGAGCGTTTGCTTTTGCCGGATCATCAGCAGTAAATCTGAAGAAAATCAAAGCATCGTCAGACTCCTCATAGCTGTGCTGGTCGTGTATTTCCTCTTCTGGACTCCATTCAACATCGTCAAGTTCCTCAAGTTCCTGCAGACCAAGGGCTATATGCTTTCATGCGAGTGGCATATCAGTCTGAGTCTGGCCATGCTGTGGGTGGAAGCGATCGCATTAAGCCACTGCTGCCTCAATCCCATCATCTACATCTGTGCAGGACACAAGTTCAGAAGAGAAGTCCTTACAGCCCTAAAAGAGTTTCCTTCATGCTTCAGCGAGTCCACAACCCGCTCTCCACAGTCCCCTGAATACTCCTCCACACTGATCGCATAGAGCATTTTAATCTCACTATTTTAGCAATTAATATATACTGTAAAAACTATTTGTTGAGTTAACTTAAAATAATTTGTTATCCAGCTACCTTCAAATTTTAAGTTCAGTCAAATCAAAGAAGCTTAGTTAACTTGAAATGTTAACCCCTTTATTGTCACCGTCCCACTGTGGAATGCCTGAGTTTACTTCACCATTTTACAAATAATCATGACAAACTATATATTGTTGGAAAGGTCTAAGACTCCTAAATAGATATTTTACCATTATTTTGTGTTACATATTTTGTAGGAAAACTAATAGATTAAAAAAATTAGAAAATCTAGAGAGAGAGTTCTGACCTTAGGGAAAAAGACAACAAAGAAAGTATTTTTTGTGCCAATCATGCTTTAGAAATCATAAGAAATTATATAGCACTTGAAAACTTAAAATCTCAAAATTCATCCTTTGAAAACCATTTTAAAATCAGACATTGCACTATGATGGAACATGCACATCAAAATCATATCACATAAAAAGTTAAAATACTGTATTTTTGTGTCTATGTTCAAAAAGGGAAGTGACAGTTAAAGGGTTAAGTTGTACTAAGTGACAATATTTGATATTTGAGTTGATTCGATTATAAACTTAAAAATATTTTTAAAAAATATTTTAAGTTGACTCAACAAATTGTGTGTTTTATTTCCTGTGAAGAGGAATAAACACTCGCTGTTATATTACCTCAAAACTATTAGTGGTTTTAAAAATCCTTGAGGTGGATTTCCATGAAATAGAAAGGGAATAGAGAAGTGTCTGACCGTCAGAGTATTATCCAAATGTGAAGTTTATGGACATTTCTTTAACAATACTCCCATTTTCTGAGAGAATTCATTTTTTAAAGTCTCTTACTCAAAGTCTTTTATTGTGCTATTTTCAGTATTCATAGGTTTCCTTAAGAGAAAGTGTTTGAGGTTAATCATCGTTTAGACGCTGCTAATGGAAACATGGTTGATTCGTTATACTTCATCATACTGACAAAGAGGAAGAATTGTGGGCAACATCTGACTGCTGTGGTTCTGTTTGAGAGTTTCTGTTTGATGACATTACATCAGACCAAAGAATGAGTGTGGGATCATCAACAACTCTCTCATGTGTCTATCACTGCCACAAAATGAGGATTGTTTGGACAAATAAGAATAAGTACAATAAGATTATTTCAAAAGCAATTCAAAATATAGCTGCAAGCAGCGATTACCGAGGTTCAAGCGCTTAAGGCATTTAACCACATAAGGAAAAAGACATTGGGTTAACATGGCTGTAACAACCTAAATCAAAAAATTTTGGCCAAATCCAGGTATTTTACCACGGAAATATGATTTGTAACTTTTAATGAATGTTGCCAACTATGGTCAAATGTCCATAAAATGAATCATGCTTTTTTATAATCATCTGTCACATATGCTTATGCTTTTGGGTATATTTAATGCACAATTTAATGAACAATTTGATTGACAGCAGTGGACCTAAAGGCAAAGTTGTGAGATTTATCATATTAAATAATTGTCTAGTGTTTGTGTGAATATATGAACAATTTGAGGTCATTCACTATTGATATATTGTGTTTTTGAAACTGTTATAGCACCACCTATGATACCATCCTAATTAAACTTTGCACGTTTGTTAATAATCATCTGACACATGTTCTCACTGAGCTTTGTGAAGTTTGGAGTTTTTGTTCAGGGTTTATAGGCTTTTAGGTATATTTGGGCCCTTTCTAAATGACCCCTTTATATCTACCCAAATGACAAAAAACATTTTTTTGATAATTCTCGATCTAGACAGTCCAGAAAATTGTGCTGCCTATAGGACTAGAACCTAGGACTAATTCACAAACATGTTTTCAGCATAACTGAGAATATTTAATGAACGATTTGATTGACAGCAGTGGTTCTTGGGGAAAAGTTGTTCAGAAAAAGAAGATCTATCATATGATATAAAGGTCTAGTGTTTGTGTGAATATATGAACAATTTGAGGTCATTCACTATTGAAATATTGTTTTTGAAACTGTTAATTTATGTCAAGAAACCTTGCACAAAGCGGTAATTCAAACTGTTCCAGTCACCCTTAATTCACTCAATTGAGTGAATGCTCTTGACACATATATACATCCATCAAATACTTTAGCTAAAATCCCAGCCTCAGCCCAATCAGAAGAACCAGTACTTACATAGAAACCTATACATTGGAGCCTGATAAAAATGCAATTTTGAAAGAAAGATGTCAGATGGATATAGAGGCTTTTGCATCTGAACTCTTCATTCATATATATATATATATATTTGCATTTAAGGGGAAAGAACTGGAATGGTATGATTAAGTTTAAGTCTATGATAAATGAATAAAGAGACTAGAAAGGAATATCAGGCAATAAACTTTAATGAGGTTTGATCGTAGAACTCATCATTATTTCATCCTGCAGCTGTGATTCTCATCTGAAAGCACAGAGAGATGCAGACAATAATCTAAGTAGCCTGTCAAATATTAAAAGGCAGTCAGAATGAACAGAACTAAACCCTCTGAGAGAAACACATATCGTTTTCAACATCAACAGCAGAAACAAGTCCATTCAAGTGATCACTTCATATACAGCTACTACTTCAAAAGATGTCAGCAGTTACTACAGATGTTGTTTACCCATAAATTGACTAATGACTCAAAATCATTCTCTTTAATTCAATGCTACAAAATGCAGAAGACGTGATTTCAGATATATCTGACTAAACCCAGATAAATCACTTTCAGCTTCACCTTGTTCTCCGTTTTAGTTACTTTTTTAAAAAATGAAATATTCTGTCATTTTTTTCAGTAGATTTCCTCTGAAACTTTACTCTTTAGGTTCAGTATAATATTTGCATATTTGTGTTGATGGTGTGTATGGGTGATTCTTAGACTATGGGCACTTTTATGTTCTTTGATCATAATTTTAAAAATACATATCATTTTGGACAAATTCCTCTTTCTTTGTCAAACTAACAATAAAACCACCTTAAAAAAATTACTACCTTTCTATTATGATTTTTTCATACTTTTTAACCTCGCACACCCAGACTTTTAAACTTGAACACTTTAAACAATGAAAATACAGTTTAAAAATATGACTTATCTGGTAACTATTAATGTACCTGAATTAAGCACTAGTGAAAGAATTAAAATACATTATAGTATTTAATGTGAGACCACAATCAATATTACTTTTTATACAAAATATAGCTGTCGCACAGTATTGGTGTCATTTCCACCACAACACTGAAATGTCCCTTTAAAAGGTTTGTGTGAAGATTGTTTCGGTGGTTTCTGTGGGAATGTTTAGTGTCATCAGAGCACATGCTGGACATAGAGGGAATTTACATTTACATCAACAACAAATGAAGAAAAATCAAGGTAAATATCGCTTGATCAGTTCATATATTTATTTTACATCATTTCCAAACATGCTGTACCTTAAAGGGTGTTTTTAAAAAGTTTAACATTTTAAGTCAAATAAGAATATTTTGCATATATGAAAAGCTAAGTATTAATTAAAGCTAATTAGTGAAGTGAATCTTCCATTTGTTCACCAAAAACTACAGAAATGTCATTTCCACCACACTGCCCTCTGTGGTGGAAATTACATTTTTAGTTACAAAGTACATTGAATTTTAATATTTCACACTCATTTCCTGTAATAAATCTATTTTACACTAGGTACAAAAAAAATTAGTTCCTCTAAGCACCTTTTTGACAAAAATGTCCTCATTGAAACTCATTAAAACTGCGATTTTTAATCCTAGGGCCATTTAACTATAAAATGGCCCTATAACCTTGCTAAGACTGTACTGATTGTGATCTCAGCCAACCCCGCGCTTCATCACAACTTCTCTATACAGCTAAATTCATCAACCATAACTTCCTCTAGGACAGCCAGGAATCTTGGAGTTGTGATGGACAACCAGTTAACCTTCACAGACCATATTGCTGCTACAGCTCGATCCTGCAGATTTGCCTTGTACAACATTAGGAAGATCAGATCCTTCCTATCAGAGCAGGCTACACAACTTCTTGTCCAAGCTCTTGTCCTCTCCAGACTGGACTATTGTAATGCACTCTTGGCAGGCCTTCCTGCATGCACTTCCAAGCCTTTGCAGATGATTCAGAATGCAGCAGCAAGAGTGGTCTTTAATGAGCCGAAGAAAGCCCATGTCACACCTCTCTTCATCAGACTGCATTGGCTGCCAGTAGCTGCTCGCATCAAATTCAAGGTACTGGTGCTCGCCTACAAGACAACCACTGGTATTGCACCAGAATACCTAAACTGTCTAATCCAACCTTATGTCCCTTCCAGAAGCTTGCGTTCTGCAAATGAACGACGCCTTGTGGTGCCATCCCAAAGAGGCTCAAAATCACTTTCACGTACCTTTTTGTGGACTGTTCCCAGCTGGTGGAATGACCTACCCATCCCAATTCGATCAGCTGAGTCATTGGCCATCTTCAAAAAACGTCTGAAAACCCATCTTTTTCGGCAGAACTTGACCAATTGACACTAGCTCTTTCCTACTCTTTTCAGTTTTCTATATTTATATTTAAAAAAAAAAAAAAAAAAAAAAAAAAAACCCCTTGCAAGACTTATCGTGTTTATCTAACTGAAATTTGCCACAGCACTTATACACTGTCGCTCTCTTGTTGCTCTGATTGCTTCTATTGTAAGTCGCTTTGGATAAAAGCGTCTGCTAAATGACTAAATGTAAATGTAAATGTAAATAAAATGCAATATTTGTTAATAGGCTTTTATTCTGTTGACAAGGCTTCAAAAATTAGTTTTGACTACTTTTTGCACTTTAGTTTGGCATATAAAGCAAACTACTTGCTTTATTCCTGTTTTCTGCAAAACAAAATTTTTTGAGATATAGCCCTCAAATTTGGAACACAACTTGTTTAGATTTATGGCTTTGATTTTCTTTCAATTTCTGAGTTGTTTCATTTAAAATGTTTTATAAAAAATAGATTTTATATTTAAAAAATGATAAATCATTCCCATAAACTTAAACCTCTCTAACTTTTTTGGTTTAAATTTTTTTTTATTGCTTTTTAACTTTAACAATAATCTGCCAAGGGTCTTCTTTAAAATGAGACTGCACTTGAGTCTGTTCTCCCAAGATTAAATTTTTATGACAGTTTTTTTGACATGGACACTTGTGTCCTCTGTGAACCTCTGTGTATCTTTTTTTTAAATTGATGCACAAGGGTTAATGACTTTGTAAGAATTTTTCTAATAAATATCTCTACTGTTTCCCTACAGTCGTGTTAATGTATTGTCATTTCCATCACCACACACATTTTTTAAAAATATAAGTCTCATATAAGTCTTTAAAAATATAAGTTCTCATCACACATTAAAAATGTATCTACAGTTGATGAGATCACGCTCTACTTAATATAAAAATCAAATAATTTATTATCTAATAAGCTCTTTCCCAAACCAATATTTAATCTGAGAGTGTGACAGGTGTACAGTTCAGCATTTGGTCCTTAGGGCAGATCATTTCTCTCACTGACAAATGTATATTGTACATTGTGGAAAAACTGGTAAAACTAGTTACAAAAACAACCTTAGACAATTCTTGAGTGGCATAATTTATTCTATTTTTAAATAACAGCTGTATAAAATAGTAAAATATTAACAATTTCTCTTGTACTCTAAGTTTGTCCTCTTACAGACCTTAAAACTAGACACATTATTTAAACTTATGAGACTGTGTTACATGATTTTTGATCGTTTTTTTTTATTCAACTTCACAAAGCTAAAAGTGCCCCTAGTTGAAGAAACATTCACTTGTGCATATAGTGAATTTGATGTGAAGCGCACCTGATTATTTTCTGTGTCCTGTGCAAATGTGTCTGTCGCTTCAGTGCTTCATTCACTGCTGTTCATGATGCTCCATGAGCTCAAAACATCAGCAGCATTAGGACATTTCAATGTCAATTCATTATGGTTATGATGGTCCAGCTAAAGTTTGCACAGATAATATTATAATAAGTTTTAGACAAATCAGATTTTTTTTTTGGAATGCGGGATCCACAAATGCACACGTGAATCCTTAAATGCACAAAACAAATCCACGGAAGAATGCACATAGCCTAAGTTACATAAATGTGCGTGAAACCGAATAAACAATTAAATAGCCTACCGGATCATTTGTATTAATCTTCTTTGTAGAGACGTCTGTCTCAAGAAAGTATATCATTTAGTTGAAATAGGTTTTTAAACTATTCGATGCCAGATCGATCTATACATAATGATTCACTGCTTCATCAAATAAAGACAGCTGTATAATATAAAATAAATTTATACTGTCTGCGTGAAGACAATTCATGAACGAAAAACCTGGCATTTTGTACAAAATGTGGTTTCTAATTTAAAACAGTTATTAATAGCTCATGTTTACCTGTTGGAATCCCTTTTGCAACCCGTCGATCTAAAGACGACAAGAAATCCTCGTAATTCAGTAGAGCGCAAGCTTCAAAGCCGACTTTCGTTCCACTCTGCTGCTCGCGCGCCTCCGCTTCGGTCACGCGCGTTCCAATTTCGAACGCGTCCATTGTGACGTCACAGAAAAAGGGCCAACGCACTCTGTCGTTTATCACTCTGGTTCTCACATATTCAGACGCAGGTCCTCGCATATATCCAGACTGTGATCTTCAAATATCCAGATCGTACTGCTCATATTTAGCCAATCTTTTTGATTCCACTTAAGGAGCAAATACAGCGAGACATGGCGGGTCACAGCACCCAAAACAGTTTAACAGCCCTTCTCTCTTGGAAGGCAGAACTTCGTAATTTGATATTGAATCCTCCAAGAGAGAAGCCTGGGCCTAAGCGGGTCACGTGGGCTGATCTGAGCGCCAGATGGCCCATTGAACCCGAACCCATACCCATAGGTGGACGGCCCAAAAGTAGTTTAAAACTCACAAAAAAGAATTATGAACATACGGATGAACATTACTGCAGCCTTCAATCAATCAAATCGAGGCCCCTTCCTTCGCCCTGGAGAGACGAAGTTAGAAACAGGTGGAAAACTACTGTAGATAAGAAAGCGGCTCCTGAAAGGGGAATGCGGTCTCGTTTGCGAGACATGCCGAATGACGCATGCAAAAGCGTGGAGAACGCTTTTCTGAAGTGGACTGAAAGCGAATGGGAGGAGCTGGCTGAGACCGGGACGTTCCTGGTGGATCCAGTCAAGGCTCGTGAGCCCGGCCGTGTGGGGTGGACCGACACACCCATGGTCCAGAGGCATTACACACCAACAAGAAAAAGAAACATCAAGGAGATATTCCAGACGACTATAAAAGAAGCACGTCAGCTTAGGGAAACTGCACTCGTTAAACCTGGAAATACACAAAGGACACGGTGTAAGAATTGGCTTAAGGAGAAAATCTTGGGCCGTCCCACACCCAAGAAGAGCTGCCTAAAGCAGACAAAACCAGAAAGTGGATCCGTAGATGATCCACAGACCACCGTGGAGCGCAGATACAGAAACATCCTTTATATACAGATACCTCCGAAAATACAACAGGAGAAAAATACAGGCACACTGCTCACCACCAGCTCTGAAAATTGAAATAACGTACAGATAATTAAGGTCAGACAAGAAAAAAAAAAAAGCCCATTTAAAAATGTGCAAGTAATGGGGGCAGATTCGGAAAAATGCCCCTTTAAAGATGCGCAGGAAATGGGGGCAGCCTGGGAAAAATGCCCCTTTAAAAACACACAAGAAATGGGGGCAGACTGGGAAAAAAGCCCATTTAAAGATGCGCAAGAACTGGGGGCAGATTGAAAAAAGGCCCTTTAAAGATGCACAAGAACTGGGGGCAGCCTGGGAAAAATGCCCCTTTAAAAATGTGCAAGAAATGGGGGCAGATTTGGAAAAAAGACCCTTTAAAATGTGCAAGAAATGGGGGCAGATTTGGAAAAAAGACCCTTTAAAATGTGCAAGAAATGGGGGCAGCCTGGGAAAAATGCCCCTTTAAAAATAGGCAAGAAATGGGGGCAAAATGGGAAAAAAAAAACCTTTAAAGATGCGCAAGAACTGAGGGCAGATTGAAAAAAGGCCCTTTAAAGATGCACAAGAACTGGGGGCAGCCTGGGAAAAATGCCCCCTTAAAAATGTGCAAGAAATGGGGGCAGATTTGGAAAAAAGGCCCTTTAAAGATGTGCAAGAAATAGGGGCAGACTGGGAAAAAGGTTTTTTAAAGATGCGCCAAAACTGGGGCAGACTGGGAAAAAAGCCCCTTAAAAAATGCGCAAGACATGGGGGCAGATTGGAAAAAAGCTCCTTTAAAAAAAATAAATAAATAAAAACAAATCAAAAATGTGTTTCTGTCTTTTTCCACACACACACACACACACACACAAAAACTCAGTGTTTGTAAATCTGGTCAGTTTTATTGCTGAAATCATGACAGCTGTGACACACGCCGCTTCAGGACGGCTCGTCGCTCACTCATATAAACTCATGCAGTTTCTAAAATGTCTCAAAATCACACTATTTTTAAAAAGATGATTTGGTTCCTTGAAAGGTTCAGTTTTTCCACACAGGTTGATGTTTTTGTGCCAACATTAGGGGTCATAATGTTCAAGCTGCCTGAAGAACGCCAAACGCCAAATTAATCGGACAGGAAACCGGTCGAAACGACCAATGCCACCATTTGGAACCAGTCCTGATGAAAACGAAGTGAAATGCTCTTACTGGATTCTTCCCACTGCTGATGTTGTTTGATCGTCACACTGTCCTGGAAAAACATCTTGCTACCTGAGCTACGCGAGTGGTTCGTCAAAACTCATTTTGATGTTGGGAAAAGCGGCGTTTCAGATCCTTCAGGATTGGTTTCAGTTCATGATCGAAATTTCCAGAGAGTTCCGAATCTCAAATCTACTTTAAATCGTGACAAAAAAAGTGCATATTGTTAAAGTGCATGCAGAATATGATTGTAGCTTCATCCGATGGATGTTTGGGCATTAAAATAAGAAGCGTTTTGAAAAGATTGATTTGCCGTCAGTGTGTTTTACCCTTTGCCGTCCCTCGTCGTGACTTCTGTGCACGTGTCCAACTGACCGACAAACTTATTCAATCATTAACATTAAAGGAAACCAACATCCTTCCATTAGGACTTACATGTAAGAAAAGTGCAGACTTATGCATTCAAATGTCTACAGTTAATCTGGTGGTTCCCATCGGAATCGAACCCACGAGCCTAGCGTTGCAAGCAGCACACTGCACCGACGAGCTACAGTCTATGAGCACAAGTGCAAAAGAGTGAAACATCCTGAAAAACACTAAGAGAATGGAGAGAAATTCACGCAGAGCGGCTGATTTACGATTCTAATAAACAGTGTGCAACATGTATTCAACTTAAAAATAACATGAATAAAACATGACCGACCTTCAGGACATTTGCTGACAAAAATGACCAAAAAAAAAGTAAGGCGGCAAATGACATGAAATTACTCTAGAAAAATGGTATAAAAATAAATTAAAACAATCATAATACACTCACAGAAAACACAAGAAAAACATATTAAATGAGAATAATGTAGTAAGAAATAAAACGCTTCATATAAACATGACTCTAGATTTCACAGTTTGCTGTAGATGCTGATGGGGAACGAAGCAGCGGCGGTGGATCCTGTAAACATGCGTCAAACAGCAGCACATCAGATCGCTGGGAATAAACCGTCGGAATAGTTTCCGCGTGGACCGTTGGTAAAAGCGTTGGCGCTTCACAAACGGATCCCGCTGCGTGCGAACGCAGTCGGCGCAATAGCAGCACGCTGGCAGGAAGTGCTCGAAAGTGCTGGACGTGTGCCGCTCGCAGCCTGAGAATCCGCTGATCTGAGGATGATGATGGAGCGATGTGATCGATGAGGGATCGGTGACGTCTGATCGCAGTCTCTCACCGCAGCCGCCGTTGTTCTGCGGGAGGATCTCAGACGTCTGGGAGCGTCCGGCTCGAGATGTGACCATCAGGCCATCAGCTACGGCCGGTGAAACCTGACAGACAAAGCAAAACACATGCTCAGTGATCAGGGCTCTATGCTTTTCTTTTTAGAAGTACTTGTGCTCCTAACTTAAAAAAATTAGGAGCACCATCTAATCAACAATAATAAAAAAAATCTGATGAAAAATTAGTTTTCTATTTAAAGATTTTCAGGGGCATTTTGATTTTACCTTTATAATGGCATTTTTTTTTATTAAACGTATGTAATCTTTTATGTTACATTTAAAAATATACATATTTATAATCTTTATATGTCTAACTAAAACAGCAGAATCAGAACAAGTAGAAAAGCATAAGTTACCCATCAAATTAAATCAGTATTATCTAAATTTATTTGTACTACACTGCAAAAAATGCTTTTCTTACTTTGATTTTTTGTCTTGTTTCCAGCCAAAATATCTATAAAATCTTAAATCAAGAAGGATTTTTTGGCAAGTCAAAATTATTGTCTTGTTTTCAGTAAAAATGTGTCAAAATTAAGTGAGTTTTTGCTTAAAACAAGCAAAATAATCTGGCAGTGGAGATGAGAACTAGATTATTTTGCTTACCCCATTGGCAGATTATTTAGTAATAATTAATATCCTAATGATTTTTGGCATAAAAATCTATCATTTTGACCCATACAATGTATTTTTGCCTATTGCTACAAATATACCCCAGTGACTTATTTTTTTTGCGGTCCAGGGTCACATATTCAGACTGGTTTTTGATTACTTTTAGATTACTTTAGAGTTTAGATCAACTTCATGAAGTGTACTGAACAGTAAATCATGCCAGAGTAAAAATAGAAATATTTAGTTCATATGAGACATCAGAGAACTGCAAGCATGTAAATGTGTCATTAAATTAATGATAAAAATTACTTGAACTATAAAAAGATTAAGACACATCAATACATTGTGAATAATTTACTGCCATTGTGTGAGTATGTACCCAACTAACAATTCTTGGTTGCCAGAACATTATTCTAATAATAATCTAATGTTATTTTAACATTCCCCTAACCCTTTACTCTGATATGATCACCTCACTGTACAAGTGGCATTTAAATGATCTGTATGGATGCCTAATCAGTGCTATAGTTTATCTATTATTTAATTAATCTAAATTATCTGAGCACATCAACCATCATATGTACATGGTTCCCACACCCACTTACTGTGTTGCCTTGTAAAAAATATTGTTATAGTTTTTCATGTGTCAAACACTTTTTTTTTGCATTCATTTTGGCCATACGACATAGATCTGATATTGGATTTATTGTAAATGCACATACCTAACGTAAATCAAGCAAGCTAGTTTGCATAGGCCAGAAAAAGTGTTGGCAAAATAACACATTAGTGGACCGGAGAGAATAATGTGAAAGTTTTTCCAGAAACCTTCTTGCACAAAATAAATTCAAGGACCTCTCTCTATGCATGTTCACTTTCAAAAAAAATTTTTTTTCTCAGATTCACAAGCTTTCAAGGATTTCAAGGACCCATGGGAACCCTGTATGTAAGATTAAATAAAATCAAACTTGTAATCTATGTAGGATTACAGAATACTCAGATTTGACATTTCTTCAGCAGCAAATACAAATGATGTCAAGACAATTTATGGTTTCTAAAATATAACATTTGTTCACGGATATATATATATATATATATATATATATATATATAAAATATTATATTATATATGACCCTGGACCACAAACCCAGTCATAAGTGTCAATTTTTCAAAAATGCAATTTATATATTATCTGAAAGCTTAATAAATAGGCTTTCCATTGATGCATGGTTTGTTAGGATCGGATAATATTTGGCTTAGATACACCTATTTGAAATCTGTAATCTGAGGGTGCCAAAAAAAAAAAAAAATTGAGAAAATTGCCTTTAAAGTTGTCCAAACTAAGTTCTAATGAATATTACTTATCAAAAATTAAGTTTCGATACATTTGTGGTTCGAAATTTACAAAAAATCTTAATAGAACATGATATTTACTTAACATCCTAATGATTTTTGGCATAAATTTTTTTTTTTTTTTTTTTGATAATTTTGACCCATACAATGTATTTTTGGCTATTGCTACAAATTTACCCCAGCGACTTAAGACTGGTTTTGTGCTCCAGGGTCACACACAATATATATATATATATATATATATATATATATATATTATAAGTGCATTCATCTCTTACTGCTGAAGTGGACAAAAACTTGATGTTATTAAAAAATAACTACCCTGCAATATTCTAGGAATGTTTTTTTATGGTTGCAAAACAAAAAAAAACAAAAAAAAAACAAATGGCAACCAAAAACTGAGTTAGGGAAATGTTCTGTTTGCTGGGTATTCAGAAAATCTATAAAAAGAACCCTAATCTGACTATAATCACCTACAAATACTTGGAGCATCGCTGATCAACCGCAGCATTGGGTCTGTATTCCTCCTGGACCACAAATACTGATACAAAACATCACTTGCTGTACAGACATTTCTGGAGCTTTTTTGTTATTTTATGATTTTGAATATGAAACTAAAACCACCACTAGGTGGCAGCAGGTCACTGTCTTAATGACCACTGAGTCACTGAGTCAAATCACTTCATTTGTTTAAAGGTGTTGGCTTGAATGGCTCATTGAATCATTCACTTAACCAGTTCACTCAAAATGCAAATTAATTCAATGAAAAGTACTTCTGCTGGCTTTTTATATCAGCGAAATAGATTGAAACAAAAAATAATGGGTTTTTAAATATATTACTTAAAGGGATAGTCTACCCAAAAATTAAAACTGGGACCAGAAACTGTTCAGTTATCAGTTTTGTGTTTAGCAGAATACAGAATCTCAAAGGTTTGGAACAACTGGACACAGAGTAAATGATGCATGAATTGTCATTTTTGGATGAACTACGCCTTTGAATGTTAAGTTACTTCTTTTACACAGTGCTGTAATATGCAGTCATATGAAGCTGCTGGTGTTGATGTGCTTCACCTGGTCAGATGCCGACTGGACTCATGCACCTCCATCTCATTGCTCTTGAAATCATTCAGCTCTTTCCTGATGGCAGCCTGCAGACACACACACATAATAACACACACGTCACTCCAGCTGCCTGAAGAGGCTCACAAATGCTGTTTCTGCACGCTTTAGTCCTGTTTAAATCCTCTCGTCTCGGCTGTCCCTTCATTTATATAATGGGGCTTCATTGTGTAACACAAGCTCAGTTTTGATCTGAAGCGGTGCACGTGTCGCTCAATGTGCTGCCCATAATTCACTGAACAATGATCACACCTGATATTCACACACCTCATTTAGACAATTCTCTTGATTTTGATATTATTATTCATTTTAATGTTGCATTCAACCTTTTTCCTTGTAACATGCAACACCCAGGATGTGTTTTTTTATTAACTTTAATATTAATGCAAACTTCCAACAGAATAAATCATATTATATTTACTTATATTTTTGCGATCGGTTTATAACAGATACCAATTTTTTTTTGCATGTTTATGTGCCTAATAACCGATATGCAGAACCAATATTTATTTACTGTTATAAAGTCAAAAAATGACTGAGTGAAGTCCATACTTCACTTTCAGCCATCTTCAAAAAAAAGTAGCTTTTTTTTTTTTTTTATTTAATCTTCATATTACAACAAGAAAAACATTTGATTCATAAAAACATCAGATGCAACACTAACAAGAACAATAAATGTAGAATGTCTAATGCTTTCAAACTGAGAAAAAGAACAGGAGTCATATCAACTTCATTTTAAACTACAATTTTAGTACATTTATCAGCTTTTTAATATAAAGAGTGAATAATATTCTCTGGGATGTTGGAATACAACAAACAAAACATTGTATTTCTTTGCATTTCTCAACTGGTTGTAATATTACAGTTGTATTTATTTAGCTGTGTATTATTGAAATAATGGTTATATAGTAAATGATCATATAATTTGGGGTGTTGTACATGTGAAACATGAAACTGAATCTTGTTAAAAGTCACTTTTGGTGGTCATACTAGAGCATTTCACGCATCAGTCATTCTTGCATGAAAATTGGTGTTTTTTTGTTTTTTTTTACATAAACTCTACTTTACCTCAAAAAAACTACATGAAAAATCGTTTATTTAACAGCCAACAAAAAAAGAGTAATAAATAAACATTTAAATGCATGTAAGGCAGTTTTTATTTTTATGATGTTTTAACTATATAATAGTTTATTTTTGAAATACAAATATTTATTTTTTTTCTAACTAACTATTGAGTTAATAATCACTGAGTGTCTTTCCTGAGGTAAATGTGATGTTATATGTGACCATGGACCACAAAACCAGTCATAATTGTAAATGTTTCGAAATTGAGTTGTATACATTATCTGTAAGTTAAATAAGTTAGCTTTCGATTGATGTATGGTTGAGATACAACTATTTGAATATCTGCAATCTGAGGGTGCAAAAAAATCTAAATATTGAGAAAATCACCTTTAAAGTTGTCCAGATGAAGTTCTTAGCAATGCATATTACTAATCAGAAATTAAGTTTTGATATATTTACAGTAGGAAATTTACTAAATGTCTTCATGGAACATGATCTTTACTTAATATCCTAATATTTTTTGCATAAAAGTAAAATCTATAATTTTGACACATACACTATTTTTGGCTATTGCTACAAATATACCCCAGCGACTTAAGACTGGTTTTGTGCTCCAGGGTCACATATTGATGTTTTAATGACGTCTTTCTGCAGTTGAATCACTAATTCTATGATTCGGGATCAATCTCAGTGAGTTGTTTCACTTTTTCTGATGTTCATTCAATATGTTTCATATCAAAAGTGACACATAAAAAGGCCTCCTGTGGTTATTGAATGGCAGGGGCTACAAAAACTGTTGAAGTTTTGAAATACTGTTTACGGTTTAGGCATCAACTAAAAGATCGTTCATCAAAATAATTCAGCTGTTGAAATGTCAGTGCATCACTAATGAAAATCACTGTCTAAGCGTTTCTGATGCGATGCGTCCCACAGAACTGAACCCATCACATCTCAGCCATCAACCGTCCTTCACACTCGCCTTGTCAGCCGCTGTGAGTCTCGTCCAGGGTTTGTCGGTGCGTCTGTCGTAGTCCTGAGCGTCCGCCACCTCCACATAATCACTGAAGCGGATGAGGATCCTGGCTCGCCGCAGCTCCTCCACTGTGGGCCTCTGACTCAGCTGAAACACCAGCACACACACTCAGCATATATCAACACACACACACACACACCAGTGGCGAGCGGTGACTTTTTTTTTTTTTTTAAGACACCCACACCCCCATCACCCCCATTTTGGGCTTTTAGGACAAAACTCAACGAGGGAAACGCCTTGGCAGGTGTCGATTTATAAGTATGCACATTTCCTACCTTATTTGTAAATGAAATTCATCTCAATCCTTCATCTATCATTTCAGGTTTATCCATTTTTTTTAAATTCATCCATATTTCAGAAAAAACATAGGCTAGAGCTGCTTTTTCCAAGTTAAAACCGCCAAACAACGTTTATATGCATCACGCATAGACATCAAAGGGGGCTTGAGCACCTGCCCTTTTTCTTCCTCAAGAGAAAGTGCCCCTTTTTCTTGTTTTTTTTTTTTTTAGTACATGAATATATGCGTTTCTGTTTGCACGTAGCTTTCCCTGTCAAACAGGGAAACAAAATATCAGCTGGGGTAGGGAAATATTAAAACTAAATATTAAAATATTTAAACTTTGGCCAGTTTCCAAAAATGATCGCTGAGACGCTAGCGCAGTGAACGAGGCGTGAGAGAGTTGTGAGTGAAGGCGCGGGCGCCCGTGTTGCCAGATCCAGTTATTGTAAGCGTCTTTGGATTTATCTTTTCCACATAATTTGACAGTTTAGAAAGTTAACTACAGTGGGAAGTTGTAGTTTTGGGATAGCGATATATTTATTTTATATTATTTTATCTAATTTCGCTTTATGTTTTATTTATTTGTCGGTTTTTATTTGTTTTCGTACAATATCTGGCAACACCGCATGGCCGGCACTTAAACTGACAGTAACCAAAAAGCCCATGGACAGGTTAATGCTGACAGGATACCACATTCGTAAGGCGAACGCAAAAAAAAACCCCATCATGTTATTGTCTTTCAGAAACGTTATAAACGCTATCAAAAACCGTGTATATAGTTGTATTTGTAGGGGTTCTTATAGCACAATGCTAAACCTCAGACTTCACTAATTTTCAACCCTGGTTATGGCCATGCTTGCTAACATCCATGACTCGATCATGAGCTATCATATAATACCTTAGCTAAGTTTAGCTAAGGCAATATATCATGGGCATACAGGCTAACGGAGAAACGACATCAGAATACAGTAAAATTAATAATGTCATCAGAATTGCTGCATCTAAACATATACTTTAAACTAGCATAGTTCACAACTAGTGCCCTTTTTCCACCTGAGCCCCTGCCAATCAAAATGTCTGCACACATCCCTGTGTTTGTAATATTCAGAGGGTGGGGAGGGTCTATATGTCTCTGCTTAGACTGAATTTTTTTATTATTATTAATTTCCAGTGAATAGGAGTTAAAACTCACACCCAGGTGATACTATAACCATGCAAAATTACAAAAATAATCTCTTTAAAATATTGCCAAATAATGTTACAAACAACATTAAAATCAGAGAAGAAATCAGATTTTGTTTCCCTGATATTTTACAAATCTTAGATACATTTTTATATACTTTTTTTTATTTTAATTTACCACTTAGGCATGTTGACAATAACGTACATCTTCAGCACCGTCAATGATATGTTTTCAGTGGAGTTTTAAAATTTGCTTTGCTTAAGAAAACATGAAAATACACAGTTACGATGCTTTTTTCATTTGATTTAGTCGAGTTAGTTTTACATCTAATACAATGTGATTTTCGGCAGTCGAGATCTGGCAGCAACACTGCAAAAAATGCTTTTCTAGCTAAGCTTTTTTGTCTTGTTTCTAGACAAAATATCTAAAAATTCTTAAATCAAGAAGGATTTTCTAGACAAGTACAATTTATTGTCTTGTTTTCAGAAAGAAGTCGTCAAAATTAAGTGAGTTTTTGCTTGAAACAAGCTAAATAATATACCAATGGTGTAAGCAAAATACTCTTATTTCAAGCAGAAGACTAGATTATTTTGCTTACCCCATTGGCAGATTATTTAGCTTGTTTCAAGCAAAAAACTCACTTTTGAACTTCTTTTTTCTGAAAACAAGACATTAATGTGTACTTGTCGAAAATAATTCTCGATTTAAGAATTTTTAGATATTTCCGCTGGAAACAAGACAAAAAAAATCAGATTTACAGTTGTTTGTCAAAAAAATAATTTTATGCATTTATTCACAACTCATTATTAAGCTTTAAGTTACATCTCAAATGGCAAGGGATCAGCTTATAATCATGTTTATATTAATTAACCCGTGAACTCACTCTCTCAGATGGCCTGTGTATGTGGCGCATTAGCAGCTTATATGAGAGAGAGTGTGTGTCAGTGGCATTCAGTCCAAAGTCACACACACTCCTACCTTGCGTGAGAGTCGGCGTCTGATCTCCCTCTTCTCCTCCATCTGCTCCTGCTCATTACGAGCTGCGGGACAAGAGCAGGTCAGAGGTGTTGACTTAACATCGGCAGATTCAACACATACAGTGGTGCAAAAGGCTGAATCAACATCATCTATGACAGGGTTCCTCAATTAGTTTTCACCGAGGGCCAAATTCTGCCAACAACACCAAGCTGAGGGCCACCGACCATGTTATGACCAAAATGTTTGCTCTTGTTGTTTTTGCTGCTGTTTTTGTTTTTATTGTTTTTTTTTTGTTAAAAGAGTCAGAAGATAAATATTCTTATAGAATTATAAGTTTTTTTTTTCCTTCTCACAGAAGTCTGTTTTATTCAAACAATTATGAACATTTTTGTATTCAGATACAGAAAACTAAATAACTTTCCCGGTTGAATATTAAAAACTAAGGAACAAACAAAAAATCCTGATTTCCATGTCAGCTGTTCCTGCTCACACTGGGTCTGCACTTTCCCTAATTGCAAATGTAATTATTAGATCTATCAGCATTTATATTTTTTAGATTTTTGGGGGATCAAACTGTGGGTCACTGTGTCCCAACCAGACGTGACACCATAAAAGGCTTTTCCATGTAGTTTTTGATCTAAATGCGTGCAGTGACAAGCGAAAGGGATTTTATTTTTTGAAATGGTTTAAATTTTTTGCGACGTCGCGGCTGGAACAACATACAAACTATGACAGTGATAACCCCAGGTATTGATTACATGCTTTATTCATTGTTAAAATAGTCTAATGTGAGTTTGAATATCATATTGCGTGACATTTATAGCCATACTGAAAGCAACAACAGATTACATCAGATCTAAAAATAAAATAAAACATTAAAACATTAAAACTGCTAACTTAATGCGGACCAACAAGTGTTTTCCATGACTGTTTTCCAAGGTATCAGTCACTCAGTATGTAGTTTTAATAATGTTAAATATTTAATAGCCATTTCTATAGGTTTAATATTTATTAATTAGATTACAAACTTGTCCATTTGGTTGTGAGTACAGTGTGCTTCTCGCTTTTGAATGGCTGTGATGTTTAAATGATTCTGTGGCATTGCGTTGTTGCATGGCGTCTGGTTAGGAGTGTGAAGCGGCTTACACACTGAACGTGGAAAGCGGCAAAAGTTCAGCTATTTTAAACTTTGACCGCGGCTTGCGCGCCAGTGATGCGCTCCGCTGCTCGTGCGCTTAAAAGTAGACGCAGCACCAAACCGCCCTCGCGAGTCGCAAGCCAAGCCAATTGAATAGATTTCATAGCGCAGTGCTTTATGCGTTTGGTGTGAAAGCCCTTAAAAGGCTGAATTTTCATGCCACATTATTTGAAATTTAGCGCGGGCCAAATAATTTTCTCTCACAGGCCGGATGTGGCTCGCGGGCCGCCTATTGAGGAACCCTGATCTATGAGGAACAGACTGCATTGTGGAAAGTGAGCTTTGGTGTGTTCTAGACTCACGTTTGAGGATGTTCCTCTGCTCCAGCTCTTCAGCTGTGGGTCTCTGGCTCAGTCTCCTGTTCAACACACATTTACAAATGTACAATATTTACAAACTCTTCCTTCATGACCCGCACTCCTCTATTATCCTTCTAAACCACGGCTGTGTGAGCGATCCAACACCTTATTTATATTTATTTGCTAAACACACAGAACCACATGAATGATTCTAGAGGTTTAAGACACCACAGGAAAAAAAATGTACTCTTTACAGTCATTTAAGACTTTATAACTCATTTAAGACTACGTTTACAAAGTAACTCTCTGGACCACAAAAACAGTCATAGGTCACTGGGGTATATTTGTAGCAATAGCCAACAATACATTGCATAGGTCAAAATTATTGATTTTTCTTTTATGCCAAAAATCATTAGGATATTAAGGAAAGATCATGTTCCATTGAGCTATTTTGTAAGTTTCCTACCATAAATATATCAAAACCTAATTTTTGGTTAGTAATATGCATTGCTAAGAACTTCATTTGGACAACTTTAAAGGAGACTTTCTCAATATTTAGTTTTTTTTGCACCTCAGATTGCAGATTTTCAAATAGTTGTAAAACATAAAACATAATAGACCAATCATAACAGACTATACATCAACGGAAAGCTTATTTATTCAACTTTCAGATGATGTGAAAAAAACATTTATACTTATGACTGGTTTTGTGGTCCAGGGTCACATACAGTGGGTACGGAAAGTATTCAGACCCCCTTCAATTTTTCACTCTTTGTTATATTGCAGCCATTTGCTAAAATCATTTAAGTTCATGTTTTTCCTCATTAATGTACACACAGCACCCCATATTGACAGAAAAACACAGAATTGTTGAGATTTTTGCAGATTTATTAAAAAAGAAAAACTGAAATATCACATGGTCCTAAGTATTCAGACCCTTTGCTGTGACACTCATATATTTAACTACATATATATTGGTTCTACACCTTCATTTGAGTCCAGCTGTGTTTGATTATACTGATTGGACTTGATTAGGAAAGCCACACACCTGTCTATATAAGACCTTACAGCTCACAGTGCTTGTCAGAGCAAATGAGAATCATGAGGTCAAAGGAACTGCCTGAAGAGCTCAGAGACAGAATTGTGGGGAGGTCTGAATACTTTCCGTACCCACTGTATTCCATAAAAGATTTACTCACCAACTGGCGACTGACACCGTTACATATACTCTCCAACACAGATTTTTACTTGCATTTGGCGCTTGGCGAGTGTTAATTTTCAGCTCTGTGAGAGTGTGTACCGTGTGAGTTTGGTGCCGATGAGTTGTCTGGACTGCAGTCGCTCCTCATCCGTCTGCACTGGTAAGATGTTCTTCTCCTGCAGTTCTCTTTGAGACGGCCTGTTACTCAGCTTCACTGCCAGAGAGTCCTTCCTCAAGATCTTCAGCGCCAGTGTGTCTGATCACACACACACACACACACACACACACACACACACACACACACACACACACACCCAATGAGCTTTAAATGCCTCATAAATGAGAACTAGGACAAATCAAGGAATCTGCCAAAACCCATCATTACTAACAGCAAATTCAAACTGCTTTAGTTTTAGGGATATGCCAGTTTTAAATTTTCATGTTGCGATTAATTGCTAATGTTTTTATCATGGTATGCGGTATTATCACGGTATTGAAATTTAGTTGCAAAAGAGTGATGCCATAATACAGTATAATAACACAAAATTCTGAACATTAAAACACAATAAAGCAATACACCAAAAATGTATAAAGTTAAAAATTTTACACAGATTAAAGTGCAAAAGAATTAAAAGACCATTAGGTATCACTTCACAGTAAGATCTTATTAGTTAACCTTAATTAATGTACTAACATGATCAATAAACAAAAGCTACATTTGCTACACAAGTTATTCTCTATTTATTTATTTATTATTTTCGTTAAAAATAACAACTTTTAGTTCATGTTAGTTCAGGTTATTTAAAAAAAATAGTTTATAACTTTTGATTTTAACATGTTATTATTATTATTATTATTATTATTATTATATTGGAATTATCTAAGATTAATGAATGTTTAGAAGAATTTTTCATTGAGAGTTTATGCTAAATAATTAATTAACTAATGTTGACTAATGAAGCCCTAAAGTAAAATGTGACTGAACAATAATCAATACACTTTCAAACAATATCTAGGGCATGTTGTAGTCCAGATTAAAATGTAAAAAGAGTTAAAATAAATAGCCTTTTGAGTCTAAATATTAGAGTATTAAGAACACCACTGCAAACTACAAAAATCTGAATGACTATTTAAATACGTTTTAGAAAGTAGCACAGCCGGCTTGTTTCTGGGTTAACGTTGCATTTGCGGTTTAGCGCCATCTGCTGTCAGAGAGTGAATGACACTTTCACTTTCATCCAGAGCGTCTCTCACACCACAAGGTGCTTATTTACATAATGCATCTCATCATTTACAGCAGTGTTGTGCATTAACCAATTCATGGGAAAAGTATTCTTAAAATGCATTCTAAATAATTTTAATAAATAATTATTTGCGTTATTTTGAAATGCCCACGATAACAATACTGTGCATATTCAATACCGGCACACGTATATTTAGTTTCAAGACTAACTTGTGAAGAGTGTATCGTCATCATCCTCATCTTCCTCCTCGTCCTCCTCCTGGTCTTCATCCTTATACATGCTGGGCAGGTCCTCGTAGTCAGACTCGTTGGGGATGTTCTCTTTATCATCGTCACAGTCGATCACCACAGCCGGGAGAGGAGCGCTGTACTGACTCACGTGAACCGCAGAGCTGCTGGAACACAACACACCAGCGGTTATGTGACAGCCGAGACTTCTGGGACAAATACTCGCTAGAACGATCTGTGACGCACTTCACAAAACCACTAAACGCAAAACTTCAAGCCTGATGAAGAGCAGCGAATTAATCAATGTTTGAAATAAAGCGGTTGAGTGAATAATTCAGTGACTCACTTATACAGTCACTTGCTGCCATCTACTGGTGTATCTGTGTAACTGCAGAAAGAGTCTGCAATATGAAATCAACCAATGAGACCAACCTAACATAAACTAGCAAGGCTCACTGGAAATGCATATGATTCTACCCATTGCTGGGGAGTTATGTAATCATTCAAGTAACTTGTAAAGTAAAGCATACATTTTTAATTTACAAGTAAACTCCTGATTTACTTTTCCTATATGTATTTAATCCCATTTTATTAAGCATTGTCTTTTCTGTTGAGCTTTGTTGATCCAATTCAATCATACTAATAAACACTTCTTACTTTTTCTTCAGTCTTAGGCTTATTCATTTCACTTTTTGGTGTGAAAGGGCTTTTTACATTTGCTAAAAACATAAAACATAAAAACAAAAGCAAGCCCTGCCCAGATTTACAAAGTAACGCAAAAGTAATGTAACGCATTACATTCCATAAAAAGTAACTAAGTAACGTAATTAGTTACTTTTTAGGGAGTACTGCAATATTGTAATGCATTACTTTTATGATTCTCCCTGTGCAACTGCAAAACTAAACTATATTAACAAATCACTGCAGTTTCTTGTTGAAATTAACACTAGAGGCAGGACAACTTTTAATCTTTTACACAAATGATCATTTACAAGGCCAGAATTTTTTGATTAAGAAAGCCTCTTTTTGCACAATTACTTGCACGATAGTATGTTATGATAATATTGTGTTATGATAAGATTTCAGTAGCTCATGCAATACAGCGTTGTACTTGTGAGGTGAAACGCTCCAGTACAAATCCCGTGAAACTACAATTCGACAAAACAACTCAAACCCACACAGTTGCAAAAAAAAAAAAAAAAAAAAAAATTTTTATACCACTTTTGCATTCGCTAGCACTGTTGGGTAGGTTTAAGTATTCGAGGCTTAGTGTATCCCATCATGCATCATGTTTATGGAAACAACTCGTGAGACTTTTTGCAGAGAGGTCACGGAAACCCTTCCACTGTAATTGAAATATTAATATGAAACTTCATATTCGAAGTTCGAAGATGAGTAGTGGTGATATTTATTTTGCACAACATTTGCAACCGCTTTTCATCACTTAATTAGAAGCACCACAAATTAATTTGAGTCATCTGTTATAGGGACTACTGAACAGACACTTAGAAGTTGATTTTAAAATGCAAAGTATTGAAAATAAAGCTCAGAAAGAAAACTTGCATTTTTACGACAAGTGTGTCCCATCAGGTAATGAAAATTGCGATGCACACTTGAGGTCTCTATCCTCACTTGAACACTTGGGCCAAAAACAAGAAAAACATCATATAAGTAGTCAAGTGCACAGACTGCAAGTGTGGGTATTTGCACAAGGCAACTGACTTGCTTCATTCCTGAATCAGTTGAATGACTCATTTATTAAAACAGTGACTTGCTGCCACCTGCAGTACTTGCAATTTGGAATCACAGTGTAAATGCATTCATGCCACCTCTGACCTGCATTAAACAGAAAGAAATGCCACTTTAGATGCAGCTCCTTTGCCACATTTTGTTTATACTGATTTCATTTGACTGGGAAAAGCCTAGAGAGAAAACATTGCAATATAAGGGTCTGTCCGTATCACACAGGCCTGAGGTACATGAGGGTTCGTGTTGAGTGTGTGAGTTTGCTGGTAGTGAAGTGTCTGCAGTGCTGGGTCAGGCGTTATCTAACACCCGCAGCGGTTGGCAGTCAGTCAGTCAGTGCTGGTTAACTGGGCCATGGAGTCTGTGGTGGGTCAGAGAGCACAGCGGTGTAACCTCGTTCAGAGATCCCTGTGAGCTCCAGGAATATTTTGGCACACTGCTGTTCCTGCTCTGCCTCCCGCTGACTGACGATCATGATCTTTGGACATATAAGAGCTGGGTGTGCTATAAAAGTATAGACTATTGCAAGTTTCAGGCCTCAGAAAAAACTCCACACTGCAAGCATTTGTTCAAAACAAGCAGCCAAAACATCGGTGACTGATTTATAACTGATTCAGTTGTTCATCATCTGTTAGTTACGTTCTTTCCATGTTCTCACAGATATACAGTAGACCTTCTGAAAGAATACAGTGTCTCTGGATCCAAAGACACTGTATGAAAATGATGATCTGGTTTGTTTATGCACATGTAAGCTAATGTAATCATCAAACATTCAACACGACATAAATCAAAAGTATCCAACGTTACTGAATGAAAGGTTAAACTTCCAAAAATGTACATGTTGATGGAATCTAGTCTCATCAAAATTTTCTAAGCTTTCTGTCTGAGGTGTTTTTTTTTGTCAATGAAACTTACCCATAATTAAGAGCTGACTTAAAAAAGGAATGAATGAAGTTCATTTTTTTATTTTAATATATTGACCGTTTACATATTTATAAAACAAAATATTCTGGAGGCCATAAAATTGCTGGCGCTGCCTGGAAACTTTAAAAAATGCATAATTATTTTAATAAAATGCAACTAAATAATTTTTATCCATTAGTTAAACAGTTATTTTACATCCTGCTGAATGAGGAACACACACACACCATTTTATTAATTTTGAAATGCAGTATGTAAAATGGCAATGCGTTTCTGTATTTAAATTTACATTTTCCCATACATACGAGAAATTAAGTGCAAAATGAAAATGTAACGATATAATTTACATTTGCCACTTCCAACACTAGCTTTAGTATGTAAATTAAAAACACATTTTAACGCTTTATAAATTCCAAAATTAAAATGAAAATGTACTACCAAATTGATTAGATATGTTTAAGCAAAAACTGCAGCAAAATTATCATTTAAATGCTATTTTTCCTAAATGCATTTAGACTTACAGGTAGGACACTTGGGATTGCATCTTTAAGGAGTAAAAATGCAAACAGATCCACAAATAATGATAATGAGATTAACAAATGTTAAACATATTGACAAATAAATAGAATATGATCCACAAATACACAAATGAATTAAATTCCCAAATAAATAAAATAAGCACAAAAAAAAAAAAAAAATAAATAAAATCTTATAATGATTTCTGTTTGCCTTGGATGATGTACAAATGCACAGGATGCGATTCACAAATGAATGCCAGGCAAAGTTGTTTTTGTGACATAAAAATATATTTGTAAATATGTTTTTTATTTGCAAATCTAATTTTGTTTATTTGTGAATGCATGTTTGTGAAACTAAGATTTATTTGTGGATCTCACTCCATGCATTTAATTTTTGTTAATCTCTTTGCATATATTTGTGGATCATAATTTATTTATTTGGAATCATGCCACAATTCTAACTTCATACATTTTCATTATAATAACGTGTTAAGACTTACACTTTAGACATTTAAACTGCATTTTCAATATTTTTGTCATGAACCAAATGATTTTCACCTGGCTCAAGATCTCTCATTGTTTACAATTTTGGTTAATGGTGAATATGCATTTTAATGGCTTGGAATGCATTTTCAAATCCACACTGACTTAAACGACAGTAAAGTGGAATCTCAAGTGTCCTACACAAGTCTAAATGCATTTAGGAAAAATAGCACTTAAATTATACTTTTACTACAGTTTTTGCTTGTTCAATATGTTCCATCAATTTTGGTAATATATTTTCATTTTGCAACTTATAAAGCATTAAAATGTGTAAATCTAAATGTAAGAAATGGCAAATGTAAATTATATAATTGAATTTTCATTTTGCAATAAATGTTACACATATGTATGGGAACGTAATTTAAATACAGAAATACATGTCCATTTTACATATTTCATTGCCAGTTTGCATTTTACATTTCAAAATTAATTTTGCTAACCATATGCTTCCATACATCTGAACATAGGACTTATATTACATTTATATCCATTACAGTTGCTGCTCAAAAAAAAAGAACACAAAAAAGTCTAAAATTAGAATTCTGGCACTTTATTCTATCGTTCTCCATCTGTTTGATGTTCATGCAGTCATTCAGTGAATGTCTGAAGTTACGGAGACTCGCTAGCTATAATGGTGTGACTTTCTAACAATTATAGATAAGGATTCAGCTGTGAAATGTAAGTTACACGCTGAGGAAAACACGTCTCAAATGCTTTAAATAGCACACATATCTGACACCACAAGCTGTATTAAACTTGTATTGAGCTTGTTTGAAGTGCTTTAAAGATTACTCCACTTTCAGAATAATAATTTCCTGATAATTTACTCACCCCCTTGTCATCCAAGATATTCATGACTTAATTTCTTCAGTTGCAAAGAAATTAAGTTTTTTGAGAAAAGGATTTTCTTCATATAGTGGACTTCAATGGTGCTCAATGGAGCAATGTAGGATGATTTTGAAGTTGGAGGAGAAAACAAGATGGGTGTTTTTCTAGGGCCCTATGAAATTCATTTTATTTTTTCCCAAATTCCATTTTATTTTTTTCTAAATTCTGTTTTTTTTTTTTTTTTTTTTCTTCCCCATTTTCATTTTTCTGGATTCCGTGTTTTTCCATTTTCATTTTTCTGGACTCCTTTTTAATAGTTAAATAAAATCTTATTAATCAAAAAAGCATGTCTAATTTATTCAAATCATGAAACTTTTACAATTTAACATCAATTTATTAAAGGTTTAATAAAAAAAATGACGTGTTTAGGGCCCTATTAAATATTGCATTTTATTGTTACCAAATTCTTGTCTAATTATTTGAATGCATAACAACTTTTATTTGTTTTGCTTTTCTTTTTTATTTATAGATAAGAGAAGGCATTTTTTCTTTTTACTCTTTTAATTAATGAAAATTAAACATTTTATTTTTGGCAATTAAAGGAGATTTACTATTAAAATTAAAACATTTTTGTAATTCTCTCTTTAAAAAAAGAAAGTTTTATAAATTTTTCAAAAGTAGTAATAGTAGTAGTATTATGTACATTCTATATTTCTGTGATCTTTAAGTTAAACAAACTTTTATTTTGATGGGTTGCCGTGAATAATATCTGTAACTGACGCTGGTTGTGGCTAGTTTGGATACAGCTGCAGCTGGAAACCAACAATAAGTTTTACTCAAAAGGAATGGTTAAACAATTAATTGACTCTGGACTTCTGGAGATGTTGTTCATGTATTTATGTCCTCATTTATTGAGATGCAAAATGCTGAAATTGCACGGATGCGTCAGTATGTGTAGTAAACAAAACTGTGCGTCTGCGCCATTCATAAACACAGAGACACGTGGAACATCCGGGATTCATATGTAAATGTATTTTTGTGGCTCAATATTCCAACTTGATTTAATTTGATGACATACTTTTGATTCGTTCCTTCAATCTTTGACAAATTCCGTGACATTCCGCGTTAAATAATACATTCCATTTTTATGACTGGATTCCGCGATTCCGCCCGTGTTTTCCGCATCGCAGAAATCATAGGGCCCTATTTTTCCAACACACCCTAACTGTCTTTAAGACAAGATGCGCATTTAAGGTTAAAGTGTATAGATTGTAATTTAAGGAAAAGTAATTTAAGACCCTTATTCATCAGCTGAGATCGTTTAAAGGCCTTTGAAGCTGGATTTAAACTGCATTTTTAACATTCAATCTGCTGAGCACCACTGAAGTCTATGGAGAAAAATCCTGGAATGTTTTCCTCAAAAAACTTAATTTTTTTGCAACTGAAGAAGGAAAGACATGAACATCTTGGATGACATGGGTGTAAGGAAATTTTATTTTAGAAGTGGAGTAATCCTTTTACATAAATCATTCTCATGTTTAGGTCACTCTGTCCTGTGCTCTACATCAGTGGTTCTCACACGGGGGTACATGAACAAAATGCGGAGTCATTCATTTAATTCTACCACAGTTTAAAACTGACTGCATTCACAGCAGCAGCGTGCGTATGGTAAGATGCCTGCAGAGTATGCTGCTTTAGCAAAACGCGCTGCTCTTCATTGCGTCTTTAAAGTAGCTCTGTAGCACTTAATAGCAACAAATATTGACAGACTGTAGGCTACATAAAGATCGAGTTAAGAAACTCATTTCGGTACAGAAACATGTCCTGTGCGAGTTATTTTTCATGTTTAAAATACAAGCAAGAACGCAGGTTTCTCTGAATATACAATCGATTGCAAATTTTGATTTTATATAACAGTTAAACAAAAAAGTATTATTAAGTGAGCATTTTACATTTTAAATATAGCTTACATTACTGTTTGTTATATTTTCAACAAAACAGTTGCAAGGAAATCCGCAACAGAACTGTGTTTCGTTAAAGAAGAAATCTGCAGCTTTGAACTATTCAGAGTCAGTGAACGTTTTGCTTCCTGAATGAATTACGCGACGTCTCACTCATTAAGATGCTCATACTGCCACCTACTGGCAATTTATTAATATTAATAATAATATTAGACAATATTTGGCCAAGATGCAACTAAAAGTTAGATTTTCAAAATATTGAGAATCACCTTAAAAGTTGAAAATGAAGTTCTTAGCAATGCATATTACTAATCAGAAATTAAGTTGTGATATATTTACGGTAGGAATTTTACAAAATATCTTTAGAGAACATGATCTTTACTTAATATCCTAGTGATTTTTGGCATGAAAGAAAAATTGGTCATTTTGCCCCGTACAATGTATTTTTGGCCATTTCTACAGGTATACCTATGCTACTTAAGACTGGTTTTGTAGTCCAGGGTTACAGGTTACATATTAATAATACACTTAACAGAATATTAAGAGGCCTCTATAAAGGCTAAAATTCATGCACATCAATTTAAAGGGGAAAATTTTTATCCCTTAATGTTAAAGGTGTGACTTAAGTCTAAGTGGGGGTACTCAGAAGAATGCTAAATGCACCAAGGGGTACGCCACTGAAAAAAGTTTGAGAACCACTGCTCTACATCATATGCATTTTACCTACAGAAGTGTATTATTCTCTCATCTAAAGTGACCCGCAGATGTTTTCAGTGCTGCGATGGTCAAATCTGATGATGCTTCTTTTAATGATGCATTATAATGAGTGTTATGGATTAGTTGTTTGAGCCCCGGGTGAGACGCACCTGTCGAGTCTCTGCATGGCGAGCGCCAGCGTCTTCTGCAGCTCGTCGATGATCCGGCTGGAGGGGTGAGCGGCGCCATACTGCAGCTGCAGCGGATGACCGTACTGCAGGAGCGCCGGAGCCTTCTGACCGAACGAGAGCGGCACGGACGAGGACGAGTACAGCATGAGCTTCTTAGGAGGTAGAGGAGGAGACGGCTTTCCCTGCAGACACGACAACTTCAGCGGCTGACACGAGTCTGGACACAAAACACACAGAGCACATGAACACCTGTAAAAATACCTCTGAGCATCAACATCACACTCAAGTGACACACCTGCAGCCTATGGACAAGATGATACACCAGGGATGGGCGATACCACTTTTTTTTTTTTTGATCCGACACCGATATTTTCAAGCCCAGTATCGTCGATACCGATACCTCTAAACTAAACTTATCTTTTAAATTATTAAAATTGATTTAACATTGTATTTGAAAGATTTCATAAGCCCTTTTTTGTTTACATTTGGCAGAAATAAAATGTACTAAATGTGTATCTGAGCTCTTTACTGGGGCAGTAACCACAAAGGTGCACCTTCTCTACCCCTAAAAGCGACGAAGCGTACTAGTACCATAAAAGTACAGACGCATTAAAGGTAGATAAGGTACAAATGTGTACCTTTGAGTAGGGCTGTGCCGATAAACGATATCATATCGAATCGCGATAAAATATATGTCGATAACGTCAATAAGCTCTAGGCATTTTTACTCGATATGGATTAATAAAAGAGGCAAAGAAAAGAAAAAGCTTTAATTGTGTTACTTACAAATTAATGTTTACAACAGTTTTATGTTTACATTTACACATTTACTGTCATTTACCTTCTTTTGTCACAACTTTTAGTTTTTAATTTAGTAAGTTGTCCTAATTTTTTAAGGCCAAATGTGTCATCTGTTTTTTGTTAATAAACTATACTTTAAAATGTAATTAATCAACCCTCTTTTTGTGGCTTCAGTCATAGTTGGGATACTCTTATTTATCGAAATATATATCGTTATCGATCTATTTGGGGGAAAATTATCGAGATTACATTCTTGCCATATCGCCCAGCCCTACCTTTGAGGGCACGTGATAAAAAGAACCGTGGTGTTACATAAGTACTAAGGTGTATAATAATACTAAAAAATATTATTAATTATTTTTACCATGTTTTTTGCTACTAATATTATGGTTAAAATAATGTTCCTGTAGTATTAACCATGGAAAAAGGAAGCAAGCCGAAAGAGAGAGAGAGTGCTAACTATGGTAAATTAGTTGTTAATGCAGTTTTACTACAAATACCAGTTTAAATAAATTTGCCTGAACAAGCTATCCTAATTAAAATAAATATTTAACTTATACTGTTCAAAAGTTTGAGGTCAGTACGATTTTGTAGTGTTTTTAACCATGCTATCCAAAGTTGCACTTATTTGAACAAAAATACAGTAAAACAGCAATATTGGGAAATATATAAAATAATTAAAATAACTCTTTTATATTTAAATATATTTTGGAAAGCGTAATTTAAAAAGAATCTGTGATCAAAGCTAAATTCTCAGCATCATTACTCCAGTCTTCATGTGTCAAATGATCAGAAATCATTTTAATATTATTTGCTACTCAAGAAACGCTATCTGTGATTGATTGGTTCTGTCTTTCAGCGTTTGCGCGTTCTGAGCAGGAGAGATAGAGAGATCCTACACAATAATTCGCTAATAGTCTATTGTAGTCTGTTATTTTAGTCTGTTATTTTATGCACAGAATGTCTTGCTAAATAAAACAAAATAAAATAATGGTTAAAAATGCATTTTAGAATCGATATTTTTATGTTAGGATCGAGTGTTTCGATACAACGTCAGTATCGAAAGTATCGATACTTCAGGACTGATCCGCCCATCCCTATGATACACCAGTGGTCTTAAACTCAATTCCTGGAGGACCACAGCTCTGCACAGTTTAGCTCCAAATCACACCTGCTTGGAAGTTTCTAGTTACCCTGAAGAGCTTGATTAGCTGGATCAGGTGTGTTTGATTAGGGCTGGTGCTAAACTGTGCAGAGCTGTGGCCCTCCAGGAATTGACCATATGCACGGACTGCTTCCTTGTTTAGATAAGCCAGCTCAGTCATTTCCTGCCAGCTATCCTGAGCCGTAATAGGACTGTCCTTTGATCGTTTTCTCTACATAATCCATTCACAATCAAAGAAAAGTTAGTTTTTTTTTGTCTAAGAGGACCAAACATCCATGTATACCATTTCAAGAATGACAAACACTAGTTTTAAACGACACGAGTAAATCCGCTAAATATGCGTGAGTCGTTGCTGTGATTGACAGTAATAATGGAGCAAAACATCTGACAAGCCGATGTCAAAAACAGAGCTGTGCATTCAATGATTCAGACTAAATTCAGAGTAACAAAACTACAGCAGGAACAAGTTTGTGTTGGTTAAATATAGGCTATTTAATAGCTTTTACAATTCAAGAGAAAGCAATGTGTAGTTAATAAATTAAATCTAAAATATTTCAAATTCATATTGATTCATATTGAATGCATTACTTAATTATTATAGGCTACGATTAATATTTACGTTTTTCAATTTGTAGTGCGGTAAAAGTATGAACATTTGTTAAACCAATAATGAATCGAAAAGCAAGAACAGGGAGTTTAAATGGCAGCTGCAGCCAAAAAATAATCCTCTGCTGCCATCTTTTGGTTCTAAGGGTAATTTCATGTCAATCTTAAAAATTTGTTGTTTTCCATTAAAATATTTTTTTCCATGTCGTGTTTATGAATGAAAAGTGAATTTTTGAAGTGAATTTTATTGCACAGCTGTAGAGTTGAAAATTAATGAAAGCTTTCAAATATTGTAATATGTGTGTTCATGACTGTGAAGGCAAGTTATTGATGATCAGGAATACTATTAAGATGTCGTTAAAGAGAAGCATCGCTAACGTAAGCCTAAACGTGTTATGATAGTGTTTAGCTGTCAGCATTTAAATGTACAATTATGTACTCTCCTGGGATTACCAAATTATATGTTGTTAAATAATATGAAACTGAATGCCCCTATCATTGTTTACGATGTTGCAATTATTATTTTTCTCAGTTTCTTATAAAAATGAGGCAGGAGAGCAGTCTCAAGAGTCTCTATCTATATATAGCACATATAAAATGAGTCTGACCGGAAGTTTAGGAGCTGGCTTATCATTATGCGGAAGATCTAAAGAACGCTCCTTGCGTATGGTCAATTGAGTTCAGAATCAGAATCAGAAAGAGCTTCATTGCAAAATATGACATGTAAATTTAAATAGACAAATATATAGGAAAAATAAATTAAGAAATAAGTGGTATGTACAGTTGTGCTATAGATGATAGAACAGAATAGAAAGAGATGCAGGGATGTATTAGGATGGAGGTGTCACAAATAAATATAAGGTTATTGCACATATTTTTATTGCACAATGAGGTGAACATTTATCTGTTCATAAGGTGGATTGCCTGGGGGAAGAAACTGTTCTTGTGCTGGTTGTCCTGGTATTTGGGGCTCTGTAGCGCCGGCCAGATGGCAAAAGTTCAAAAGTTTGACACCAATGAGATACACTTTACAGTAGAGCTGGGTGGTCTGACAGTATATACTGCTACTGCGGATTAAAATGTCTACCGTAACAGGGTTTTTTTTTCTGTGTATATCGCCAAATGCAAATAAGTGGCCATGGTTAACTCACATGCAGCACACACAAAACACAGACGCTGACATTTGTCAAGGAAACATTAAGAAGAAAGACGAACTAGCAGATCAGAAGGATCCACAAATGATTGCATTTTCTAAAGGTTTGTGATATTGTCGGAACAAAGGTGCAGCAGCTTAAAAAAAAAAGTCACAATTGCATGATACAAACTCGCAATTGGGAAAAAAAAGGCAGAATTCTGACTTAACGATTGCTAGTTTATATCATGCAATTGTGACTATTTCTCAGAATTGCAAGATATATAGTAAATTCTGAAAAAAAAAAAGTCAGAATTGTGAGATGAAAAGTCACAATAACCTTTTTTTAATTTTATACAGTGGCGAAAATGGGCTTCCATACAAACCCCTTTGAAAATGCAGTATAAGAAGTAGACATGGCAAAACTGCACTAGGAAACAAGTGTAAACAATATAGCCAATATTAATAATATCCTTCAAAACAAAAGGAAGTAAAGTAGGAAGTAAGAATGTATTATGAATAGACTGTATCACTATAAAATATTTAGATATTATAAAGTAAAACAGTCACATGAGATTTAAATAACTCAGAAACATCTTAAAGTTGAATTGCACCTACAAGAGGCATTTAAAATCAGTCAGCTGGGGACAGTTATCTAAAAGTGAATGGGTTACATAAATAGCCTAAATCATTTACATACAATAAATGATTTATCAAATAAAAGAAAAATCCAAACAAGGTGAAGCACTTTTCATTTCTAAATTTTGAAGTTTATTATATAAAGCCCCTTTTGTCGATTTTCAAAAGAACTACATATTCAGTAGTGCTCAAAACATACCCCTTGAAGAATCTGCAAAATGTTAATTCTTTTAGCAAAATAATAGGGATCATACAAAATGCATGTTATTTTTATTTACTACTGAACTGAACAAGATATTTGACATAAAATACATTTGCATATGGTCCACAAGAGAAAACAATAGTTGAATTCATAAAAATGACCCTGTTCAAAAGATTCTTAATACTGTGTTGCTCCTGATTGATCCACAGCTGTGTTTTTTGTTTAGTGATAGTTGTTCATGAGTCCCTTGTTTGTCCTGAACAGTTAAACTGTCTGCTGTTCTTCAGAAAAATCCTTCAGCTCCCACGAATTCTTTGGTTTTCCAGCATTTTTGTGTATTTGAACCCTTTCCAACAATGACTGTATGATTTTGAGATCCATCTTTTCACACTGAGGACAACTGAGGGGCTCATATGCAACTATTACAGAAGGTTCAAACACTCACTGATGCTCCAGAAGGAAAAAACATGCATTAAGAGCCGGGGGTGAAAACTTTTGAAATTTGAAGATCATGGTAAATGTAACTAATTTTGTCTTCTTGGAAACATGCGAGTATCTTCTGTAGCTTCTGAAAGGCAGTGCTAAATGAAAAAAATACGATATTTAGGCAAAATGAGCAAAATGTACACATTTCCATTCTGTTCAAAAGTTTTCACCCCCCGGCTCTTAATGCATGTTTTTCCTTCTGGAGCATCAGTGAGTGTTTGAACCTTCTGTAATAGTTGCATATGAGTCTCTCAGTTGTCCTCAGTGTGAAAAGACGGATCTCAAAATCATACAGTCATTGTTGGAAAGGGTTCAAATACACAAAAATACTGGAAAACCAAAGAATTTGTGGGAGCTGAAGGATTTTTCTGAAGAACAGCAGACAGTTTAACTGTTCAGGACAAACAAGGGACTCATGAACAACTATCACTAAACAAAAAACACAGCTGTGGGTCATTCAGGAACAACACAGTATTAAGAATCAAGGGGATGTAAACTTTTGAACAGGGTCATTTTTATAAATGTAATTATTATTTTCTCTTGTGGACTAGATGCAAATGTCTTTTATGTGAAATATCTTACTCAGGTCAGTAGTAAATAAAAAATAATGTGCATTTTGTATGATCCCTCTTATTTTGCTAAAATAATTAACATTTTGCAGATACTGCAAGGGGTATGTAAACTTTTGAGCACAACTGTAATAATAGCTATATTGTGAAAAATGCAAGTATCTTCTGTAGCTTCTGAAGGGCAGTGCTAAATGAAAAAAATATGATATTTAGGCAAAATGAGCAAAATGTACACATTTCCATTCTGTTCAAAAGTTTTCACCCCCGGCTCTTAATGCGTGTTTTTTCCTTCTGGAGCATCAGTGAGTGTTTGAACCTTCTGTAATAGTTGCATATGAGTCCCTCAGTTGTCCTCAGTGTGAAAAGATGGATCTCAAAATCATACAGTCATTGTTGGAAAGGGTTCAAATACACAAAAATGCTGGAAAACCAAAGAATTTGTAGGGCCTGAAGGAACTGCAGACAGTTTAACTGTTCAGGACAAACAAGGGACTCATGAACAACTATCACTAAACAAAAAACACAGCTGTGGATCATTCAGGAACAACACAGTATTAAGAATCAAGGGGATGTAAACTTTTGAACGGGGCCATTTTTATAAATTTAATTATTATTTATTTTCTCTTGTGGACTATATGCCAATGTCTTTTATGTCAAATATCTTCTTCAGGTCAGTAGTAAATAAAAAAAAATAGCATGCATTTTGTATGATCCCTCTTATTTTGCTAAAAGAATTAACATTTTGCAGATTCTGCAAGGGGGGTGTAAACTTTTGAGCACAACTGTAAAAATAGCTATATCGTGAAATATATCAATACTGTGAAATAAAATTAGTCATACTGTCTACATGTATTGTATACATATATACGTGTATTTGAGTAACCATCTCTCACCTGTGCTGTGATTGGTCAGTCAAGAGAAGGTCTATTTCTCACCTGTGCTGTGATTGGTCAGTCAAGAGAAGGTCTGTTTCTCACCTGTGCTGTGATTGGTCAGTCAAGAAAAGGTCTGTTTCTCACCTGTGCTGTGATTGGTCAGCCTGGAGAAGGGTTTGGGCGGCAGGGCAGGAGGCTGTTTATGGATGAGCTGAGGTTTGGCGGGCGTTTCCTGAAGGTCACCAGGGAAGGTGACGGTTTTCTTGGGAGGAAGTGTGAGCGACTTGAGCGTGTTGTCCTGAGCACATACTCCTCCATCCAGAGACGCGCGGAAGTCAACGGCTGAGGGAACAAAGCGTTCATCAGCATTAGAAACATGAGGAACATCAGCACTCCTGTGAGACTCTAACGTCCTGCTAACTTTGAGAAGAAAGAGGACGATCCGAGCTGGACGCAGCAGAACAAAGCGCATTATTCAGCTCATGAAGCGCTTCGTTATCTGAGCTCAACTCATTAAAAACAGCCGTTAGCTAAAGCTGCGCTTTCATGCTATTTCATGGCTTTCATGTGCTTTAATTATCATGAAAGAGTGAGGTAGAAACACACAATATCGGGATCCAACACGTGACCGAGCCGATGTCCTTCAGCAATTATCGTGGTTTCTGCTTCTCTCGATTTATTAAGCATATTGGCCCTCTATTCATTTATCCTGGACACGTTTTAATTTGCCATTTGTGTTATTTTGCATTGGCAACAAGACTCCACTAGCTTTAATGGTTGTGGTTGCCAGATTTCAAGAGTTTAAATCCCTCAATCAGAGCTTTTCTCTTAAAACTATACATTTTTGCACTGTGATTACTTAGTCTTCCCAAAATAATTTGTCATAATTTTTGTCAAACAACATTTTTTCACTAACGAAAATGAGACAATAAACTCTTTTGGAATGACAAAAACTATGACAAAAATCTAGTGGCATTTCCGTGTTTGTTTGGGAGGGACGATTTGGGAAGAGATTCATTCAGAACAAATCTGCTGCATAGTTATTAGGTTAGATGTGTAGACGGGACAGAAGCTAAAATAAACTTGCACGTCTCCAAACACATTAAAAAAATGTCAATATGCGGGAGTACAAGAAGTGCAGACATATGGATAAATTTGACGATGCAAGAGAGAACTCAGTTCGGTCTGGTTTTCTGAGCGCAGACACTGTACTCTTTCACATTACATGACCTGAGAAATACACACAAAATGTATTTTGCCTGAATTGTTTGTTTTGACAAGCATTCACATAAACAGTTGTTTACACCTTAACTGAATGTAAACACTAGGAAGAACGTGTATCAGTACCTGTGTTAATTTTGACAACAAATTTTGATTTAGTTTTAGTCATAGTCTTTTGACTAAAATGCCATTTAGTTTTAGTCATATTTTAGTCATCTGGATTGTTTTTAGTTTTAGTCGCCGAAATATCATAAGATTTTAGTCGGCTAAAATGTAATGGGTTTAGTTACATTTATAGGTATTATTATATATAGTCAAGTCAAGTCAAGTCAAGTTTATTTGTATAGCGCTTTTCACGAAACAAATCGTTTCAAAGCAGCTTAACAGCAGATTAAAAGTTTGTACAATAATTAAAGTTTGTACAATAACGTTTGTTAAATTAGAATTTGTACAATAATTAAAGTTTGTACAAATTGTATAATGTTAACATTAATGATTATATGTTGCAATCAAATCACTGTAGTAAAAATCGGTAGTGATGTATGGTGTTTCAGGGCTGATATCATCTAAAGTCCTCCAAGGGGTTGGCATCATCATCTCTTCTTCGGCGCTCCTGATCCAGACTGTAGCTTGTGTTATTCCTAGTTACCACGGGATGTCAATCCCGTGGCAGAAACAGAGAACAATAGGAACATAATTAGCGTAGCTGCTGTTCAAACCAAGCAAAAGGATTTGTTCAACCAAAGCTAAGGATTCATAATGTGCAATTGATCAGATATAACAGCAGTAAAAGATTATGAGATGCGTTATGTGAATGCTTGGCTAAAAAGATGTGTCTTTAATCTAGATTTAAACAGAGAGAGTGTGTCTGAACCCCGAACATTATCAGGAAGGCTATTCCAGAGTTTGGGAGCCAAATGTGAAAAAGCTCTACCTCCTTTAGTGGACTTTGCTATTCTAGGTACTACCAAGAGTCCTGAGTTTTGCGACCTTAGGGAGCGTGATGGATTGTAGCGAGGTAGAAGACTAGTTAGGTACACAGGAGCTGAACCATTTAGGGCCTTATAGGTAAGAAGTAGTATTTTATAGTTGATACGGAACCTAATAGGAAGCCAGTGCAGAGACTTTAAAATTGGGGTAATATGGTCATATTTTCTTGACCTGGTAAGGACTCTAGCAGCTGCATTTTGGACTAACTGCAGCTTGTTTATTGAAGATGCAGGACAACCACCTAGCAATGCATTACAATAGTCCAGCCTAGAGGTCATAAATGCATGAACTAACTTTTCTGCATCAGAAACAGGTAACATGTTTCGCAGCTTGGCAATGTTTCTAAGATGGAAGAATGCTGTTTTTGTAACATGGGAAATATGATTTTCAAAAGACAAGTTGCTGTCTAATATAACACCCAGACTTTTGACTGTAGAGGAAGCAGAAGTACATCCATCTAGTTGCAAATTGTAATCCAAGAGATTTTGTGTATTAATTTTTGGTCCGATAAGTAATATCTCTGTCTTATCTGAATTTAATAGGAGAAAATTATTGGTCATCCAGTCTTTTACATTTTTAACACACTCTGTTAACTTTGATAATTTAGAAGTTTCATCCGGTCTTGTTGAGATATATAGTTGAGTATCATCAGCATAACAATGGAAACTAATTCCATATTTCCTAATAATATTGCCAAGGGGCAACATGTATATTGAGAAAAGCAGAGGACCTAGGACAGATCCTTGTGGCACTCCATACTTTACTGGTGATAATTGAGAAGACTCCCCGTTTAAGTAAACAAAGTGGTAGCGATCAGACAGGTAGGATCTAAACCATCTTAAAGCCTGCCCTTGAATACCTGCATAGTTTTGTAGTCGATCTATTAGTATGTCATGGTCTATAGTGTCAAACGCAGCACTAAGGTCAAGTAAAACTAGCAATGAGATGCAGCCTTGGTCTGATGCAAGAAGCAAGTCATTAGTGATTTTTACAAGTGCAGTTTCTGTGCTATGATGGGGCCTGAAACCTGATTGAAATTCTTCATAGATATCATTTTTTTGCAAAAAGCAGCATAATTGAGCAGATACAACTTTTTCTAAAATTTTAGACATAAACGGAAGATTAGAAATGGGTCTGTAATTTCCTAGTTCATTAGGGTCTAGTTGTGGTTTCTTAATAAGAGGCTTAATAACCGCTAACTTGAATGATTTTGGGACATGACCTAAAGATAACGATGAGTTAATAATATTGAGGAGCGGTTCTTCTGCTACAGGTAACAACTCTTTCAGTAATTTAGTGGGTACAGGATCTAATAGGCATGTTGTTGGTTTAGACGTACTGATAAATTTATTTAGCTCTTCCTGTCCTATAGTGGTAAAGCACTGCAGGTTTTCTTTGGGTGTGACAAAGGAAATTGACGTATTAGACGCTGTAGAATCTACGCTGGTTATTGTATTTCTGATGTTATCTATTTTATCAGTGAAAAAATTCATAAAGTCATTACTATTAAACTGTAAAGGAATATTTCGGTCGGGCGGCATCTGATTATTTGTTAATCTGGCCACTGTGCTAAATAAAAACCTTGGATTGTTTTGGTTATTTTCTATGAGTTTGCGTATGTGCTCGACCCTGGCAGCTTTTAGAGCCTGTCTATAGCTGGACATGCTGTTTTTCCACGCAATTCTAAAAACTTCCAAATTAGTTTTTCTCCATTTGCGCTCAAGATTACGAGTTTCTTTCTTGAGAGAATGGGTAGTACTGTTGTACCATGGCGCAGTACATTTTTCTCTAACTTTTTTCAATTTGATGGGGGCAACAGCTTCTAACGTATTAGAGAAGATAGTGTCCATGTTGCTAGTTAATTTGTCTAGATCCTGTGTATTACTGGGTGCACAGAGCAGTTGAGATAAATCGGGCAGGTTACTTGTAAATAAATGTTTGGTGGCTGGAACAATGGTTCTGCCCAAACGATAGCGCGGAGCGATATAGTTAATATCAGTCATACGCAGTGTGCATGATACAAGGAAATGGTCAGTAACATCATCGCTTTGAGGTACGATATCTATGTCAGTAAGATCAATTCCATGCGATATAATTAAATCTAGCGTATGATTGAAACAATGAGTGGGCCCGGTGACATTTTGCTTGACTCCAAAAGAATTTAATAGGTCAGTAAACGCAAGCCCTAAGGCATCATTTGTATTATCGACGTTTTATCATGATAGGTTTGATATGAAGGCTTCATCATGATAAACACAATTTAACTGCGGTGATACACAACATGCCTTAATATTAAAATGAAATAAAACCACTTCTCATAGAGAACATGGTCTTCTTTTGAATGTAATCCCAATGGTTATATCGGCTAATGATGCATTCTTTATAGTCACTTGTTTACCATATTCTTCATTCTTTCAAACAGACATTTATTTCTATAAATTAATTTAGATTCATCTTTAGGGCTCCGTAAGTGATTCAGTCAAGAGCATTGAGCGGTTTTCTGTCTTTCTTTTGTTGCTTAGTTAAACATCTATCTGTGACTCGGACAATAGACACTAAATGTGGCTGCTGTCCCTTTAAAAACGAATGTGTGAATGCAATGCATTGATACACTTTCTCTCTACCGTTTACATTCACTTAAGACGTAATCAGCTGTGTTTACATGAATACTCTTCAAAACGGACAATTCAAGATCATTTTGTGTGTATTTCTAAGTTCATGCAATGGAAAGAGTGTGAGGTGTGTTTTCTGTGTGTTTGCTTCAGTGTCTGCGCTCAGAAAACGCCGAATTGAGTTCTCTCTCGTGTCGTCCAATTTATCCATATGTCTGCACTTCTCCCACATATTGACATTTCTGAGTGTTTTATTAGACGTGCAGCAAGTGTATTTTAGCTTGTGTCCCGGCGGTTTGTACGCATCTAACCTCCTACTATGCAACAGATTTTTCTGAATGAATCTCTTTCCATATCTTCCCTCCCTAACATTTTCGTCTGGTCTTTATTCTTTGACGAAAATGCCAGCAGATTTTTGTCATAGTTTTTTTCATTCAAAAATAATTTTAGTTCGTTATCGTTTCCTTTTCGTCTGTGAAAAAAAATGTCGTCGACGAAGTTTTTGATGAAAATTATTCGTCAATGAAATTAACACTGATCAGTACACTGCATCCATTGCATTCAGTTTTAAAGGGACAGCAGCCTAATTTAGTTGCTATTGTCTGAGTCATTGATGTTAATCAAGCAAAAAAAAAAAAAAAAAAGACAGAAAATAAGTCACTGCTCTTGAGTAGTCCCAAATATTAATCTAAATGTATTTATAGAAATTAAATTTCTGTTTGAAATAATGAAGAGTAGGGTTAACAAGTAGCTATAGAGAATGCATAATTAGCCAATATAACCATTGGCATTTCTTTGAAACAAAACCATGTTCTTGTTTCTTTATGAGAAGTGGTTTTATTTAATTCTAATATAAAGGCATGTTGTGTGTCACTGCAGTTAAATAGGTGTCTATCATGATAAAACGCTAATATCAAACATATACAATGAGTTTGGACATTTTTAGAGAAATGTTTAATAAATGCATTGCACTGTAATTAAACCCATTTGATTCTACGGTAGATTTAGTCAACTAAAATCTTATGATATGTATTTGACTAAAACTAAAAACAAATCAGATGACTAAAATATGACTAAAAACCTAAATGGCATTTTAGTCGAAAGACTATGACTAAAACCAAATCAAAATGTGCTGTCAAAAGTAACACTGCAACCTGGCAACCTTTTGCACACTGATGTTGCTCTGATGAGATGAAAATGTTCAAGTTTGAGTTTATTGATCTTCATTAAGATATTCTTGACCTTGTCCTTTTGTGAAAAAACAATAATTCTGATTAACAAGTAGGGCTGATATGCGATAACTCAATAAATATCGAGTTAATCAATATGCGTTACGATAATGCAAGTGCCACATGCTCAGATCAAACAGTTTTGTCAATTCTGTGAACTTCAATAACTAACCTGTGTCATATATAGTATATACATGGTTATTTATATGCATGTACATGTCTAATAAATCTAACATACATGTTTCACTTTTTGTGGGAAGAAAGCACTACTACAACAACTTCTGAAATTCTAGTGTTTTACTCTAGCAATATTCACCTTTATTTATATAGCGCTTTCTACAATACAGATAGTGTCAAAGCAACTTTACATTATCAAGTAGGAAGGTAATATATCAATAATGCAAAAAAGAAACCGTAAATAATTTTAGTTGAAGGAAATTAATCAATAATTCCAAATTAATAAATTAATTGTCCGCAACTGAGCAAGCCATAGGCGACAGTGGCACGGAACTGTCATAAAATGCATAAAAATGTTATTTTAACATCAGTGTAATCATTTTTTAACATGATTTTAACACCAGTGTAATCACTTTAACATCAGTTTAGCAAATGAATAATAAAAAGGAAAAGGAAAATATTGCTTAAGTTAGTCTTAACTTCAATGAATTCAATATGCACTGATTCTTATTTAACCCCTTAATTGTCACCGTCGCACCTGTGGGACACCTGTTTACTTCACCATTTTACAGATAAATCCTAATTTAATTATGAGGTCTAATACTCCTAAATAGATATGTTACCATTTTTTGTGTTACAAATTATGTAGGAAAAGTAATAGATTAATTTATTTAAAGAGTGCACCCTTAAAAATCTACTTCATAACAGGAGTTCTGTCCTTTGTCACAAAAAGACTTTCTTCGTTGCCTTTTTCCCCCACTTTATCACGCTTTAGAAATCATAAGAAATTATGAATCACTTGAAAACTTAAAATCTCAAAATTCATCCTTTGAAAACCATTTTACAATCAGACATTGCACTATGATGGAAAATGCACATCAAAATCATAGCACAAAATGTTTTCGTTCATGAAATATAAAAAAATAAGTTTAAATACGGCCTTTTCATGTTTATGTTCAAAAATGAAAGTGACAGTTAAAGGGTTAAGCTACAAAAGTTATTTAGGCAAGAGCAGTGAGGGATTTCCTCGGTCTTTTGTTCATGGCCACAAATATTGCAAGCTGTAGTGATATGTATATTGTGATATTTCAATAATTTCGATATATTGCAGAGCCCTATTAACAATCATAATTTTATTTTTGAGCAAAATATGATCATGATTAACAGTTTAACCATAATATTTAGTTAAGTTTTTTTTTTCCTGACGTTATGCAAGTATTCCAGTGAACTTCTGAACACCTAGATCTTCATTTCACTGTGGTTTAAATTATATTTGTACATTTATGCAACGCTGCATTATGCAATAAAGCAGGACAATGGCTGCTCATGCAGATAAAGGTCTGGCAGCATAATGAGCCGTCTGTGTTAATGATCCACACACTCACTCACCGGTCCTCTGTCTGTCCTCCGCTGTCCGCTCACAGTCTGACGGCAGTCCTTTCTCCAGCCGGCCGTCCGGCGTCACGGCTGCCAACCTGGAGTCTGACCCACAACAAACACACAATCAATCAACTGCATTTCTGCAAGACATTTCCTAAGATGCACAATTTTTACAATTGACAAACAGTCATCATTTAATAATAAGACGTCATTTTCAACCCTCTTTTTAATCTTTTATTTTAAACACAAGTTGCTTCTGCCACTGGATAAAAATATTATATATATATATATATATATGTTTGTTTTAGTCTCACAATTTTGAGAAAATAATTCAGAATGGGTCAGGTAATCAGATAATTACCAATTATCAGACTTAAGAACTCATTTGACCAACTAGCAGACAACTAATTGGTAATCACTCATATTTTGGATTCAACTTAGACAGATCTTTTTTAAATGTATTTTTAGATTTAGAAGTTATGTAAAAAATGTGTAAAAAATTAACCAGACTTAAAGGAGTAGTTCACTTAAAGAACAAAAAAACTAGAGATGATTTACTCATCCCCTTGCTGAGATGATGTTTAGGTCTTTCTTTCTTCAGTTGATAACAAACTGTTTCTTGAGGAAAGCATTTCAGGAATGTTCTCCATATAGTGGACTTCTATGGTGTCCCCAAGATTGAACATCCAAAATGCAGTTTAAATGCAGCTTCAAAGGGCTTAAATGATCCCAGCTGAGGAAAAAGGGTCTTATCTAGCGAAACGATCTGTCATTTAAAAAAAACAAAAAAACAGACAATTTATATATTTTTTAAACACAAACGCTTGTCTCGTCTAGGACAGTGCAAACTGTTTTTCCGGTTCAAGTCAGTCCAGTCAAGTCCCCAACTTCAAAACAGTCCTACATTGCTGCAGAAATATCAACCCAGCGTTTACAAAGAGAACATGCAAAGATCATCCAAAAAAAAAAAAAAAAAATTGAGAAAAGAAAATGAGATGGGAGGTTTTGGACATACCCTAACTGTATTGACCCGCATTACACAGACTACACATGCGCATCACAGAGATGAGACACGACAAGCATTTGAAGCTAAAATGTATATAAATTGTCAGTTTGTAAATTTGCAAATTATCTGTATTTTTTTTTTTCTGGAAAGGAACTAATCCTTTAAAGGAAAAACATTAGATGACCAACATTTAAGACTAACCCTAACCCTAAGATAAACTCAGAATGAGGACATTTTTGTGCAATTCCAAATGCACAGGTCACAATTCACTCACACTATTTATTTTAGTTTATGTTTTAAAATTCTTCGTTTTTTTTTTCTTTAAATTCAGATTTTCTTTTTCGCACAGTTCTTGTTTTGGGGTTTGTTTTCCTGCCATGGAATAAAAAATAAATGTAAGTGCAATTTCATATCTTGCAACTCTGACTTTACGACCCTCAGAAATACAAGGTAAACAGCTGCAACCTTTTTTGTATCCCATTTCATAAACGAGCATCCATGGTTTAATTGGGTGTGTCTCTTTTAAGCCTTCGACGCAAACACCTACTGCTTCGGTTGGCTGACATCTCTGCATATCAAATGCACATTACATGTGGAAGTCTTTTGAAAAGGTTTACTACATCTTGACTATTGAGCTGCTGAGATGAACTAGTGGTGAAGAGTGTTGACTGTAGTTTTATATTCAGATCATCTCTCACAGCATCAAAGGTTTCAGCGCTGATCATTCTAGCCGATCACAGACGTGTCACGAATGCACTGATCTCACCACCGCAGCTCCACTTCTGCTCTCTCATGAGTGCTTTTGCAATAAGTCCTTTTTTAGCAGCTCTGTTTTTGGACTAATCAGGATGTTTGGAGTTCTGAAAAGCACAGTATGTTTTAACAGTATAATGGAGAACTAGATTACTAGGTTGTTCTTAAATAATATTCAGTTTCTAAATAATCACACGTCTAGTGATCTAGTGATTTAGTTCAAATGCTCCTGCACATGACAGCTGAAGTGCTAATATTCAAAGTATTTTATTGCCATTTCTGGCATGTTAGGAATCAGCAGTCATGGCTGTTTATAAATGTAAAATAATGTTCATTGTTAGCATTATTGCATGCATATATTTCTGCATTTCAAAGTGTCTGTGAATATGAGCCCTAGTGTGATGCATTAGAAACCTGTATTATGAGAAATTAATGGGTTACTCCATCCCAAAATTAAAATTTTGTCATTCCAAACTCGTAAAAGCTTTGTTCATCTTTGGAACACAATTTAAGATATTTAAATATTTTTTAATATAAAATTAATTTAAATATTATTCCCACTGACTGCCAAGTAAATAACACTGTCAAGGACCAGAAAAGTATGAAAGATGTCATTAAAATAGTCCATTTGCCATCAGTGGAAATTACCCCACAACATGTGAATTTCACTTGAAGTCTGTGATTTTACTTGAATTTACAGAATTTATCTCCCAGATTTGATGTCAAGGCTTTGCATAACATTATATATAATAAACAGAAGATCACATGCTGCTATACCATCTCCATATTTCCAGCTGATCGTTTGTTTTCGCTCTTCTGATGGTTCTCAGCTTTCTCTTTATGCAAAAAAAATTAAACTGTATATATGGTGTATAGTGTTATGACCCAGCAGACTTTCAAAACACTTCGCAGCCTCCATTCATCACAAAAGATGGATAAAAAGGCGCATAGGAAACAAAAACCTTGAAGAAATTATATATGACCCCGCCAAATGCTGGCAAAATCACAGAGATGCTGATTCGCAAAGCACTAATATCATCATAGGACCTCTGTGTTCCTCTGCAATTACTACAAATCACTAGAGGTCACCAGGTAATACTAATCCTGTGCAAATAGGGCTTTTGCGTACAAAAAGTATTCTCATAGCTTTGTAAAATTATGGACCACTGATGGCAGGTGGACTATTTTGATGACGTCTTTCATACTTTTCTGGGCCTTGACAGCATTATTTACTTGGCAGTCAATGGGACAGACACAAAACTCTTGATTTTCATCCAAAATATCTTAAATTGTGTTCGAAAGACGAGTGAAGCTTTTACAGACATGTGGGTGAGTGATTAATGACAAAGTTTTCATTTTGGGGTGGAGTAACCCTTTAACTAATGAATAACTATTAAAAACTTGCCTTTGAAAGTTTCAAAGCTGGCCAAAATTCATCCTCTTCATCCTTCATTTCACATTAAGAATTAATGAATAATAATAGCAGCTCATAAATGATCTTCTAAAGATTTTCTCCAAAGCTCCAGCTCAGAAGGTCTAAGCACATTTTTGTACTGGATGTATTTGATTTATTTTAATGTCAGGTGATAGATTAAAGGATTAGTTTACTTTTAGAACCAAAAAATCCCCCTTGTCATCCAAATTTCCACTTTCTTCAGTCATAAAGAAATTATCTTTTTTTTTAGGAAAATATTTCAGGATTTCTCTCCATATAGTGGACTTCTATGGTGCCCCAGAAATTGAACTCCCAAAATGCAGTTTAAATGCAGCTTCAAAGGGCTCTAAACAATCCCAGCCGATGAGAAAAGGGTCTTATTAAAAGGTAAAACAGCGTTGTAGGATGATTTTGAAGTTGGGGAAGAAAGCGAGATGGGAGTTTTTGGACATACCCTAATTGTATTGACCCAGATCACACAGACTACACATGTGCATTGCAGAGACGAGACATTACAGGTCCTTCTCAAAAAATTAGCATATTGTGATAAAGTTCATTATTTTCTGTCATTTACTGATAAACATTAGACTTTCATATATTTTAGATTCATTACACACAACTCGAAGTAGTTCAAGCCTTTTATTGTTTTAATATTGATGATTTTGGCATACAGCTCATGAAAACCCAAAATTCCTCTCTCAAAAAATTAGCATATCATGAAAAGGTTCTCTAAACGAGCTATTAACCTAATCATCTGAATCAACTAATTAACTCTAAACACCTGCAAAAGATTCCTGAGGCTTTTAAAAACTCCCAGCCTGGTTCATTACTCAAAACCGCAATCATGGGTAAGTCTGCTGACCTGACTGCTGTCCAGAAGGCCATCATTGACACCCTCAAGCAAGAGGTCTGTGGGAAGGAAAAAGTGTGGCAGAAAACGCTGCACAACGAGAAGAGGTGACCGGACCCTGAGGAAGATTGTGGAGAAGGACCGATTCCAGACCTTGGGGGACCTGCGGAAGCAGTGGACTGAGTCTGGAGTAGAAACATCCAGAGCCACCGTGTACAGGCGTGTGCAGGAAATGGGCTACAGGTGCCGCATTCCCCAGGTCAAGCCACTTTTGAACCAGAAACGGCGGCAGAAGCGCCTGACCTGGGCTACAGAGAAGCAGCACTGGACTGTTGCTCAGTGGTCCAAAGTACTTTTTTCGGATGAAAGCAAATTTTGCACGTCGTTCGGAAATCAAGGTGCCAGAGTCTGGAGGAAGACTGGGGAGAGGGAAATGCCAAAATGCCTGAAGTCCAGTGTCAAGTACCCACAGTCAGTGATGGTCTGGGGTGCCATGTCAGCTGCTGGTGTTGGTCCACTGTGTTTTATCAAGGGCAGGGTCAATGCAGCTAGCTATCAGGAGATTTTGGAGCACTTCATGCTTCCATCTGCTGAAAAGCTTTATGGAGATGAAGATTTCATTTTTCAGCACGACCTGGCACCTGCTCACAGTGCCAAAACCACTGGTAAATGGTTTACTGACCATGGTATTACTGTGCTCAATTAGCCTGCCAACTTTCCTGACCTGAACCCCATAGAGAATCTGTGGGATATTGTGAAGAGAAAGTTGAGAGACGCAAGACCCAACACTCTGGATGAGCTTAAGGCCGCTATCGAAGCATCCTGTGCCTCCATAACACCTCAGCAGTGCCACAGGCTGATTGCCTCCATGCCACGCCGCATTGAAGCAGTCATTTCTGCAAAAGGATTCCCGACCAAGTACTGAGTGCATAACTGAACATAATTATTTGAAGGTTGACTTTTTTGTATTAAAAACACTTTTCTTTTATTGGTCGGATGAAATATGCTAATTTTTTGAGATAGGAATTTTGGGTTTTCATGAGCTGTATGCCAAAATCATCAATATTAAAACAATAAAAGGCTTGAACTACTTCGAGTTGTGTGTAATGAATCTAAAATATATGAAAGTCTAATGTTTATCAGTACATTACAGAAAATAATGAACTTTATCACAATATGCTAATTTTTTGAGAAGGACCTGTATATGGAGAGAAATCCTGAAATGTTTTCCTCAAAAAAAACAATTTCTTTACAACTGAAGAAAGAAAGACATGAACATCTTGGACGACAAGGAGGTGAGTACATTATCTGTATTTTTTTATTTTGAAAGTGAACTAATCCTTTAAATGAGTGCTGCTGTCAGTTAATGAGTTGGTGTTTGACCATCTGCCATCAGACACTGAAACTAAAGTGTAGTCTGTGTACTCTCCAGTGAACACACAGCATAAAGGTCAGAGGTCATGAGGTGCGACAGAAGAACCTTTCTCGAAGATCTCCTTCAGCACTCCTCGCTTGATCAGCTCGTCTCGGCTCTGACGCACCGACATCTTCCTCTCCAGAGCTGAAAACACACACAAACCTGAGATGAAGCACTTTTAGTCACACCTTCAGCTGGTGCTTCACGTGTCTTTTTGCTGTCAAATCCTGACTGACTTTTTAATCAAGCAAACTTCAGAATATGTTAAGTGATATTTTCAGATTGAAGCAGCTTGGCTTTACTTGATTCTCCATGATCATTTTACAGAAAAGAGTCAAATCGGATCATCAGGATCATTTGTTTCCAGAAGCTTTGCTTTCACTGTTCCTCAGTGGAGGAATGATCTTCTCAAGCCTCCAAAACATCTCACATCTTTTGAAGAATATTCATTTGTTCATCCCCTAATCATTGGATTGCATTGCATTATATGCTTGGATCATTTCAATCTCATCTTACTAAGACATATTATTGGGAATATAGAGTGGCCACTGATATTTAGCTCATTTTATGTCTGCGTTGATTTACATCACAAGCATCAGAAATTAAACAAAGAAATATCAGCATTTGCACCAAATTCATATTTTTGCTCAGTTTGAGTCGCTGGATAAAACTGAGCTATTTTTTCCTTCATATTCTCACTATATCAGACTATATGAGCCATAAACGCCTGATGGATCAAATATGATACTCAACATAACACATTTTTTGGGTGTAAAGATTTCAAGAATCAGTTCCATTTCAAAAATCATTTATTTCCAGACAACTTAAGAATAAAAAGTAAAGAAGTAAAAAAAAATGTAAGGAAACTGAATGGAATATTCAATATGTATAGGCAATATGGCCTCTAAATGTTTGTTTGTTTGTTTGTTTGCATGTTTAACGCCATGCCAGCTTCTGTGGCTATTTTCATGGCGAGAAAAGTGTATAAAAAATGATTAGGTTTTATAAATGTATTTTAAAATAAAGTCTTAAACTGTATCTGGCTTATCTCTGTTAAAAACCTCTTCAAAAGAGATTTCTTCACTGAATAAAAAATGTTTTTTCACAGGGTTAAAACTAGCACAATCTAATAAAAAAGCTTCAGAGATAAAGGGGTTTGGCATGTTGGAGGATTTAATATTTCTAGTATTAAACACTTGTGTGTCATCCTGGTATGACCTACTCTACTGCGAGTATAAAGAGTTTGGTAGCATCGTTTGGGAAACTGACAGAAAAGTATTTTTCCAACATTTGGCCTAATTTCATGGAGTTTATTCTTTGTATGGTCTCTAAATGTAAATGAATGTTACTTCCAAACGTTGAAGCATTGCTAACACAACTTCAAACAGATCTCCATTACAGTTTAATTAATAATAAAAAAAAAGCCTAAGGCTTGAATATCTCCGCTCCCAAACACTAAAATATGGAAATAACGTTTACTGCACTTCTGAGCAGTTTTTTTTTTTTTTGGTCTTGTTTTTCAGATGCAAATGACTAAATATTCTCATATTAAAATACATTTACTGGAAAAACAAAATCACAGAAATTATGAGAAACTGATCACGATGAAGTCAGTTTACAATTAAACGAGAACAAATACCAGTCAAAGGGCTAAAAAAATAAACTTAATTTAAAAGGGTAAAAGGTTTAAATTTGACTGATAGATATTTGTCACTTAATTTTGTTCCATATCTCAAAAAAACTGGACTTTATATCTTCATTTTGCATCTCCTGTAAATGTATCTTGATTTAAAGATGTTTCGATATTTGTACTGGAAAATAACCTGAGGAAGATATTCACATTTAATGCCATAAATTCATGAATTTAAGACGTCCTGTTTTGATTTAAACCTTTTTACACCTTCATTTGTGGATGGGTGAATTAATACCTTTAAAGACTGATCTCAGACTCGAGCTTGAGCTCAGCAGCTCATGTGTTCCTCTCTAACATCACACTGACTGGGATTACTGAATATTCCAATTAACCATCACAATGCATAAATTTACATCGAATATTTGATTTAGCATTTTACATTCATGATATGCTGAGCATTTTAACCCATTTTCAGTGCCATAACAACTAAATGAGCAAATGTTCTCATTTATTCCTCCTATTATTACACTGGATGACGCATCAAAAGGTCGTCTACAGAGTTTCGTTTTTAGAAATTTTAATTTACAAAGATTAAGTTTTTTTTTAAAAAAAAGCCTTCTTCTGAAAACAGATCTATGAAGCACAAGATCAGTTCTTCTGCTCGATGATGAACACTTCATATCTGTTGTTCTAGCATTTTGCTCCGACTCACCACTGAAAGCAATAAATGTTAAAAGCTGTGTGCATCACTGGCTCAAATAAAGCTTGAAAGCAATGCATTTCATTTTGAATAAACGCATAAACGTCATTGTAAATTACAAAAACGAGTTTTCATTCTGCATTAACAATTTGTTGTTCTTCTAAGCATAAACTCACTTATCTTTGTTCAGTTTCTCAGAACGATAGACTTTATATATTCATTTTGCATCTCCAGTAAATGTATGTAAATGTTTAGACAGTTTTACTGGAAAACAGGACAAAAATATAGGGAGATATTTATGTTTTGCACTGTATGCAACATTTAATACCATGACTTTATGTATTTAAGTCATTAGCACTCAGCTTTCAGAAACACTCACAAACTGACTTCTGAAATATATTTGTTGGTTTTGCCAGATGCAGCATTTTCTTTCTACTGACCCTTCAAAGCAGAAGACTTTAATACAAACCAATCTTTTGCATGATTATGACATGCTACGTGAAATGTCCTCACAGCTCAAACAGTAGATCACAGCCAGTGTTGGGGAAAGTTACTTTTTAAAGTAATGCGTTACAATATTGTGTTACTCCCTAAAAAAAGTAACTATTTACACTACTTAGTTACTTTTTATGGAAAGTAATGTGTTACATTACTTTTGCGTTACTTTTTAAATCTGGGCAGGGCTTATTTGTCTGTTTTTAATATAAAAAGATTGATTCTTAGCAAATGTAAAAGCCCTTTCACACCAAAATGAAATGAAGTGAATAAGGCTAAGGCTAAAGGAAAATTAAATTGACGTCTGTACAGTAGAACTGTAGGAAAAGAAAGTTCAACACTCTTCAGCAATGAGAGAAAAACCCCCACAAATGTTAGTTAATATAAAGTAAGTTTTGCTTATTAGTACACTGCAAAAATGCTTTTCTTACTTAGATTTTTTTGTCTCGTTTCCAGCCAAAATATATAGAAAATTCTTAAATCAAGAAGGATTCTCTGGAAGAGTAAAAAGTATTGTCTTGTTTTTTCTGAAAACAAGTCAAAATTAAGTGTGTTTTTGCTTGAAACAAGCAAAATAATCTTCAAATGGGGTAAGCAAGATAATCTTGTTTTCTGTTTGAAATGAGATTTTTTTTTGCTTACCCCACTGGTAGATTATTTAGCTTGTTCTAAGCAAAAACACACTTAATTTTGACTTGCTTTCAGAAAAAAAAAACAAGACAAACATTTTTACTCTTCTAGAAAATTCTTCTTGATTTAAAAATTCTTAGATATTTTGGCTGGAAACAAGACAAAAAATGTAAATAAGAAAAGTATTTTTGCAGTGTACGGTTGAACTGGATCAACAAAGGTCAGAAGCAAAGTCATTGGTTAATAAAATGGGATTAAATACATAAATGAAACAAACAAAAAAAAGTAACTCAGATATTTTCTTGAAAATGAAAGAGTAATGTGTTACTTTACTAGTTACTTGAAAAAAGTCATATTATTATGTAACTTGCGTTACCCCCAATACTGATCACAGCACTAGCAACATCAAGGTCATGTGTTTGATTCCCAGGGAATGCAATTTTATGTATTTTTGCTACTATATGAAATATGCATTTACCTATTGACCTCTGCTTGAACTTCTCGCTCTTCTTCTTCCTCCACTTCCAGGGTTTGAAGAGGCGTCCCAGAGTGGCGAACCTGCTCCTGCAGTGGATGGGCGTCGCATGTGATCCGGACACCAGGGACTCGGCGTGAATGGAGGCCAGCTTCTCCACCTCCTCTGCTGTAGAGCAACACAGAGACTCAAGCTGAAGCGCAGGAACAAACGGCTTCATGTGATTTCTGCATTAGCTTCTACGTTGCGTCTCTACGGACGGCACATTTTGTGCCATTTCTGTGCCTGCTTGCTGAAACTGCAGCGTGAGTAACGCAGGCACAGAAGTAGGTCAAATACAGTGGAGTGCCTGCTGACACACATCACACGCACTTCCACTACAGAAAACCATCAGCACAGCTCCAGCTGAACTCGCTCACGGACACTCGGGTCACGAGAAAACACAAGGACACACTGCAGCGAAGGAGACGAGCACGTGTCGATCACACGCATTCATCTGGGTATTAATAGCTCCATCCTAATCATATTAACACGTGTGACGCACATTAATCAAAGAGGAGTTTAATGAAGAGGATTAAACCTGCAGATTTTATATGACGGCACGTTTGCTGATGGTCTGACTGCATGATCTACACTGACAGAGCTCAGCAACACAATGCAAAACTGCAACGTTACAATCAATGAAGCCCAGTACACACCAGTCATCCATCTTAATCATCGCCTTTGAAATATGAACAAACCAGCCTTTAGAAGCTGCTCACACGCTGCATAGATTTACCTGAAAATTCAGGAAGATGCATCTAGAGATGTGCGCTTTAACCCTTTCGTGCATGGTGTATACGCTGCAAAAAATGCTTTTCTTACTTAGATTTTTTGTCTAGTTTCCGGCCAAAGTATCTAACAATTCTTAAATCAAGAACAAATTTCTAGACAAAGTCAAAATTATAGTCTTGTTTTCAGAAAAAATAAGTCCAAATTAAGTGAGTACAAAATAATCTGCCAGTGGGGTAAGCAAAATAATCTTATAAATAATCTTATTTCAAGATGAAAACAAGATTATTTTGCTTACCCCATTGGCAAATTATTTAGATTGTTTTATGCAAAAATTAACTTAATTATGACTTCTTTTTTCTGAAAACAAGACAATCGTTTTTGCTTGTCTAGAAAAACCTTCTTGATTTAAGGATGTTTAGATATTTTGGCTGGAAACAAGACAAAAAATCTAAGTAAGAAAAGCATTTTTTGCAGTGTACAGTTAATTTAACTCCATTTGTTGTTTATTTATCATAGTAATATGCTCCAAAACACTTGAGGGCAGTGTCAGTAGATTGACAACAATGTTGTAACAGTGGCTACTATCTTTTATTCCAAATATTCATTGCTTGATAACGTAATTAATCCAAGCCATGTGCTAAATGCCCCAGGCATTTCTGTGAAAAACTTTTATACAAGGAGGCCAATTGAAATTTAAAAAAATATATATAAGCGTGTACATTAAAGTATGATGAATATGTATTTTATAAACTAAAATTTAGAGTATAATGTAGTTTTTATTCACCAAAAACCAACCGTCCATGTATGTGGATGTCACGCAACAATGGAGTCAGATCTAATAAATATCTAATTTCTGTAATCTGCTGATATATCTATTCTATTATTTCAAATATGTTATGAATTGTCTTATATTGTAATAAAACATTTAACAAATATATCAACATAAATAACCATTTAAAATGAATTAATATAGCATTAAATGGCAATTTTACACATACATATAGAGACAAATTAGCATTTTGCCTTTCAAACATGAACAGCATAAGTCAAGGAGTCAGTACAGAATAATAATAGAGAATATCCCAGAGGACAGTGGAAGTAAGATGAATGAAATTATAAAGATCTTACAATCAACAGTTAATGTTTTCCATGATTTGCCCATATTGCTAATAGGTTTCTGCATATATATAACTACTGTTATTGTTCCTACAATATGTGTTTTCTTGTAATTATATTGTAATATTATTGTTTTTAATAACTGATCTGATAAAAATAGCATAACATGGCATTAAAAAAAAAAAAAAAAAAAAACAATATTCCATTTTGTCAGTTGTGGCTTTATGTCTCATTTTACTCCTTTGTTGCATGGTGCCCACATATATGGAGAGTTAAATAGCTTTTAAATAAAGCTGAATTTTGTAAAAATGAAATTGGATTTAAATTTTTGCATCATATTAAAGTAATAAAAAGAATAAAATCTAGAAAAAAAAATCTAGATGTTTTTCATAATTCATGCATGAAAGGGTTTAAATGTAACTGTTTGATGGCAAAAACATGCACACAACAAAGACGACCATCTCAAAAATGGTAACTGTCATTGGATAACTGTCAACACGAATCAAAATGAACTCTTGTTTTGTTTGCTGTAAACTTGTGCTTTAATAAACTAATATGTAAAAAAGTTATAATATAAACAACTAGAACACCTGTTCTGCCACGTTTTTAAATTGACATTGGCTTAAAAACACTCATGGCAGCAGATGCTAAAAAAAAAAACCACATGATTTTTCACTAAGCACTAACTTTACAGTCTGCATTAACTAGAAGTTAAAACTGACTTCAGTGTTGTGATGTAATTGTGATTTTCAGATTTTGACTTGAAACTTACAAAAAAAAATAAATAAATAAAATTGTCCTCTGGATTACCTTGCATGAATGAATTGTTCACAAGACCAGAATTGTAATAGCGAAGTAAATAGAGTATGTTTTGATTTATGCCAAAAATAATTCGGAATTTTTTATTTAGATATTTTGTACATATCGTACCGTAAATATAGGCTATCAAAATGTATTTTTTTAATAGTAATATGCATTGCTAAGAACTTCATTTAAATGCAATTTTCTCAATATTTCGATTTTTTTTTTTTTACCCTCAGATTCCAGATTTTCAAATACTTGTATCTTGGCCAAATATTCTTATCCTGACAAACCATACATCAATGGAACGCTTTATTCAGCTTTCAGAAAATGTCTAAATCTCTGATTATTATGACCGGTGTTGTGGTCCAGGGTCATATGTGTAGCCTAAATGTGTGTGTGTACAAAGTAGAGCAAAAAAGAACGAAAAACGAATCTCTTGTGGACGCCGCTATTGGCAGCGTTCACACAGGACAGAAACAGAATCTTCAGTCCTGTTTTTAAAGATACAACTATTTGAACTTGACACGCCTTATTAAAAACGCAACGCTGCTGGCGTTTACGCGACGCACATGCGTCGGTCACATGTGTGCATGAGGCCAATAATTAGGAACAGCAAAATCCGACCGCAAGAACGCGTCCTGGGTAAAACGCGACGCAAGGGCCAAAGACGCATATGTACTGTTGTAAACCAAAGAATTTAATGAGAGTGGACGCGGAACGCACGAGAACGAGCGCGTCCTGTGTGAACAGCCTTATCCCCTCGCGTCGCGTCGCTCAGTGTGTTTGGATACATGAACGCGCTCCTAATGTGCGCTGTTTACTCACCGTCCTGCGAGTGGCTGCCGCGGCTGCAGTTGCTGCATATGTGTTTGATCTCTTTGCCGATGTGGCAGTGAATCATAAAGGGCATGTTGTTGTGATGATGCTGCTGCTGCTGTGGATTCTTGTTCTCCTTCTTATAATTCAGAGACATCATCCTGATCAGGCTGAAGCCCTTGTTCTTGGGCTTCTCCATCGCCTTCCTCGCGGGCGCGTTACTGCCCCAGATGCCGTGCATGACTGTGTGATCCACCGCAGACATGATGAGGATGATGGTGGTGAGGCTGGTAAACGCGTATCTGAGCAGCAATGAACGCGCTCTCAGTCTCAAGCCGAGCTGAGATGCGCAGTGAACGCCGGTCCTTACGCCTCCTGTCGACTACACACGAGAAGTGCAGGGCTGTGTCTCAAATCCCAGCGAGCTGCCTGTCTGCACAGCAATTCTGAGCTTCAGAGATGTCTAAAACACTGTGTGTGTCTGCGGCTCACTAGGTTGAATGCACAACTAATGAAACACTACAGTGATGCGCGCGCGCGCGCGCACACACACACACACACACACACACACACACACACACACACACACACACACACACACACACACACAAACATGTTACTGGATTATGTTGAAGCTACTGTTATGTTTGCCTCTACTCAAATACACAAACGTGTTCAGCATACTAACATACCAGTCCTGCTATTATTGCAGTATGTGGATTTTCAGTATGCATGGAATACATTTGCTGAAATGTGGAGTAACCTACATTATGTGCACTACAGGATCCCACAGTGCAATGTACTTGACTTGACCTTTTATTTCCAGTGTAACAGCTGAGCTGAAAGCGTAGCACCTGTGATTTTTTTTAACACCAAAATGTAAGATATTTTACACAAAACTGAATAAAAAATAATTAACAACAATGTTGCATACTATGTTGAAGCATTTGTAAATGTTTGAAGCATTTATTAACGCATACTGCCTCCAAACCAGTGTTGGGGGTAACGCATTACAAGTAACACAAGTTACATAATACTATTACTTTTTTAAGTACTTAGTAAAGTAATGCATTACTTTTTCACTTACAATAAAATATCTTGTTACTTTTTCAAAAAAATAATGCCAGTTACTTTTTGTTTCCTTTATGTATTTAATCCCATTTTACTTTTATTTAGATTTGTCTTGTTTCCAGCCAAAAAAAAAAAAAAAAACTTAAATCAAGGATTTTCTAGACAAGTAAATAATTATTTTCTTGTTTTCAGAAAAAAAAAAACAAGTCAAAATTAAGTGAGCTTTTGCTTAGAACAAGCAAAATAATCTGCCAATGAGGTAAGCAAAAAAAAGAGCAGAAAACAAGATTATTTAGCTTACCCCATTGTGATTATTTTGCTTGTTTCAAGCAAAAACACACTTAATTTTGACTTGTTTTCAATAACATAACACAATAATTTTTCCTTCTTGATTTAAGAATTGTTAGATATTTTGGCTGGAAACAAGACAAAAAATTTAAAAAAGAACAGCTTTTTTTTTGCAGTGTACTAATAAGCAAAACTTACTTTAACTAACATTTGTGCTTTTTTTCTCATTGCTGAAGAGTGTTGAACTTTCTTTTCCTACAGTTCTGTACAGACGTCAATTTAATTTTCCTTTAGCCTTAGGCTTATTCACTTCATTTCATTTTGGTGTGAAAGGGCTTTTACATTTGCTAAGAATCAAACTTTTTTTATATTAAAAACAAACAAGCAAGCCCTGCCCAGATTTGAAAGTAATGCAAAAGTAACTCAACAGTAATGTAACGCATTACTTTCCATAAAAAAGTAACGCAATTAGTTACTTTTTTTATGGAGTAACACAATATCGTAATGCATTTCTTTTAAAAGTAACTTTCCCCAACACTGCTCCAAACAGTGGTATTTTAATATTTCAAATTGTAGTACAGGTAGCCACTTGACCTCAATATGGTAATGTTTCATTTGTTTGTTGGCATCCTGTTATCATAAATAAAAAATATAATTTACGTAAAATGTCAATGTCTGAAATGTATACAACTGGCATGTACACAACACAAGGACGACCATCTCAAAAAACTGTTCAAATTGTCAACACAAATTTTGTCAAAATGAACAGTTGCTTTGTTGCTGCTGATCACTGTCTGTATGAATGAAACTTGTGTTCACAAACTAAGTAAAATAAAAGCTTAAATACAAACAACTGGAACACTTGATCTACCACATTTTAAAACTGACATTGGCTTAAAAAAGCAACACTTAATGGCCCAGTTTCTCAGACTGGGTTTAGACTAGTTCAATTAGCACATTTAAGTAATGTTTAAAAACGTGCTTAGAAAAAAAAAACATTACTGGTGTGCATCTTGAGACAAAACAAAGGCACCAATATATTTTAAGATCAGTCAGTGCAAGTGTTTTTCAGTTAAAACAGCTCAGACTTACATTTTAGTCTAGGACTAGGTTTAAACCTTGTCTGTGAAACCGAGGGATGGTGCCAGAAGCTGAAAAATAATGATTTTTCCCAAAACTAATTAACCCATCCCTAAACACTACCTTTAAAATCTGCGGTAACTAAAAGGAACAGTTGATTTTACTTCAGTATTGTGATGTACATCTGAGCAAATATTCATATTTTGATATCAATATTAAAAGTAAAGGTCAATTTTGATTTCATACAGACTACAATCTCAATGTTGTTAACAAATCCCGATAGACAGAATTACCGTTTGTCACAAAGTGATTAAGTAAACCAATTAAATCTGTTGTGATGCTGTTAGAGATTGCCTTTCCAGGGCCACTGTGCAAGCCACTTGTGTATTGACTTTGCCTTTTTGGTATCAGACCAACAATCTAACCCCAAGGTGCCAGCACACCAAACAGCTACAAGGGCAGGAACTACACTGATGTGGTTCCTCTGCTACCCTTCTGTGTTTTTTTTTCACCTTCTAACTAGGGTTGGGTATTGTTTGGGTTTTTTTCGATACCAGTGCCAAATCGATACTTTTAAAAAAGCCACAAAATGGTGGATGACACAAGAATATCTTGAATATCACAGGATTTTCTGAGACTGTAGTGAGTGCACATTGGGTTCAGGGGTATGTCCCATATTCAAATTTAAATGCAAAATTATAGTGCATTTTGAGAGCAGAATGAAGTGACTAAATCAAATGAAGGATTATTTGCTCTTGCAAACAATTTTGTGCTCTAGTAGTAATTTTTTTTATTGGTTACATAGATGTGAATGCACAATTTTCACTACATACATTTTTATAAAAGCTACAAATGATATTCTGTAAAGCACAGGGAGTGACTTTCTCCACATCTTTTGTTGTTTGAGTTCACAAAAACAATTTGTGCTTTTCAATCGAAATGCGAAAATGGACAGTAACTATAAAGATGTCTTGAATGTGTATCATCAAAGCTTTCCGATGTTCACTTTTTCTCATTCAGGAAATAATTTTTCTAGTAATTCTGACACCCCATGAATGCAGTATTTAAATTAAACAAGCGATAATGCATGTTGATGAATCAATGCTTCTTACATCCGTGTCATACCACCAGAAGACAAATATTTAAATCAACAGTTCAGGCATTTAAATGGCACCAAAATGAGGCACCAAAATTTGCGTTCTGATTCAGACCGGTACATACCGGTCATATAGGTACTGGAGCCATATTGGCACCGGGTTTCGGTACCCAACACTACTTCTAACTATGGTGGATTGAACCACCCGGTCGCTGGGAGCAGTGCTGTTGACCTCAACAACTATGGCAGATGTAGCATGGGCCTTTATGAACACCTGGGTTGCACCTTTTGGCACACCAATGGACATATCTTCAGATCGTGGCCATCAATTTACATTCCACCTGCAGACAAATTACCTTTGCAAACATTTCCACTGCTCTCTAAAAACTGCGCTCTGACAGATGGGTAGAGCCGCTACCTTGGGCCCCTAAGGAGGATCTGCGGACTTCTTTAGGGAGGTTGTTGTATGATCAGACTCTGTGTATGCCAGGAGATTTATTTCCAGAGAGCACAAGGCCAAGGGTGTGGAATGCATGCTGGTGAGTTGCAGCTGCCCAGTGGAGGACATCAACAGCCCCACTCGCAGTCCAGATCCCAGCCAGCCATTGCCTGAGCCCCCCACAAATGGAGAGCCTGAGCCTGCAGCAATTTACGACCCAGCACAAGAGGAAGCAACTGAGTCAACCGTCGCCCCAGAGCCCAAGCCTCACAAGATGTCTCACCAGGTTAGTGAGTGGGCAAAATCACTCATCCCCATGGGAGACCTTGGAGTACGAGGGCAAGGAGAGAATAAAGTGAACTGAGCTACAGCTGGCCTCTGAAATCAAAAAACAAATATTCTGGAAGAGTTTGATCCCGTTTCTCCCATCTCCACTGACTCCACCCAGCCCTGTATCTCCTGAGTCTACTGAATCGTCTGCATCTCTGCTGGATCATCCAGCTCTGAATCTCCTGAATCTCCTGCATTGCCACCCAGATTCTCTCCTACCTCCTCTTCCAGAATGCATCTGTTCCTTGGTCTCTTCTCCACTGGTTCCTGTCAGTCCCTCGGCTCACCCTCAGTCTGCTCCACACTGTTGTGTGGATCTGCCTTGGGCCTTACAGTCACCAGCTCTGTGTAAGCATGAGGATCCCATTTCTGCCTCTAGCCTCCAAGCCCTGGATTCCAACTTGGCCCTCCGACCCGTCATCTCACTGGCTCCACCGGGCCCCCTCGCCCAACCTTTGTCAGCCGTCAACTTACCTCTGCCTCGGGATTCGACTCACTCATCTTGCTCCTCCTCCTCTCCAGCTGTACCTTTGTCCTCAGTGTTACAGACACACCTGTTTTACACACGTCACTCAAACACAGAACCAGGAATCACATGAGTTCAGGGAAAGAGAATCTGAAGTGTAGTTGAGCTGTTGTGTGTTTGTGTCTCTGTATTCATTTAGTAAAAAATGGCGGAAGCCAGAATTTCTCAGGATGAGTTCTTGTGTCCAGTGTGTCAGGATCTCCTGAAAGATCCAGTGGCCATTCCCTGTGGACATAGTTACTGTAAGAGCTGTATTACAGACTGCTGGGATCAGGAGGATCAGATGAGAGTCTACAGCTGCCCTCAGTGCAGACAGACCTTCAGTCCAAGACCTGCTTTAGCTACAAACACCATCTTGGCTGAAATGGTGGAGAAACTGAAGAAGACCAAACGTACTGCTGACTATTATGCTGGAGCTGGAGATGTGCAGTGTGACGTCTGTACTGGAAGAAAATACAAAGCCGTCAAGTCCTGTCTGATGTGTCAGGAATCTTACTGTCAAACTCATATTGACCGTCATGATGAATTTCACAAAAAGCCACACAAAGTGATTGATGCCACTGGACGACTGCAGGAGATGATCTGCCAGAAACATGAGGAGATCCATAAGGTTTTTTGTGGCACTGATCAGAAATGTATATGTATGCTGTGTTTGATGGATGAACATAAAAACCATGACACTGTATCGGCTGCAGCACAGAGGACAGAGAAACAGGTATTTAAAACTAGACAATGATGAAATATTGCTGACACTCGTTTCATATGTGTTTATATTGGCACCCATATTAAGAGCTTACAGCATTCACACGAACACCACAGCAGAAATGAACAGCAGCTGCAAGAAGACTTTCACTGCTTGCTGAAAACACACCGGAATCCTTTATCAACACAATCTTTCAGAGACATAAAATCATGGAGTGATTTTAAAGAATTCACCTGTTCTTTGACAAACATATATCTGTATCAGTCAAAATAAAAGTTAAATGCAGTGACAGACAACTTTCTGTTCAGTAAATCTGACAGAATCCAGATTTCATTCTTTTATAGCTTCACTTTATTTATTTTGCCTAGAGCTGCAGCTTAATTACTCAGAACATAGAAATGCTGTCGGTGTGATGCTCTGTTTCACTTTTGGTAGTAAATGATCAATCATCCCTTTTAGAGTTTGAACCTACAGCCATTAGTTATCATTTGAGATGATACCTTTAAATTGCCTCACCCTACTTTTACTGCATTCATCTGTTCACATAATGATTTAGTGGCAGTAGTTTTCTGTGACATTCACTATCATCCATTTGTCCTGCAGAATCAGCTGAAGGAGATGCAGAAGACGTTCCAGCGGAGAATCCAGCAGAGAGAGAAAGATGTTCATCAGCTGAGAGAGGCTGTGGAGTCACATAAGGTGAGTCTGGAGAAGAAGAGAAGTTTGTCTCAGTCTCAGTTCAGACTCTCTTGTCTCTTTCAGTCCCACTGAAGCCTGAATCACTGTGTGTCTATCTAACAGCGCTCTGCACAGACAGAAGTGGAGGACAGTGAGAGGATCTTTACTGAGCTCATCCGCTCCATTGAGAGAAGCCGCTCTGAGCTGATACGGCTGATCAGAGATCAGGAAAAGGCTGCAGTGAGTCGAGCTGAAGGACGACTGGAGCGACTGGAGCAGGAGATCAATGATCTGAGGAGGAGAGACGCTGAGCTGGAGCAGCTTTTACACACATAGGATCACATCCAGTTCCTGCAGGTAACAGACATCTAGAAGAACACCATCATAGTGGACTTGAGACAGATCCTGCTGTGACAGGAGACTCACAGAGAAACAGTGTCTTATTACATAATCATCAGTCAGACTCACATCTTATCATCTTCTTGAGAAAGAGAAGCTGCTTACAAATGGCTTTCAGCTCTGTAAATCTCTTAAAATTCATTTCTCTCTGTTCTTTCTTCTGAAAAATATATTTAGCTGTTAAGCAGCACTAGTGGCACAAATACTTCAAAACTTTTAAATTGCAACAGTTTATTCTTCCTCATCTCATTTCTTACTCCATAGTGAAATCAGTGAACTCAGTAGTCAGCCAATAGTACTGATTTTGAGTAACGTTCATCAAAATTGGATCAGATGATCTTCAAACCTAATAAAATTGCTTGTAACATATTTTAACGAATTTGACCATGAAGGCAACATTAAGACGGTGGATTGCACCGAGGCTCTCCGGCCCATCAGTTCTTCTTTGGCTTCTTGCTTCCTTGTCTCCACCATGGCCCTCCAGACCTCTGGTACAACCTTGGCGCTCCATCTGCTCAGCTTAACCTCACCAGTGGTTCTGTCTCCATCGCCTAACCCCATGGTGTCATCAAGGGCTTCTCCACCATGTCTCCTCCCTTCCTTGACTTCACCGTGCTGGCTGGACTCTGGGTCTCCATCTGGCTCCAACCTTCATCATCACCACGCTGGTTTTTCCAGCCATTTCCTTCTAGCATTTAACATTTAATTGCAGATTGGGCAATCATAATGTAGACACAATTACATTCCTTGTGCTGAGAAACATGTCCTCAAAAAACAAAACAAAACCGAAACACACACACACACACACACACACACACACACACACACACACAAAACCTTGGTCATTTGATTGTAACCCAAACATTTTGTAGTTTTTGTCTAACCTAGCTCCTGTGACAAGACAGTCACAACAACAGCAGTTGTAATGAGTGTGGATATTTTGCATTCTCTTCATGAGTAGTTCTCAGTGCCACCGGCTTACATTTCTTTGGTAAATACACTGCCAGTCAAAAGTTTGGACACACCCTCTCATTTAATGTTTTTTCTTTATTTTCATGACTATTTACATTGTAGATTTACACTGAAGACATCAAAACTATGAATGAACATGTGGAATTATGTAGTAAACAAAAAAGTGTGAAATAACTCTATGTATGTTTTATATTTTAGATGCCTCAAAGTAGCCACCCTTGGCCTTCTCTCAGTGAGCTTCATGATGTAGTCACCTGAAATGATTTTCACTTCACAGGTGTGCCTTTGCAGGGTTCATTTGTGGAATTTCATTTGTGGACCCCCGAGACATGCTGGCGATGTTTGGCCTCATTCTGGGAGTACACGAAGATGTCATCGATGTAAACCAGCACAAAGCAGTGGAGGTACTCTTGAAACACCTCATTCATGTAACCCTGGAATACGGCGGGGGCATTGACTAGACCATATATTCGTAGTGGCCAGTAGAGGTCACAAAAGCCGCCCTGCACTCGTCCCCTCATGTATCCTAGTGAGGTTATACTAACTCTGGAGGTCCAGCTTAGTGAAGATCTTTGCTCTGCGAGCAAGGCCTCAAGCATCCGTCCTTCTTTGCCACAAAAAACTGGAAGCAGGGGTCGTGGATGTTTGGATGTATCCGTTTTTCAGAGCTTCAGAGTTGTACTCTTCCATGGCCTTCTGTTCGGGAATTTAAAGTGCATAGATTTTACCTTTGGGCACTGGTTCATCAGGGAGGAGGACAATAGCGCAGTCCCATGGTCTGAGGTGGTAATTTAGAGCCTCCATCACTGAAGGAGGAATAAATAGAAGGAATATCAATGGAGCGATTTTCTAGTGGACTTTCAATGGAAGTAGAATTGACTTGACTGGTCTTGGGATTTCTGGGAAACAGTCTGAAAAACAGTCATTACCCCACTTCAGAATTTCGCCGGTAGACCATGAGATGGATGGATTGTGAGAAACGAGCCATGGGCACCCTAACACTATCCCAGTGGTGGATTCCTCCAGAACCAACCAACAGATTTCCTTGTTGTGAAGTTGGCCGACTTGTAACCAGATGGGACCCACATGGTGGTGAACGTTTCCTTTTCCCAGAGGTTTGCCTGTTATTGACTGGATCTTGAATGAGACATCGTTGCGTTTCTTCTTGAGTTGAAGTTGGTTACATAAGTCGTCAGAGATGAAGTTGCCGGCTGACCCAGAGTCGAGGAGGGCGTAGACTGAAACACAATGGGTAGGAGTTGAAATTTGAACAGTGGTGGTTAGAGGTTTGATATTTACGGTGGAGGAAGAAACCACACTCACCACAGGTCATGGAGGATGGCTGGGACATGCCCGAATGATGTGTCCCTCCTTGCCAAAGTACAGGCACAGACTCTGGGTCAGCCGATGTCAATGTTTAGTTGTGGTGAGTCAGGTATTGTTGATCAGCATGGGTTCGGGGTTCTGCCCGCTTAAGTGCTCGACCTGTCAACAGGGTTAGAACATAGGCAATTTTAGCTCTCCCAGTTGAAAAATGGTGTGGTTGCATCTCTAGGGCGAGTGAACATTGCAGAAGGAATCCGTTGTACTCATCCGCCAAGCCAGAGTAGGATGCTGGATTGACCATGGGACTGGCTGGGTAGATTGAAGCTGCCGAAGAAGTGCTGGGCATGGGAGTCGGTGCTGGTGAAGTAATCTGTACTGGTGCAGTAGGAGTAGAATGGAGGACTTTTCTCATTGCATCCACCAGCTCCTGGAATGGATATATGTCCGTTCAATTCATGTTGGTGTGGTCTGGTCTTCTGTAACGGGAAGACAGTCTTGATACACATGCGAGTTAGAATCAAACAAACAGGATTTATTCAACAGCATTAAGAGGATCACAGGAACAGTGAGTATAACAGATATAGAGTCTTTGACTGAAGCAATGGATAATACTGACGTTTGTGTTCTTGTTTTCCAGGTTGAACAAAGACAGTGATAGTCGATGAATTTCCAGGAGCTGGTGCAGGTAAGTAGACGAGGTAACATACACACACAGGATGACACAAGGGATATGAAGAGACAACAACGAGGCTTGGAACAGATAAGTGCAATCATGGAGGTAAGAGTCCTTTCTCGCATGGGAGACCAGACGATGTGACTGTGTGAGCGGTGTGTATTTATAGTGCCTGTGTGTGATTGGTAGATGGAAGTCAGGAGTGTGTAATCAGTAATTGAGTGATTGTGAGCACCAATAGGAGGAGGAGCCTGGTGTGTCTGTGACAGGAGGAGGAGGTGTGATGGTGTGGGGGTGCTTTGCTGGTGACACTGTTGGGGATTTATTCAAAATTAAAGGCACACTGAACCAGCGTGGCTACCACAGCATCCGGCAGTGACATGCCATCCCATTAGTTTTGCATTTAGTAGGATGATCATTTATTTTTCAAGAGGACAATGACACATGTCCAGGGTGTGTAAGGGCTATTTGACCTCTACAGTCACCTGACCTAAACCCAATCAAGATGATTTGGGATGAGACGGACTGCAGAGTGAAGACAAAAGGGCCAACAAGTGCTCAGCATTTCTAGGAACTCCTTCAAGACTGTTGGAAAATAATTTCAGGTGACTACCTCATGAAGCTTATCAAGAGAATGTCAGGAGGAACTGCTGTGACTTGACTTGGCATTGGTAGGACAGCCGAGACTGGACGTGACTCTTGACTTGACTCTGGAACAGTGGCTGAACTTGACACTGGAACGACAGCAGTAGCTTGACTTGACTCTGGAACATCGGCTGAACTTGACACTGGAAAGACAGCTGTGACTGGACGTGACTCTAGAACCTTGACACTGGATGGGAGGCCATGATGGGTGCTGACTCTGGAAGTGTGGCCATGACGGGTGCTGACTCTGGAAGGGCGGCCATGATGGGTGCTGACTCTGGAAGGGCGGCCATCTTGTCAGGAGCAGACTCTGGAGTGTCCTTAGACGGCTTTGCAGGGATGATTGGCTTGGCAGTCGTGGGTGCTGCCGAAACCAGCCTCAGGAGGCCAGCTGCTTGTGCAGTTAGTAGCGGTGGGTCCTCCAAGCTGGATATGTGCCTTTGATAAGTACACAAAATGTGGGTAAGGGCTGTGGGGGTCGTCATCTTGTGATCGCATTCCGGCACAGTGCTGGACTTGCGAGAGTGTTCCACGGTCGCCATTACTGTGGTGTTACGATTCTCCGCAACACCCACTGTATAAACCGAGCCCTCACACAACAGAGCATAGTCAATAAAGTCTCTTAAGCTGAGATGGCATTTCCCACTAGGGAACAGTGACCTAGTGCAGTGGTTTTCAAACCTGTCCTGGAGGCACCCCTGCCCTGCACATTTTGTATGTCTCCCTTATTAGACACACCCAAATCAAGTCTTGGAGTCTCCACTAATGATGTGATGATTTGAATCAGGTGTGTTAGATAAGCGAGACATGCAAAATGTGCAGGGCAGGGGTGCCTCCAGGACAGGTTTGAAAACCACTGACCTAGTGGGTTCATTAAGACCATAGCGAAATAAGTCCTTAAAATATACCTCATCATAGAAGGGTACCAAAGAAGACACCTCACAGAGTTGTTGAACATACTCCTTAATAGATAAACAGCCTGGCCTGAGATGAAGTAGTCAGTCTGCAGGGTCCATGTTAGAGTCGGGAAATGAAATAAAGTTGCTGGATCAAGGGGGTGGCAAAGTTATCTGTAACATAGGAGGCGTAGACGTGTGTATCCATATGCAAACTTTATTTTCAGAAGTAATCATAACAGACAGCCGGGGTCAGAGAGGGGCAAACGGGATCAGCGAGGTAAATCCAAAGAGAAATAGAGTCCAGGCGGGAAGGTCGAGGCAGGCGGAAAGCAGGGATCCAGAGACAAGCAAGGGGGTTGATAGGCTGGCGGAGAACAGTCAGGAACCAGGGAACAGACGGAAACGGCAACAGGAAAACAAACTAGGAAAAATGCTCGGAATTGACCTGGAGAAATAAATCAAAACTTTGCAAACAAACAGAGGAGAAACCTGTCTATTTATACTGAGAAATGAAATGAGCAATATGGCCGACAGGGGTGAAATGTGAGAGGTGACAGGAAGCACAGATAGGGATTATGGGGAATGGAGTCCAAGAGAGAGTGTGTAATGGACCATGAGTCCATGTGAAGGCTCCCTCTAGCGGAGAGAAGAGGGAGCCACAGCGGCACAGTTTGTGAGAGTTAGAGCACCCTCACTAATTTAAGAAGCATCCCCAGCAATTCTGGAGCCGGGCCTGCCCCATAGAAAAACAGGGGGTGCTGCAGCACCCTCAACACCTCAACACTTCCCACACATATGTTCTCCTGCATTGTGCGCTTTAGTGAAATCAGGTTTAGCTGTTAATTTACTCACTAGGCCATCCAAGATATAGGTGACTCTTTTTTGTCAATAGAACAGAGAAGATTCTTAGCTGGAACTGTGGTCCTTGGTGATTCATAAAATGCAACTGCCTATTTTTAAGAATAAAAAAAGCACATCAAGGAACACAAAATTAATACCTGTGGCTCCTAATGATTTCCAAAGGTTTTATGAAGCAAAATGATCTGTCTGTGCAAGCAACACCACCAGACCCCACTGATGTGCTTGAGCTGTTAGATAGACATTTATGTTTTATCATCAAAACTATTTCCTAGAGAGTTCATATACAGTAGTCAACATTTGAAGTGGATCAAAAAAGTTAATCAAAGTTGTCCTAAGACAAGAATGTGTATTGTTTTTATTTTAGGACAACTTTTATGACAGGTTCTGATCCACTTCAAATGTTGACTACTGTATAGTGATAGTGTCAAATACTAGAATCTGTAGCTCTAATGTGATATCATGAATATGAGAAGAATGAAGCTGATGCTGTGAAAGTGCTGTATTGAGTTACTAAAGATCAGTCAAATCTGATGTTGGTGCAGGTTATTAGGTGAAGCGTGGAGCTGATGAGTTTTAATTTCTGTTTTCTGTAGAGTTTCCAGTCTCTCTCAGCACCTCCTGAATCTACAGACGTAAATGACAAACCCTTCATTTCTCTCGTCTCTTCTGATGGTCTGAGAGAATCTGTCCATCAGCTGAGAGACAAACTGGAGGATTTCTGCAAAGAGGAGCTCAAGAAGATCTCAGATAGAGGTAAAGTCCTGGAGATTCATCTGCTCTCAGAAACAAGTCCATCATCATCTCATATCATGGAGAACATCATATTAGAAATGTCTTAGGAATGGATGCAGGATCATGAGAATCACACTGTTCATGTCTATTGATTTCCACAGTCACATTCACCAACATTGTTCCCAGGACCAGGAACGACTTCCTACAATGTAAGTCAGAAAGAAAACAAGCAGAAAAACTCACTGAGTGTGTTTATGTTCTTCCTGTAGAAGGTGAAAGAAGAGTTTTATAATTGATGATGTAAATGATGATTTGCACAGGATATCTGCTCATCTGTACTGAGACACTGATGATACACTGAACATGAAGAGTTCAGCTACATGAAAAGATCAAACAGATTCATAATTCCTGATTCTGATGTGTTTTATCTCCATCAGATTCCTATCGGCTCACTCTGGATCTGAACACAGTGAATAAACGTCTCCGTCTGTCTGAGAGCATTACTGATTACTGATTACTCGCATTAACACAGTCCAGTCATATCCTGATCATCCAGACAGATTTGATTGGTCTCAGGTGTTGTGTAGAGAGAGTGTGTGTGGACGCTGTTACTGGGAGCTGGAGTGGAGTGGAGATTATTATGGTGTGTTTATATCAGTGTCATATAAGAGCATCAGCAGGAAGGGACTGGGTAATGAGTGTTTGTTTGGACGTAATGATCAGTCTTGGAGTTTGATCTGCTCTTCCTCCAGTTACTCATTCAGTCACAATAACATATGGACTGATCTCCCTGTAAAGTCCATCAGCAGTAGAATAGGAGTGTATGTGGATCACAGTGCAGGAACTCTGTCCTTCTACAGCGTCTCTGACACAATGAGCCTCATCCACACAATCCACACCACATTCACTCAGCCGCTCTATCCTGGGTTTTTTGTTTATAATGGATCATCAGTAAAACTGTGTTGATGAATCAGAATAGACTGACGAGAGATTCTACCCATAATGCTTTGAGCTGCATGATAAATCAGTAACAGTGAGATGTTATAGAGTCTCTTCTTTTCTCTTCATGACATTAATACTGCAGCTGAACTTCTGTCATTGAAATAACATGAATAAGAATATGGGCCAATCTGTGTATTGTTCGTTTACTCATTTTTTTTATTTAATATTAAAAGTAGAAAAATTTGAAAATTACTCCTACAAGAAGTTTTTTTTTTTTTTCATTTAGGGGTAGAAATAGGAATACAGCTCTGTCAGACATCCATGGTGCATGTACTTTTGCATCCATTCATTTTTCGTTTTTTAACCATGATGAAAAAAATGAAAAAAAGAATGGTTATTGTATTTTTTTAATGCTATGCTGAAAACCTATGCTATATATATATATATATATATATATATATATACGTTACTGTGTACCAGGATTTTTATGATCAGAAATTTCTTGAACTGATGAACCCCTATAAACTTTTCAGTCCAAGAATCCAGTAAACAAATGTGTTCAAACAGTAAACTCAAAACAGCTCTAATATGGAGAAAACCCAGGTTTCATCAGAGATTGTGGTGAGTCATGTCCAGATGTCAGTAAGTTATTCTTTTCAGTGTGTATCTGACTTAAAAGCAAGAGGATTTAGGTCTATACATTCATAAATGTATATGTTATTTCCTGAGTGGCCAAGTTTTTAAAGGGGTCCTATTATGCTGTTTCACTTTTTGAACATTTGTCAGTGTGTGGTTTGTATGTTTGTGCATAAAAAGGACCTATAAAGTTACAAGTCCTAAAGTCCACTCCAAAGAGAGATATTTTGTTTTTAAAAATCCCTTTTCAAGAACTACAATGAAACCGTTCATTTGGACTACCAGCTTCATTTTCCAGATGTTATGACGTAATAAAATAATCCCGCCTACGGAAATTCGAATGGTAGGGATGAGATGGGGGATTAGCTTAATTTTAGCAATGAGAGCCACTTCTGGGAGACTTCAACGAGCCGCAGCACTGCTGGTGTATACACAAGCAAAGACTACAGTGATCGCGATCTCCGGTGGCCACATCAAATATGCGTGCCGCAGACGTGTGCAGTATAGCGGCTCAAAACACTAGTATAACCAGAGGCACTGACTAGAGGGGCGATTATCTCCGGCTCTGTATCAGAGCGTAATGTGCCGCAGACGTGTGCATTGTGTGGTAAGAGATTTATTCATCATACAGTTTAGATAGCTTCACTTCTAAAGCGAGTGTTTTATTAAAGTGCATAAACTTGCACTAGACTAGGCTAGGCTAATCAGTGATGTTATTTGTTCTTTGCTCATTTTCTGTAGCTGCTTTTTGAATAACTAAGGAAATATATGCCTTAGAATTAGTAACTTACAATGTCTTTATTCAACTGTTGTCATGTTAAATACAAATTAAGTCATATTAAAAACATTCAAAGTTTTAGCCTTATGCTGGAGATTTCAGGTAATGAATGCATGTAAACAATTTAATAAATTAGCACGATAATATCATGTATCTACAATCTTGCAGGTTGATGATAGGACCCAGCACTACTGTAGAGTCAACTATACATTCACATATACTTAACTATAACCAAGTTCTTTGCTATTATGAAGCAGACTGAACTTTATGCTTTGGCAAGGGTTGTGACAGTACTAAAACACTGTCTAAACTGTTCACCAATCACAACACAGTGGGAAAGCTAACCAATCACAGCACATGTTGGTTTTTGGAAGCCGGGCTTTCATCAAACCTGGAACTAATCGAGCTGTTTATGCCAGGCTGGGGAGAAAGCTGTTGTAATAATGTAAATTATGTGAAAAATAACGCCCCAAAACAAAATCAAGACTTTGTAAAAGAGCATAATAGGACCCTATATATAGAACATAATAGTTAGAGGGCCCTATCACACTCCTGGCGCAATGTGGTGCGTGACGCAGTTATCATTTTCACGTCCTGCGCCACGCTGTTTAAATAGCAAATGCATTTGCCTCCATTTGTGTGCCCATGAGCGTGCTAGTCTAAAATCAAGGTGTGTTCAGGCGCATTGTTGGCACATTGCTATTTTGAGGCAACTGAAATAGACTGCACCATTGACCAACTGAAACCTGGTCTAAAGTAAATTATTTATTTATTTTTTTGTTAGTAATATGGCAGGTGCACAATGCACATTCACTCTGCTTATTACACACACAGGGATGTGCAGCACCATACAAACATGCCAAATATTAAAAATGAAAGGATTACAATGTAAAACATTATTATTGTGTAAAATGCCTACATGTCATAATGGATAGCCAATCGCTTTCTTATGTGTGCTGTTTTTTTTTTTTTTTTTTTGGTTTGACTTTCGATTTCAAAACGATCACATTCAGCAAGGAGGGGAGAGGATGAAATGCACAGTAACTTGTTTATATAGTAAGATGTCAGATGGATTTAGAGGCTTTTGCATCTGAACTCTTCATATATATATATATATATAAAATTTCATGATGATAAACTTCCCAGGATTCTGTCGTGTCTATTTTAAAAATAATATTTGCATTAAATATTTTTTGTATTAAGCATTGTTCCAAAAACAACTGAACGCGCTGCAGAAAACTTGTTAAAATCAACATATTTCTATATTAATTTGTGCATTTTTCATATGTTTATTAAGAGTCAAACATCAAAAGCTTGGCTGGGTTAGTTTTTAACAAGAACTCATTTTTAGAATGAAACAATAATGAAGTTCTCAGAAAAATGCAGTGGTAACCTTAACTGTTTATTTTAAGATTTAACATTTGTAGATGGTCTAAAACTAAAAATTGTAAACATTCTGAAAAGCTCATAATTTGTTTTAAACATGTAATATATTACACATTAATGAATAAATCTTCACATTTAAAGCAATTATTGCCACATTTCATGAGTTCGCCATCTCATTCATGCTTGTTGTGTGTGAATGAGTGGGTGCGTCAAGTGACTGATGTGGGCTGATCAGAGTCAGGTGTGGCTCGTCAGCTCCGCTCTATTTATTGTTGTTGTTGTTGTTGTCCCCGATTCCAGTTGGTGTGGTTTCCTGGCTCCTGGTCTCTCATCTGGTGGACTCCGATTACCCGCTCCCTCCGGTTGGATTCCACAAGAAGTTTTTCGCCATCAAGCTGCTCATTGCCTCCCAGCGCTAACCGGCCTGCGAACTCTCTCTGAAAATCTCACTGATCTGTTTCCTCAGTCAATAAATTGTGACTAAACCGCAATTGAATCCTTTTGTCTCTTTTTTTTTCGTGACATTAGGAACTGACCATGCAGGATTCAGTGGAAGCAACCGATCTGCAAAACTTCCTGGTTAACGCAACTTCCCATATGGAGCACCAGGAGGGCCAAATTATGGCAATGGGACGCGTGGTCCAAGATCTGGTAGCGCAGGTGTCCAAGCTCTCCACGCAACTACAACAGCTAAGATTACCCCCTTTCTGCTCCTGAAAGGGAGGCCATGGAGAAATATATTTCTGATTCTCTAGCAGCAGGGTTCGTTCGCCCTTCTTCTTCTCCAGCAGGGGCAGGGGGTTCTTTTACATCACGAAGAAGGATGGCTCCTTGCGACCGTGTGTTGATTATCACAGGTTGTACAGCATCAACAGGGAGGGAGCCTCCGTCTTCATCAAGTTGGATTTATGCAACGTTTACCATTTGGTCCACGTTAGAAAGGGGGATGAGTGGAAGACCACGTTTAATACCCCCAGGGGGCATTTTGAGTACCTAGTGTGATGAGTGTCCTGTGGATAGATCAGTGTCGCCCTGGAGACAAAGGAGAAACACCTGGACAGCCTCCTCACGAGCTGATCGGTCACACCTGCTGCTCATCAAGACTAGGCTTAAGAAGCCATGCAGATGCCACAGTGGGTGATATGGATCTCCACGAGACAGCAGCTAATTTCTCTCTCATTTTCTTCCAGACAGCAGTGTGTGACCGAGCAGCCCCCACTGAACACGAGCACGGACACCACTCTTCACAAACACTGGAGAAGGGAGAGCACTGACGGCACTACAAAGACTCACCTGATTGCTTCTTTTTTTCCCCCACGGTTAATTGTAATTAAACCCACCCTCCAGAGCACTATTTTCCTGCACTCCTTGTCATGTGATTCTTCACCCCGTGACACTAGTTATGCCGCTTGGGCTATCCAACTCCCCTGCGGTGTGTCAAGCACTTGTCAATGACATGTTGAGAGATATGGTCGATCAATTCGTATATGTCTACTTGGATGACACATTGATTTTTTTCTTCTTCTCTCCAGGAACATGTTCAGCACATCAGGCGAGTACTCCAGAGGTTGCTAGAAAATGGGCTTTTTATCAAGGCTGTGAAGTGCACGTTCCATGCACAGTCGGTTCCTTTCCTGGGTTACATCGTGTCGCCTGAAGGTATTCGCATGGATCCTGACAAGGTTAAGGCTGTGGTGAATTGGCCAACCCCTGATTCCCGCAAGGACCTGCAGAGGTTTTTTGGGTTCGCTGTTTCATTTGCAATTTCAGCCAACTAGCCGCTCCTCTGACTGCCTTGACCTCCACCAAGACAGCGTTCAGGTGGTCGAGTGCAGCCGAGGCTGCATTCACCAAACTGAAAGGCCGCTTTGTTTCGGCTCCCATTCTCCGGGCCTCTGATTCCACATGCCAGTTTGTGGTGGAGGTGGATGCATCAGAGGTGGGGGTAGGCACAGTGTTATCCCAGCGTGCTGCCTCGGACAACAAGATGCATCCCTGCGCGTTCTTTTCTCACCATTTATCTCCTGCTGAGCACAATTATGAGATTGGTAACAGGGAGTTGCTGGCCGTCAAGTTAGCGTTGGAGGAGTGGCATCATTGGTTAGAGGGTTTGGGGATTCTTTTCATCATCTGGTCCGATCATAAGAACCTTGAATATATTCAGTCTGTCAAACGTCTTAATTCCAGGCAGGCTCGTTGGGCACAATTTTTTTGGATGTTTTAATTTTTCCATTTCCTATAGGCCGGGTTCTAAGAACATTAAACCCGACGTGTTGTCACACATTTTTGACTCTTTGGACCGCCCGGTGTCTCCCGAGTGCATCGTACCTGAGAGATTGATTGTCTCTGCAGTCACTTGGGAGATTGAGTCTCGGAGATTGGGAACCTACTTATACCGTTAATCATATTCTGGACTCGAGACGGAGGGGACGCGGATTCCAATGCTTGGTGGACTGGGAAGGTTACGGTCCAGAGGAGAGAAGTTGGGTTCCTGCCAGGGACGTATTGGATCACTCCCTTATTGATGATTACAATCAATGAGTAAGATGGGCTGGGAGTGCCGGGAGTGGGAACTGTCACGTTTCATGAGTTTGCCATCTCATTTATGCTTGTGGTGTGTCTGTCAAGTGACTGATGCGGGCTGATGCGGGTGGACTGATGAGTCAGGTGCGGCTCGTCAGCTCCACTCTATTTATAGTGCACTAACCTGTCTTGTCTTCGTCAGTTCCTCTGTTGTTGTTCCCCTTTCCGGTTGGTATGGTTTACTGGCTTCTGGTCTCTCGTCTGGTGGACTCCGATTTACCCGCTCCCTCTGGTTGGATTTCTTGAGGAGTATTTCGCCTTTGTGCTGCTCATTGCCTCCCTGCGCTACCCGGCCAAC